>CM075188.1:6257500-6787500 GCA_037577475.1 Chaunax sp. Z400
ATCCATCCCCTATGATTTGTTTTCTCTGTCTCTCTACATTCACCTCCTGTCCCTCCATCTGTGACTCCTCACTTGTCTCTCCTGTCAAAGTGTATTACAAATAATTAAGTGGAATTCTATGAACCTTATTTACTTCATATTTGTGTTTCAGTTTGCATCATTTTGGATTTGAATGATAGAAATGTGCCTCAAACAGTATATAAACATAAGAAAGATGTGTTATACAATAATAAAGTCGGACAACATTACTATTATTATATTATGACTCTGTAATTATGCTATGTCTGTGTTGTTACATTGAGCCTATAGGTTCCACTCTATGTACCAAAGAACATAAATCTCTGTGGTAACTATGCCTCCATTGTTTTAATGTGATCAGGTCAGTTTGTGTTGAACAGCAGGGACATAATGCTGATCCTATTCTGGTCACAGTGGGCAGTACCTGCTGTTCCTCTCTCATCATCTTCATCACCTTCTTTCTTTCTTTTTCTCTTGTCTCCTCTTGTCCTGTGTCACTTCCTCTCCTAAAGGTGAACTATGATTACTGCAGCCTTCTTTTCATTTCAGTCTGTGTCAGTGCAGAAAGTAAACACAGCGTCAGGTGATATTTATTTGCAAATGTTACCGCCGCCACTCAGTTAATCTTGCTATGAAAATAAAAATAAATAAGGGTACCTGATTTTAACATGCATTTAAACCTTTACACAGACTGAATTAAAAGAAATGTGTTTCAACTTTGGTTCAAGTTTACCAGTCTGATATTGGATGGATGAATTAATGTTAGCTAACAAACTCTTTGATTAACTCACATGAACCAGCCGGCATCATGACAGATGGCCACTGTTTAACGTGTTTAACAAAGTGGTCAGGAACTATTTGTCAGATGTAGTCTGGATTAGAATGTCACTGAGCTACCAGCAGTCAACCTGTGTCATGCCTCGGTGGATTCACCTGCCTGTCTGGTTTGTTGACGTCAGAGAAACCACCATGTTGAGCAGAGATCAAGTAGGACAAGATCATTCTCTCCACCTACCCCGACACACGCACTCAAACAACGACTTGGTGAATAGAAAAGATAGTCGATGATATCACCAGTCAGTCTGATGATCTGTATCTTTGCAGCAACTTTTTTATGTACAGGTATACCTCTGAAAAAATGGTGACCTCAGTGGTGGGTATGGCCAGGATCCTTTTCATCTATAGATTTTATTCAACTCCCTGGTATATTTTATTTATCTGTATCTTGTATTGTCTGTCTGTGTTTTGTGTTCAAGCTGCTCTGAATGAATTACCCCCAACAGGATTAATAAAGTTGTTTGAACTTGAATTTGAGTCATCAAAGTATTTAAAAAACATAAACACAATATGACTAATTTTCTACATTGTCACACAGTCACAGAGCCTGTTTTCTGAAAACATTTGCAGCTTCATACCTCCACAGCCAGAGAAGAAGACAAGTACCATATATATGTAGCTTATAAGTCAAGCCTTTCTTTTTTCAAATAATTTCCCTTCCTATAAAAGCTTACTTTGAATGAAGTTCTCATTACAACACAGATTATTCCTGTTGATGAACAATATATGAACCTCCTCAAAGCTCTTCAGTCCATGGAGAACCACTCATTTTGTTAACCCTTTCCTTGAACTGGATGTGCTGGGAATGTGGTCAAACTGGGTGCAATGTTCAAGAACTACTTCAGCAAAAATCCTGTTCTGGATCTTTAACGGAGAGAATACATCTGATGACATTGACCTACTTTCTTTTTCTTTATTCTCTTATATTACCAAACATCTGACAGTGTACTACAACAAGACAATTAATACTGGTTTGGTTCTTCCCCTTAAATCTGTTATGCTTTTCACGAGAATTTCACATGAGTTGAATGCGCCCCAGACTCGACTCAGTGCTGTCATCTGTGGCTCTTCCCACCAGAAGTGTCTGGAACTGGTTGTTACATAACCAGCCCTGTGTTAATAGTGTATTACATCCACAGCTGGACACTGACAAATGACACATTTCACGTCATACATTCTCCAAATAATTATAAATGAAACCTGTGAAACATACATAATAATTCTCCAATAATTTATCCAAAATGTGTGCTAACAAGACAATTTGCACTTGAAAGTTGAGCAAAAAAACAAACAAACAAACGGTTAGATGTGTAATCCTGTTCACAAGGGCAAAAGTATGTTTATGTAACAGTTAGGCCTGAAGGTTTCAGACCAGTTACACCAACATGCTTAATGATTAACATTTGAGGGGATGCGCTGTGACTTCCTTATCTTTAAAAATGGGCATTTTAAAGATAAGGAAGTATCAAACCGCCTGAGCTCACAGTGCACAGAAAGAAGCAAGTGTAGACAGAAGGAGACAGAGGGAGATCAAATCAGAGCATGTTGTGAAATTCACAAGATTCACTCTATTCTATTCACTCTTTAACTACTGTCTGGTTTTTACTGCACTTTTCACATCGCTGGGATCATGTTGTCCGTCTCTGTACCCCGACCAAAATGCCTGCAGAAACCGTTGGCGCTTCCACACCGTCACCTGTTTGGACCAGGACCTTCCAATGTTCCACCACGAATCTTAGAGGCCGGGGCCAATCCCGTCATCGGACACATGCATCCAGAGATATTTGAGGTAAACATTATTTTATATAGCTTTAGACACTGTTTACTTTGTAGATAAAGCTTTAACATACAAAACTTAAAATATATATATATAAATATAAATAAAGGATATAAAGTACTTAGAATTAACTGCAGACAGCTGCAACATTAAAATGCTGCTAACATGTTGATGATAATGAAATAATATAAGAATCATCTCAAACTCAAGTGGCACGGTGGTGCAGTGGGTACTGCTGTTGCCTCACAGCAAAAAGGTCCTGTGTTCAAATCCAATTTACAACTACTGTGTATATGCTTGTATTGCTTTTTTGTGAGGACAAATTCAAATTAAAACCATTGTAGTGAGGATATTACTTCATTATGAGGACATGCTTTTTAGTTGGTTGGATTATGTCAATGAGAGTGTGAGGAAAACTCCTGAGATTTAGATGTCTAATTCAGAAGTATTTAAAGAAGCTCAGTCTAGAGAATATGCATAGTAGTGAGAGGACTTTGTGATGCCAAGCCAACTCTGAGGGACACCTCCTTGTCACGGAGTATTTAAACCTATGTCAAATATAAGGTTATTCTTTAATTCTAAATATGTGTAGCAATACCAATGGAATACCAATAGGCCTCTGTGTCAGGTCTGTGGCAAATTTGGGTGTCTAGTAACCTTGGTTTCCTCAAAAACTGGGCTGCCATCAACTGTATTCCCTGGAAGACAGTAAATAAATTATTGCTTCCACATCCACTTTGATGGCACATATGTTTTAACGGAATTTGTATTAGAGTTTAGTTTGATTAAAAGAGACTGTTAGGCCTTGGTGGGGGTATGCACTCTATTGAGTGCCCTTCTATTTATTAGTTAATTTGGCAATTATTTTCTTGATGAATCAACATAGTCCATAGAATGTCAGAAATCAATGAAAAATGGTCATCACAGTTTTAAAACAACTCAGGTTAGTTTGAATGTTTTGTTTTGTCTGAGGAACAATCCAAAACTTGAAGGTATTGGAGTCTAAACTAATCAGCAAAAAGTCACATTTGAGAGGCTGGAACCAGTTTATTGATGCATTTTTTTCTTTGAAATTACTTAAATGAGTGTTTAAAAAAAATGTTGCCGACTCACTTTCTTATGAGTGGACAGTTAACTTGAGTTAGGACCATTTACAATTTGACTCATTAAAGTCAAAAGGGTAGCATCATGTAGAAAATGTATTTCTAATGACCTTTCTCATCTACATTTGTCTGTTTTGCTCTCAGATAATGAATGACATCAAAAGTGGAATCCAATACATGTTCCAGACTCAGAACAACATGACTTTAGCTGTGAGCAGCACTGGCCACAGCGCTATGGAGTGTGCCATTGTTAACACATTGGAGACTGGGGATAGTATACTGGTTGCAGTCAACGGCATATGGGGAGAACGAGCAGTGGAGATGGCTGAGAGGATAGGTAAGGCTGGAGGAATTTTTATATGTGTCTGTCAACAACAAACAAATATGAAAAGACCACAGCCAACAATACATCTGTCCTTCTCTCAACATTTTCTGACTCCCCTCTGAACTCTAACCCCATTGTTTTTTTTTTTACTTATGATCTCTAACTTTTAAAGCCAGGTCACATTTAATATGATGATAGTTTCACTTTAAAAAAGATCCGCATTCCACTAAAACATTGTAGTTTTTTGCAAACACTGCATTTGTTGTGCTAGTATGTACAACAGCAGGACTGTGTATGTGGCCCATAATCATCATAATAAAGGAACATGCCACGCAATGCAATAATGACATAATAATAACAGTTTTGTCCTTTACAATCAGTATTTTTTTTTTTTTTTTTACAAAAAATGTTCTGATTATCATGTGTTTCAACCCAACAGGTGCCAGAGTAAACACCATTGTGGCGCCAGCTGGTGGCTTCTTCTCAAATGCAGAAATTGAGCAGGTATCACTTTGACCCTCCGGCTATCCGGTCACTCAGATGAATTCTGTCAAATAGGAAATTATGCTCTTTTCTTGTTACAGGCTTTATCAAAATACAGACCGGTGGTGCTCTTCCTTGCACATGGAGAATCTTCCACAGGAGTCTTGCATCCTTTAGATGGCATTGGAGAGCTGTGCCATAAGTAAAATGCAGCATTCATGCCTTTGTCATCATCGCATCTGTGACAAAAATAAAGGCAGATGACAGTCATGATTTGTGCTTACAGGTATAACTGCTTGTTTCTTGTTGACTCTGTGGCATCAATGGGAGGCACCCCTATATGCATGGACCAGCAAGGTTTAGTATTAAACTGATAGATGATCCCAGTCTCTCTGGTGCAGCAGATAAAACCATTTACTGTGTCACATCATTTGGATTGATGACACCAAAGTTTGACTATTTTGTGGGTGTATTTGCAGAGATAGACATCCTATACACAGGCTCCCAAAAGGTTTTGAATGCTCCTCCTGGTACGGCACCCATCTCCTTCAGTGAAAGAGCATGGTGAGAAATGTATACATACAAGTAACAGTTTAGAATATATCTAACATGTGTATTTAAGGTTGAATATGTCCTCAGCCAGAAAATCTTTAACCGGAAGACAAAGCCTGTGTCATTCTTCTTGGATTTGAATTGGCTTGCAAGCTACTGGGGATGTGATGGCAAGCCATCAAGAATGTGAGAGGTTGTTTTTTTTCAGCAGACATGAACAGATTACATTGTGGTCTCATTTCAGCCATGTCATTTCTTAATGTTGCTCTGTATTCTCCATTTTCTCTCTCTACAGATATCACCACACAGGTCCAGTCAGTGCTTTTTACTCTCTGAGGGAGAGTCTGGCTGTCCTTGCTGAAGAGGTGGGACATGTGTTCGGACAAAATATTTAGGGCCCGAGCACTAAGCGTGCGTAGCTCAACAACTACTGAATAAATTGGAATTTTGTGCAGACAGTCATAGTCCCCAGAGGATGAATGCTACTGACACTGGTGATCCCCTGACTTTTTCTCTAGTGCCACCATGAGGTCAAAGTTTCAATTTGTCCCATACTTTGGTCTGCAAGCATTCCCATCAGCCTCAGCTTAGTGTGTAGTGCTAATTAGCAACACTTACCATGCTAGCATGCTACCTAAGATGATGGAGGTGGTAAACATTATACATGTTATGTAGGAGCAAGTTAAAAGTGTCATTGAGAGAATGATACATTAGCATTAACATTTATCTCAAAGCACCGCTTCATCTGAGTACAACCTCAAAAAGTTGAGAGCATGACTGTACAGCAGGGGGCGGGGGCTCCCAAGCTGTTCCATGCCGAGGGGCCCCAAGTAGCATCACCCCCCCAGAAAACACTGACAATACTACAACAAATTTTAAAAAATGAAAGTTGTGAATATATTTCCTTACTTTATTAATCCAATAATAAATAAACTTGCAATGAAATCTTTAGTTTCAATATTTGTGTTTTCCATTATCAAGCATTACCCTAATCGTCCCTCTAATCTGCTCCCCCGAAAATCTGTGTTGTAGCACAACGTACTAAACCCAGATTAATGTACTGAAAATGAAATGTTCAAAATTAAAATATGTATTATATGTTAGCAATTCCATAATGCTTGGACTGTCTATTCTTGTGCCTCTTCTCTGTCTTTCTAAGGGTCTGGAGAAGTCCTGGGAAAGACATGAAAAAGTGGCAGAGTATTTCCATGCAGGCGTCGAGAACATGGGTCTCAAACTTTTTGTCAAAGAAAAAGTGAGTTTTTAACATAGTGAAGTATTTCTCATATTAATCTGGCACTGTTACAACAAGAAATATAAAATAACAAAAGGGGAAACTGCACTAGCTCTGACTTCAGTGGTTGTTACAGAAAGCAAGACTACCTACTGTTACCACTATCGTTGCTCCTCATGGATATGACTGGAAAGAGATCAAAACATACATCATGAAAACACACAATTTAGAGATTTCTGGGGGTCTTGGACCGTCTGCTGGCTTGGTAAGAGATTATGTGATTACAAATTCAACTATTTACTGCTTATTTATGTCCAGCCTTATTCCAAGATGTGTTTGTTTTCAGGTGCTGCGAGTGGGACTTATGGGATGTAACAGCACCAAGGACAATGTTGACATGGTGTTGGCAGCACTGAGAGACGCGTTGAAGCGCTGCCACAAAAGCAAAGTTTGACACGTTGCTGTTAAATGCTGTAGAAATAATACTGCACAAGTGCTATTGTCATAAGGAGGAGAGAATGTGCAATAAATAAAATATTATACCATAGCATTCAATCACTTATTGGGTGGGGTTGTCTTTATAATGCTGTTGTACCATTTGGCAGGTAAATTCGGTGATCTAAAACTTAATTTAAAAAACACTGTTGAATAAAACTGTTATAAAAAAATAGTAATAATCAATATTATGGTGTCTATGAGTGTGTACAGTTTGGTGTGCATCTAAATAAAAATCCAGATCTACCAGATTTAAATGTTGTGTGGCTGTTCCAAATCCAGTGATCTTAAATTATGGTTACAGGGCCATGGTTTGGCAGAGGTCTATACTCTACTGAGTGCCATTCTAGTTTTTTTAAGGGAGTTGTATATCCAGCTCATAATAGACTAATTGGATGTGATTTCTCAGAAGGGACAAAGCAAGGTTAAAGAAATAAAAATCATTTCATTCAAAAACTACACACCCCATGAGTCTTAGCCATTTGTAAACTGTGGATGCTTTGTTGGACGTGTAGTTATTGAATAATGGTGGTATGCTTGTCATCTTACTATCGGAACAAGAAAAGTTTAGCACTTTTTATAAACAAAGTATAGTACAGCAAGTTGTGTACAAATTCTATATTGTGTATGAGCTTGAGCTGTATTAATATAAAATATACCTTGGAACAAGATTTGCTGCTCTTTAACCCTAACTGTAACCCTCATCTTAAAATTATTAGACTAAGTAAATACTTCACAGACATCTTTAACACAATAAATTTAAAAAAAAGATGTCTGATGTTCATAGCTGGCTATCCTTGAAGATTGATAGAATTCCTTTATTTAGATGTTTTGATATTATTTACTTTATGGACAATTTAGATGCTAAAATATCTGACACTATTAATTTAATCATTATTTGGGTAAATACTACAACAACCTATGTAAATGGAATGGTAGAAACCCCGCCTTTACAATGTTTATTTATAGTTTCACAAATTACTTTAAATCACTCAAAGAAATAAAAAATAAGAATAGAAAAATTGATAAAATCTTTCATTTCATTTCTAAGGCCTTGCTTTAAAAAAAAATCAGTCAACACCTTGCACCTTTTTGATCCTTCAAACTGAGCTTTTGTTTTTTATTTTGTTTTGTTTGTTGGAATATGTGTGCTTTGCTTATGTATTCAATTTTGCTTTATAAGTTGTCGACCATTGAAGTCATAATTCTGACCCTAAATTTGTAAATTGTTCCTCTTATTCGTTTTTTACATTGTACTCCGTTTAAAGTTTAAAAAGAAAAAAAAGAAAAGAGTGGCGATAATGCTTCACATGGTTGTGATTCGCCATTGAAAAGAAGAAGCAGAAGAAGAAGATGGTGATGAAATAGGAAGTGCATCGTTCTTCTTCCTTATTTACGACTGGTAGCTTCAGAAAAAGGCGGGTAAATTATTTTCAACCCGCCGCTCTGCTGACGTTTATTTACCTTCTTGTAGGACAGCGCTGACGAACAGTCGCCAGTAATGGCAGGTAAGAGAGGAGCGCTCATTGTGCTGGAGGGAGTAGACAAGGCTGGTAAAACGACGCAGTGCAAGAAGCTCGTCCAGGCGCTGCAACAGAGCGGCCGACCGGCTGAGATGATGAGATTTCCTGGTAAGTTGTCACTTTACAGTTAGCATAACCAGTGTTCCTTTAGGTCATTGTTCAGGTTTGTAGTCTATGTGTAACTTCACTGCATTAAAAATAATGAGCCGTGCTGTTGTTTCCTCGGGGCAGACAGGAGCACGACGATCGGACAGCTGATAAGCGCCTACCTGGAGAAGAAAAGCGATTTGGAGGACCACACAGTGCATCTGCTGTTCTCTGCAAACCGCTGGGAACTTCTGTAAGACACTTGTTTCACCGTGCAAAAGTACTCCAAAGTTTCCTTCAAGTACCAACGACATACTGTACAAATGTCTTATACATAAGACATATGTATATGTACATTTTGACACGTCATAGCAGAAAAGGCACATGGCTGCCGTCCACTTATTATCATGTGCTGGCTTACTGGAATAGTTTACTGAAAACCAAAGTTATTGTTAAAAATGTAAGTCCTTTTCCTGTTGTGACAAGTCAAACCCTATGGTGGATAAAACAGAATGAAGTGTGCTGTAGGGTGCCTTTCCAGTCGTACAAGATAGATGAGTAGTAGTTATAGTAATTAGTGCCTTTAATTAATTGATAGCTCCCTGTGTTTTCATCACAGATAATCAGAATGAGGTTGCTCAGAAGTGCAGTAATTAGAAAATCTGACTCATATAATAGGGTTTATTACTGTTGCACCATACACATCACCTTTCTGCACGCTGGTGCACCGCCGCATACAGCGAGTGCCTTTTTTGGCCTTCAGGCAGCCTGAGTTCATCACTGATTATTTTTAAAAGGTCATTTTGAGACGACTCTTTTTTCCCTGTGTTGCTCTGATGCAGAACTTTGTCACTTGAGTTTGATTTAGGAGTTGAATACAAAGATTTAGCTATTTGCTACTTCTTTCTTTTAAGCACCACACTCTCAAATCAGCCTACAAGAGTCTTATGTTTTACCTGTAAGAGCCAAGTATTAATAGCATCATTAATTGTCATCTGTAATGTAAAAACATCACATTTACAGATGGTCAGGAAAAAGGTAAAAGTGTGCACCCTGCTCATCGTTCAGTGATAAACTCCCAGTAAACCATGGAGCATCTCTGCTGTTGACCAGCTAATAGAGGAAGGGTCAAGCAACAAAACCTGTTAATGTCACACTGTATTGGGAGCTGTGTGCACAAAAACTATCTGCAAGTATACATATGTTTAGTATGTAAGTATGTAATACCCCATTGCTAATACATTCAAAGGAAAGTCTGTTGATATTTCAACAGGTTCCATGAAAAGACCAAAATTAACAATGGAGTGACCATAATAACTGTTGTCAGTGCAGACAAAACCTGATGCATCTTATTCGTCTGTCACAGAGCTCCATTGTTGTCCTAAAATGATTGAAAGCACACATCAGTGACTCACACTGTTGCAATGGGGAACAACTTTTTCATGAACTTCAACAGATTTAGTCAGTCCCCAACATGACATCCCAGTGATTTAAATACTCACCTAGGTCCTCAACAAATGTAAGGAGGGGGGAAGCACAATGGACTTCGGGCTCGAAGCCAAAGATGGGGGTCCGGAAGTCTTTAGAGACAGACTGACGCGGTTGATTTTGGTCTATTCATGGGATTTGTTGACAAAAAGAATACAACAGCTTTATCCTTTAAAAATGAGCAGAGCTTTGAGTGAATGTACTTTTCTTTCAATCTCTGCAGTTTCCTTTATTAGTGATGACGATGAACTACAATCCGAAAAAATGCATTTCCAGTATATTATTTGTAGACTCTAGCCTGTATAAGTTATAGCTTGAATTTTCTTATGCACCCTGAAAAAATAATTCTGACCACAGGCCTTTAATGAAGAAGAAGTTGGAGCAAGGCACCACTCTGGTGATCGATAGGTACGCCTTCTCTGGGGTTGCTTTCAGCAGCGCCAAACCGGTAAGTTTTCTCTCAGCGATCAAACTCTGCATCCATCAGCATTATTGTATGCAAATGTGAGGAACAACGGATGTTCTGACATCACTTACAGGGTTTCAATCTGAACTGGTGCAAGAGCCCTGATGTGGGACTGCCAAATCCAGATCTTGTTATGTTCCTACGGCTCAGTCCAGCTGAGGCTGCTCTCAGGGGTCAGTTTGGAGAAGAGCGATATGAGACGAGTGTTTTCCAGAGAGCCGTTCAACAGAAATTTGAACAGCTGATGAAGGATCCTTCAGTCAACTGGCAGGTAAGACACGGGTCTGGATTAGAGATCTTATTCAAAGCTGGCATTAAAACACAGCTGGGTGATTCGATCACAAGTGGACTCTAGCTGCTCACACCTGGTATTATTCTGCAATTCCACAAACGGATCTCACTTCCCCACTCTATAAGCAAATAAATGTTTTGCATCAATGGGAAAAACTGACACAATGCTTTTTACACAAGGAAAGAAACAACTTAATAGATGACATTTGCTGAATTTACAAGAAGGCCCAAGTATGAAGAATTTCTCTTAGACTGGATTAAACAAAATCTATACTGGTTCTCCGAACTCAAAAAGTAAAAAAACAGATTATTTTTAAGTGTGTCTGGGGACTTCCTGTAACCTATATTATTTACTATTATACAGTTTACTCTCATTAAAATGTCTTCTTTCATAAATTTGATATATCAGTTGAAAAAGTGAAATCAAACAGCTGCTAAATATTAGCATGTACAGCGATGCAGCAGCAACAAAACACTTTTTACAAGGAAAGAAAAATCTTAATGGATTACATTACTGTACCAAATTTACAAAAAGGCACAGATGATTTAAAACTTGCCACAGCCGTTCTGAAAGTTTCTCCTGACTCAACAACTTTCAAAATGGCACAATTTTTGTGCCCCCGTCAAAGGGGGGATATATTGGCTTGTCCATCTGTAACAGGGTTATGGTCTATCCACATCTAAAAAAAACTACTTGACAGAATTCAATTAAATTTCACACATGCTTTGTAGGGGTCCTTAAGTTGTATATCTCATAATTGGTTTCTTCTACATTTTTAGGCACATTTGAACTTAGGCGATTTTCAGGTCATTCTGCTATGACAGAGGTTATGGTCTATCAGCATCAGCACAAATTGTTTCTCCAGTAGCGGAAGCATCAGTGTCCTTGGACCAAACATGTAATTTGTTTTACCAGGAAAAAAATGTAAATCAGACAGTGTGTAATATGTGTGTTGTTTCAGATGACGTCAGTTGAGTAGGCGTTCCCCCAGTGCGACTCAGGACACATTATAATTGGCAGTACTAAAAAAAAAATTGAGTAAATGTAGTCTGAGTGGTTGGATCTCAGATGTGACCTCATTGTGCCTTGGGTGTGTGTTCACACCATTACTTAAAACTGTCCACATGTGATTGGATGACTCACAACGGATGTTAATACCAGGACTGAGCAGGGCCAGACATGTATTCCCAGCTTAAATCAATAATATAAAGCAGCTTGTGATCTAAACTTTTTCCTCTAGATAATTGATGCCGCTCAGAGTATTGAAAACGTGCACAAGGACATCACAACCCACAGCCTCAATGCCATCAACAAAGCTCAGAACCTGCCACTTGGAGAGCTATGGAAGTGAACCTGAACCAGTCCAAGTGAAACTGTTTTCACACACAGTCTGCTGCTCTTGTAGCTGAATGGCTCCTCTGCACATTTAGCTTATTTCCCATTTTTACTGACTGTTGTTTGATTGAATGTGGAAGAGAAATGCTTTGGATGTAATTCTAATGTTATTTCAATCTGCTTTAAAATTAAGTAGAACCACTGTCCATCAGATTCTGTTTTTATTTTTAGTTATTAATCCTTACATTGTTTTCACCTGTCTATGTACTGTATTGATTAAATAAATAATCAGAAGAATGGGTGTGTCTGTTTTAGACTTGTCAGGGATTCTTTGCATGAACAGTTAATACAAATCATGTGAAGATTTGACTTAATTTGGTCAGGCTGTTACAGACTTCAGTTATTAGTGACAAACTGCGTAAGCCATGGGCATCATGAACCATTGTGTTCTATACAAGATAACACTTATGGCAAATTTACTTATGGAGTCAGGGAAAGGCACCATATCACTTCAGAATAAACATTTAAAGTGTTAAGACTGGCATGGAAACACATATGTGAAAATGTGCATACAGAATTTATCCTGAGCTCCTGCTACAGCTTCCACCAGGCAGTCTCAATGTTGGATACAGAGAGCATTCAGTGGCTGTTGAGAGGAACGCTGTGACACACACTGACTACACCATCGGAGCTGGACTGGTTCAAGAGGTCTCCAGGTAATGTTCATCCCCTCTGACATCCCTTCTGATACAGAGAAGAGACAGAATCGCTCGCCAACTGTCAACAACAGTAAATCATTGTCCGCGTGTTCCTCACAGGGAAAGGATCTCAAACTCTTCATCTTCTGAATCAAAGAACCGCTCCAACCTGTCCGAGTCTGAGAAATCTGTGAAATGAGGGTCAACACGTGGAAGAACAAAATGAACATTAATATTCATTTTCTTGAACTGATTGTTTTGGGAGGTATTTTGCAAAACAATAAGCAGTTCATTCACCAGGAGTCAGGTTAATGGCGTCCATGCTGACCATGTGAGACGGCTGACTGTCTACTAGCTCAAACATAGGCAGGCCCCCTCTGTTGCAGGACAGCTGGAAGAGAGAGACCATTGTATCATGTACAGATGCCTCCAACGAGAAAGCTTTATTTAACTATAGATGAGTGTTGACACAAACATACCCTTCTTATGCGCATACACCAGTCATCAAACTCATCCTCTGTGCTACAGAAGAAGCCCTGCCAGAAACCAGAAAGCAATCAGCTAAAGAGCATCTGAGCGACTAATACGTTTTCAGCTTTCACATTTAACAAAGGGTTTTAAATTGTTGATACAACAGCTGCAGGTTTTCTGCAGGTTTCAACAAGTCAAATTCAACAGATTTATCCATGTTAGTGCAGAATGGGTCACTCATTTCTTCTAGTGAAAATGGACAATGTTTTTGATTCAAGGACACGCCATGATGGCCTACACACATCATGGCATCACATCATGTAGTTCAATGTTGGTTTTGCATTTTAGATTTATTACAGAAGTTAATTAAAAATTTTCTTAAGGACATTTAAAAGATAGACTGAAGTTAATGTAAATTTATAAAGACATGTAGACTTTAAGGACCTGCAGAAACCCTGAGCTCTGCTATAAAAAGCCTCCCTGTCATTCCTACCGCTGCAATGGACGGGTCCAGTTCACAGATGTGCATGCGACAGGGTGGGTGCTGACAGTGGTACGTCTCATCGGGGACCTTGCCGTCTTCACAAGGCTCCACTGCAGGCTGAGTGGTGTGTGGGTCTAAATAGATGAGTTCCTCTCCTGGGGGACAAATCATGTCCATAATTATAATATAACACAATTGTTCAAGTAGAATTAATACAATTAGCACGAAAGTACTGTGCACAGCTGAGTAATTAGCTCACAAACACTGGAAGTAGACATACCAACATAACCAATGAAGTAATGGGCACTGTTTGGTTTACCCCCAATAACACCCAGGGACTGAGGCAGCATGAAGCATTGCTGTGAACAAAGACAAGAGGGTTTCATCTCTGACTTAGCCTCAGTGGTAGATCAAGCACTTCTTTTAACACAGTTCTTAGCCACTTAACACTGAACAACATATAAATGACATTATGAATATTTGTTTTTATGGCATATCATTTCTTTCTTTATATAAAACATTATTAGTTACTACGACAACCACGCCGGAAAGCTAATTGGGTAAAAAAAAAAAAAAAAAAAGGTAACGCGAAGTTAAGTGCTTCTTTAATTTGTCGCGCATATGATTGGAAAGAAGAGAACATTTCAGCAGGTGGCCGTATATGCAGGTACAAAGACAGGTATGTTTGTGGAAATGTGAGTCATGAAAATGTCAGTTCATATACACACTGAAGTGCCTCACCTTGAGGGTTTCGATGTAGGCCTCATTTATATCACTCAGGCCCAGCCTGAGTGGGATGAGAAGGACCAGGGGTTTCCAGAGAGCCGTCTCCTCCTCGACCAGGGCACACGCCCCTTCCAGGCAGCCATTGAGCTCGCCCGCTCCCTCTGGTTCAGCACAGGTTTCTACAATGTCCAGCCAGGGCATACAGAGACGCTCTGCAGTGGGAAAACAAAAGACAAAATGACTGAAGAATTATCTGTCAATGCAGCAAAAGAAGAAAACCTCAAATTAGAAAAGGATTCAAACAGACCTGCTTTGGAGTAAAATGCTGACTATGACCACCCAGCTGCTTCATGGTAACTTAAGACAACAATCCAATTAATAGGAGCTTTTATCTTTTTTTTTAATCTTATATATTTTCACATGGACAATTACAAAAATCCTGAATTTGTTATCTTTACTTTGTCATTTGAACTTTTTTCCACTCAGATATGTTGTCCTGTAATAATAGTAAGATGTAGCTAAATACTTTTGTAAACATTCCCAGCTGGTCTATACTTTAACCTTAAGTATAAGTACTGAAGGAACATTTATAGTGCTTATGCTAATGAGTGAGGAAAAACAACATCCAAACACAACTGCACTCACTGATCTCCTCGATGACCACAGTGTTGTCCATCGCCACATGTACAACTAATCTGCTCCATGTATCAAACACAGCAAGCTTTCTGAAAGCAGAACAACAGCTGTTTTATTGGAAAGACATTTCTTTAAACTGCTTTCATTCTCACGTGTACATGATACTGTCTTTCACTGTTTGAATGTGGATCCATACATGGTGAGAGTGGAAAAGAAAGACATCTCTGTATCACGCTCAACACAAGAATGCACTGAGCACTAATGTGTTAATGAATGCAGCAATGTGTCTGCAATGGCAGCAAATAAGAAAGCTGCAAGCTTGTAAACATGGATGTCAGTATTGCACAATCTGAAATATTAAAGAAGTAGGTTTTACAATTAGAGGAGGGAAATATATTCAATACATTTGTTAGACATCAAGGATACACAGTGTGTTCAGGTGAGAAACACTGAATGCAAATTTAACTTTTCTTTGCTTAAAAGAAATCAAGCATCAAGCACAAATGCCAATAATCATTTGGCTGTTATATTTGTTGGATTTAAATGCCTTCAAGTTTAAAATCTTTGGACTTCAACTTAGTCAAAACAAGCAATTTGAAGATGTCACCTTGCGCTCTGGAAACCCGAGGCTGGCATTTGCACAATTTATTTTGCATTAATTGTAAAAAATAATGAGGAGAGAAATTGATAATAATCATCGGTTGCAGCTCTGAAATCTGGGAACAAGTGAGTCCTGTAGCGTCTTTACAGTACTTACTTTAGAACCTGGGCGACTGTGTTTGGTCCATACCACTGGCCTATAGGCTTTCCCTCTCCAACTCCCATTTGGGCTGCAGCCATCAGGAACAAAAAAGAAACTCTTTGAAAACCATATGAGTCAGTCCTTGATACAATTAGTAAGGTTGGACACTGGCTACTTACCAATTTGATGGATGGAATAATAGCTGTCTTTTTTGTCAATAAAGGCATTGAGAAGACTGACGTACTCTTCTCTTTGTTTCTGGCCTTTGGCCCATCTCCAGTCTGAGAACAAAAAGCCACTCATTCAGCCTGTTTAAAACCAGCTCTCTTTAGTACAGTATATTCACTGAAGAGGAGCTGTTGGTGCCACACAGTGATCAAATCTGGTGTTATCTATGTATACCTATCTTTCCACAATGAATGGAAATATTTCTTAGTGTTTTTAAAAGTTGTCTTACCTCTGCCTAAATGTCTACACACCAAGGCCTCACCTAGGATCATCTGGCCACACCGCAACATACACCCCCAGCCTGTGTCTGATGTTGGCCCCGTCCCACCTGTAACACAATCAAGAATCATGCATGTGCCCCATTTTGTAGTTTGATGTAAAAATCTTGGTTATTCAGATCTCCAAACTCATCAAGTGCTGTTGAGGGATTTGGCTGAAACACACATTTCTTCACTTACCAATTGGAGGGAAGTTTTTTCTGTATGTGAACCACAGTCGTGAAGTGACATCTGATAAAATCTCATCTTTCTCTATGTGAAGACAAGAAATGGCCGAATTACGATACATCCACAGAGATACACTTTCTAATATTCTTTATGACTTTAAACATTCATGTCTGTCTCACTTACACTTTATATTTCACAGTCCTACCTGTGAGAGCACTATATTCTTTCCCTAAGATCCACACAGGCTCTGGGGTCTCAGGAAAGTCTTCAAACTCTCCAAAGCGAAGTGTGTCATATGTCAAGGTAGCTGCAAAAGAGGACCAGAGTCAACTCAAGTATACAGTATTTCTATCCTACATAGTGTACTTGTTGTTTATTTATTATGTGACATGCTGGTTCAGCATCCTTGGCCATTAATTGCCTGTATAAGAAATCACTACAATCTACTTTGGTCTACATCTCTTTCCAGTCATGGCCCGAGGAAGACCCGTGGGTCGAAACTGGTTGGAACTTTCCTCTTTTTTCTGAGACTTTTTACTTAAATATGCCCTAATCAATAAAATAACAACATCCGTGGCTCGATGTCATGTGACTAAAGTACGGCCTAGGGGCTTTCCTTTGTCGACTGGGATTATATGGGAAATTACAGGGGGGTGGCCGTGTTGTTGACCACCATTTGTTGCAGCTGTAATAAAAGTGTAAATATGGATGATCAATTGAGTGAGAAGAATTCCATTCACTTCCTTGAAGAGTGTTCTAAAAACCTATCTTTAGTATCTTCGAATTTAATATTTCTTTCTGTAGATTAAACTGTTAGGAGACTTGTGAGAGACAGGTTTGACAAAGACTGGTCAATGATATCCTGACCTGAATCCTACATTTCCCATAATAATGCATAAGACAGTGTTATTTGTTGTACTCTGACCTCCCCTGCCTGAGACATGCCTACATCTTTCGTAGTTCAAACTCCTTTTTATAATTCAAGCTCTCTGTCATAAATTCGAGTCCTTCAAGCTTAGGTCCATATCTCTATGACATCAATAGTTTTCCTTTGTTAGGCTTCAAAAAGCTCCTCCAGAGCCACAGATGACATTTTACATCTGTTTTCACAGACCGTGTGACACTCTTAATGCCAAGTAAAGTCAACTTAATGTCTAGTCAGTGGAGTTTCCCATTATCAAAAGGATACACTAGGATAGCGCTCAACAGATCGAATACCTCCACCAAGGCCCAACCATAATTCAACATGACTGGATTTCTAACAGCCAAGACATTTAGATCTGTAGGCCTCAAATTATTATTTGGATCAGCACCAAATTACACACAGTCATAGATACCAACACATTAAATGTGTCAGGTTTTTCTCATCATGATCCATGATTATTCCCTAAGATATTAAAATGTTTTTTTTAATGCCCTACCTCGCACTGGGTATTTACTTTATGCCCTATCTCACTGTGAAAATAAATCCTGAATCCACCACTGTATCCAGCGGTTTTCGCCAACATCTAAACTACAGGTATCCACCTGACCTTAAATGCTTGTCAATGCTTGTCAGTTGTAGAGCTTGTAAACAGAAAGCTGTGATTTACAGGTTCACAGTTAAAGAAGGAAGTGATGTATTTGCAGTCGAAACAGAAGGTACTGCATTAGGAAGTCTGTTCGCCATCTCTGAGAGCCATTATTCGACTACATAAGTCTCGCTGCAGTCCATATAACCTCTTTCACAGCTAACAGATTACTCAGAGCCAACAGTAGACTAATGACATGTCATGGTGACAGTGCATCCACTGGGATGTTCGTCTTGGGCGTAGCATAACGTTGGTATAGACAGCCAACCCAAGGACAAAAGGCAAATTGTTTAGAAAGAAACTTAACAGCAACACATTACATTAACAGAGGTGACATCTGGACACCGTACGGGAAGTTATACTGCTGTGTAGCGAGCTGTCAAAGCGGGGAATCCACCACATTTAATAGGAAGAGTATGCTAACGTTGGTTAGCGATTAGCTTTAGTCATCACTTTAGCTGGCTAACGTCGCTGAGGCTACAGAACAGCTAGAGTTGGCTATCTTGTCATGACAGAGCAGGAGACTTGTTACAAAGAATGAAATTGAGTTTTTGTGACTATTGTATGGGTAGTAAAGCTTTGCCGCGGGAGAGGAAAAATGTTTATTTTATTACAAGATATCGCTTACCTGCATCCATCCTGACGATCTTCACCCTATCTTGTTTGTTGTTCTCTGCACCCTGACCCGCTTGCCCAATGAAAAGATAGTCCTGCTGTGGAATTCGGAAAAAGGAGGGATATTTCATACAACATCCAATTAGGTCTGAGAGGGAGGTATTTTAGCCCCAAGTATTTTTTCCAAACCAATCAGTAGCAGCTGACGTATCCGTCCCGTTGGCAATATTTTTTTCCGGGATGTCGAAGGCATTGCCCGCCCTACTCTGCCTCTGATTGGCTTAACCTGTCGTGACGTCATAGCAAAATTATTTCAGTAAATCAAATGTGTTAGAAAAGCGAGGACTGATTAGACATCTACATCACAGATAGAATATTTCATATATTCCCACAGTTATCAAAGGTACAGTGTGCAGTATTTAAGGGCATCTATTGTCAGAACTCAGTCTAATTTATAATCACGACTTCTTTGCGGTATAATCTCCTAAAATCAGAATCATCGTGTTTTCTAATTATCCTTTGATGTCTACAAAAGCCTTGCCTCGCAGCAAGAAGCAAGAAGGTCCTGGGTTCAAATCCAGCTGAGGACCTGGGACTTTGTTGTATGGAGTTTGCATGTTCTCCCCGTGTACCCTCCGGGTAATCCGGCTTCCTCCCACCGCCAAAAATTTGCAATATAGGTGAATTGGTGACTCTAAAATTCAGGTCAAGATTCAAGGAGCAGATTTATTTTCCATATGAGCAAATTTTTCTATTTGCAACAGAAATTTTGAGTTGTTTCTTCATGAAAAAGTTAAATATTATGACTTTAACATACATTTTGGTATATGCATAACATGATTTAGAAAGCCAATAAAATCTGACATCTGCTAATACTGCAGGATCTTGAAAGACAAAATTATGCTTGTCACATGTCTTCCTCATATTACACAGAGTGTTTTGGAAATCAATTCTTATTAAATGAGTTTTACGTCTGATTCTGACACTGATGTATTTTGTTGTTCTTTTTTTGGTTTTTTTGTCCTGTTTTTTTGACGGTGTATGACAAGATCCAGTTCAGTGAAATTTAGAGGGCTACAGCACAATGTGTAGCTTTTTATGCTTGAATTTTTAAAAAGACAGAAGACCTGACAAAGAAAAGATGCACTAAAAACAATTAAGGCCAATATGATCATAGAGAGGTGCAACAATTTGTGTAAAAAGACTGTAAAATCATTATTTTTACATGCTTTTGTTAATTTCTGGCTTTGAGAGACTTTTGCTATTTCCATTTGAATTAAAAAGGGTTCAGACTGTATATGTTACAGTTTTATAATGTTGTTTGCAAATTGTGTAAATACACTGATTATATTTATTTATATTTTCTGTTTTGTATGTCCTGTAATACAAGTCCCCTACTACCAGTATGTAAATATTTTGTGGATGTCATTCTTGAAATCTGCATTAAAATGTTTCAATGACTTGTGTAGTCCTTCACTATGTACAAATAATGCGTATTAATGACTGTATCAACATATATGTACTGTGATTAATGGAAATATTAATTAGAATAGTGAAGAGTAGGTTGCTGTAATGTTTAAGTGCTGAAATGTTCAAATCACAGCATAATGCACTCTCCAAGTTGTCTAGTTAGCCTCTGTGCTAAAGTAACTGTTCTGTTCCTGTTCAGACTGGAAACTGCAGCATAAAATGATAGACCAGGGTCATTCAAGCTTTATTCACAAGCAAAGAGGTGGAATCATTTGAAATACAGTGGGGCAAAAAAGTATTTAGTCAGCCACCAATTGTGCAAGTTCTCCCACTTAAAAAGATGAGAGAGGCCTGTTATTTTCATCATAGGTATACCTCAACTATGAGAGAAAAAATGAGAAAAAAAAATCCAGAAAATAACATTGTCTGATTTTTAAAGAATTTATTTGCAAATTATGGTGGAAAATAAGTATTTGGTCAATAACAAAAGTTCATCTCAATACTTTGTTTTATACCCTTTGTTTGCAATGACAGAGGTCAAACATTTTCTGTAAGTCTTCACAAGGTTTTCACACACTGTTGCTGGTATTTTGGCCCATTCCTCCATGCAGATCTCCTCTAGAGCAGTGATGTTTGGGGGCTGTCGCTGGGCAACACGGACTTTCAACTCCCTCCAAAGATTTTCTATGGGGTTGAGATCTGGAGACTGGCTAGGCCACTCCAGGACCTTGAAATGCTTCTTACGAAGCCACTCCTTCGTTGCCCGGGCGGTGTGTTTGGGATCATTGTCATGCTGAAAGACCCAGCCACGTTTCATCTTCAATGCCCTTGCTGATGGAAGGAGGTTTTCACTCAAAATCTCACGATACATGGCCCCATTCATTCTTTCCTTTACACGGATCAGTCGTCCTGGTCCCTTTGCAGAAAAACAGCCCCAAAGCATGATGTTTCCACCCCCATGCTTCACAGTAGGTATGGTGTTCTTTGGATGCAACTCAGCTTTCTTTCTCCTCCAAACACGGCAAGTTGAGTTTTTACCAAAAAGTTCTATTTTGGTTTCATCTGACCATATGACATTCTCCCAATCCTCTTCTGGATCATCCAAATGCTCTCTAGCAAACTTCAGACGGGCCTGGACATGTACTGGCTTAAGCAAGGGGACACGTCTGGCACTGCAGGATTTGAGTCCCTGGCGGCGTAGTGTGTTACTGATGGTAGCCTTTGTTACTTTGGTCCCAGCTCTCTGCAGGTCATTCACTAGGTCCCCCCGTGTGGTTCTGGGATGTTTGCTCACCGTTCTTGTGATCATTTTGACCCCACGGGGTGAGATCGTGCATGGAGCCCCAGATTGAGGGAGATTATCAGTGGTCTTGTATGTCTTCCATTTTCTAATAATTGCTCCCACAGTTGATTTCTTCACAACAAGCTGCTTACCTATTGCAGGTTCAGTCTTCCCAGCCTGGTGCAGGTCTACAATTTTGTTTCTGGTGTCCTTTGACAGCTCTTTGGTCTTGGCCATAGTGGAGTTTGGAGTGTGACTGTTTGAGGTTGTGGACAGGTGTCTTTTATACTGATAACAAGTTCAAACAGGTGCCATTAATACAGGTAACGAGTGGAGGACAGAGGAGCCTCTTGAAGAAAAAGTTACAGGTCTGTGAAAGCCAGAAATCTTGCTTGTTTGTAGGTGACCAAATACTTATTTTACCGAGGAATTTAACAATTAATTCATTAAAAATCATACAATGTGATTTCCTGGATTCTTTCCCCCCATTCTGTCTCTCATAGTCGAAGTGTACCTATGATGAAAATTACAGGCCTCTCTCATCTTTTTAAGTGGGAGAACTTGCACAATTGGTGGCTGACTAAATACTTTTTTGCCCCACTGTAAATGGAAGTCCTTTAGCATTTATAAGTTTTTTGTTTGTTACAATTTGTATTAAAGTGCCTTAATTATTGTTTGAGTTCAACCATAAATCTATCAAAGCAGGCCGTCAAGCCAGATCATTTAGATTTAATGTTAATGTTAGTATCCAAACCATGAAAAACAAATGAAGTCTGTGTGGATTGAAGTTGTGCCTATATACTAATGTCCATGTTTCTGAAAGTTAGCTGATCTAATTGGGATTTTGTCTACAGAAAAATTGCATTTTAACATAAAATCAAATTCTATGAACTATGTTATCCTAAAAGTATTATTAAAGATGTCAAATCCAGAACCTGAAGATGACCTCGTTCTCAAGTATCTCTTAATAATTACTTCTTCTTTTTTCTCCAGATATAGTTTTATTCCTTGACAACCTTTATTCTGAAACTGAGTGAAAATGAGACATAGACCGATCCAGAGATTTCTTCTGTTTTTGGGTAAAAGGACTCTATCATATAAAGATTATACATTAACCACAGATTCAATTTTGTATTTTCAATCATGGGATCAAAATACAATTTATATTGTTGTTCCATGTTGTTACAGATTATAATACCTGGGTATGTCTTCTTATTTGAATTGATTCTATAACATTCTAATTGGAAATAAAACACATTTATCAAGGTTGATGGATTAAACCTAAAACATTAAGAAAGATAAACAAGCCACCCGCTTATTATTGTGAACACAACGCAGTCAAGGGTTTGTTTGAGCCACAGTTACAGTCAAGTGTAGGGGTCGAGGCAAAATGGCGACCTGTGCAGCAGCTTTCTTTTGAGCTCTTACAACATTCACTGGAACTGGATCCTGAAAATTCGTGCTCGGTTTTATGTACACCAGAAGCTCCTATCAAAAGCCCAAACCCAAAGAAGATCCGCACCAAAGACCCAGAGATGAGAGAAGAAATGGTTTCTAATGCTGACATCCTGAAAGCCATTCATGGGCTGAATGACCGTTTTTCAAAGTTTGAACAAATGGAACTTAAAAACACAGCTGAGATCGCGACAGTGAAAGAAAACGTGAAAGGGCTGATAATACAGTGGAAATCAAAATATGTTGGTTCATTTTATAGTAATATATGTAAGTCAAACACTCAGGTTAGTGACTGTGATACATTTATTGAGTCAATGAAAGAATGTACACACACTATCTCAGATCACTTTAAACAGACGTGAACAATCTATTACAGAATCTGAAATTTCAGAGGCAGTTAACTCGATGAAAAAAGGAACGTCTCCAGGTATCGACGGGCTCTCAGTTGAATTCTATGTACATTTTTGGGGAATCATTGAAAGCCCTTTGTTGGAATTATTAAAAGAAGGTACTGTTAGAAATGAAATGTCCACAACAATGAAACAGGGAATAATAACTCTAATTCCCAAACCTGACAAAGATCTTTTCTTGATAGAAAAAAAAAGTTTCCCTTTTTGTGTCACATTATGGAAAGAGCTTGAGAATTATATTTTATGTAAAACTTCAAATGTGATTGACAATTGAAGATAAAACTGTTTTCACTTATTTTCAATGTAATGATAACAAAAATCCCATTTTCCCTCAGCTCCTTCATTTAAGCTATTTTTAATTGAATTAAAACAGTATTTTGAGTCTCTTAAACCTGTAAACAATAAGAAATCAATGTCAACGATTTCAATTTACTCAGAACTTTTTCTTGAATGAGTCTGTCACCAGATATGTTGTATTTAATTTATTTTTATTTATTTACTCTCCCCTTCCTTTATATGCTGTCATCATTTGATATAGGCCTATTGTTTGTATTGCTAATGTATTTAGTACCTTTAGTACCTACATTGTATTATGAACCAGATGTCTGACTGTTTGTATATTGTTGTAAATAAATAAAGTACTGTAAATAAAAAAAATTGGTTGCAATCTGCAGCCTCACCACTAGATATCACTAAATCTTGTAAATTAGAGCTTACTAGAGTCCATGACATAAATGCCTACAGTATGTAGCACTTCTTGTTGAGAGTAGCTACTATTTTTTAGCTGTGCTTTTTACTGTTAATCAATAATGCATTTAGGATACAAGCATCTTTGAGTGGACTTATCCACTATGTCATTTCTCAAATATCCCCACATACTCAAAATTAAGTTTGAATTTGTAAGTTCTACAGTATGAGAAAGGGAAGAGTCACAAACATACACATGCTTTATGCCAATCTGGGGCCTTCATATAAAGTATGCATTTCAAGACTCAATTTGTCACACAAGAACATTCTGCCACTCATGTTAAACAATCTTAAAAAATAGGTTCACAGTTTTTCAAGTCTGTCTTCAAATAATACTAACTTACTCTGACGGTTCTACACCCGCACACTGCCTCATGGTAATTGTTGCCCACATGACAAGACATCATTTCTCTCTCATATTCTGTCCAAGAGAGCCTTTAGCTGCTAATGTAAGTGATAGGAAACATATTCTTCACTCCTCATTCAATACTAAAGCTTTTATGATGTCAGCAGACAGAGTTAACACTTGCATATAGGTTTAACACTCTGTGTACTCCCCTTTATCCAGGGTCAGAATTGACCTCCCTTCACTAAACCCTTAAAATAAAACATTTTCATTGAATTGTGTATCCCAAGTCTATTTCTGCATGAAGAAACATCCTGTCAATCATCACAGACTTCATAAATATCTGGGTTTTCTCACTTCTGCAAGAAAAGAGACTGCATTAATCAGGAGACACCACTAATCTTTATTACAACACACCTCATATTATTATTATTGTTTTTAAAAACTAGAGATAGCACTCACATAGCTTAAGAAAGTAGCAGAAAGGTGCACAAAGTAATTTTTCAATGTTATTCAATATTTCTGTATGTTGTACATGAGAAATCCAACTGCAAAATGCTAATCTTCTCACATTTTTCTATACAACTGCCCTACCCACAAGGTGAATAAACAACAACAATAAATAAGAATAAAATATGAAGAACATAGATCAGTCAACTCTGGTCTATATGCATAGACTTTATAGATGTGCAGCAAACAGTATTTGTTTTACAGTTTATAACTAGGACACATATTCTCAATTTCTCTAACCAAACCTCAGCCTTTTTATGATGAAATTCCCTCTTTGTGATTCATGGACAGGGTTTCTGTGCTGAGCTTCAGCGGAAAGATTAAAACAATTTGTATAAAAAAGAATGAATTTGGAAACTCAAACTTTAGACACGTTATGATAAGGTCAGCTAAATGTTGGAAAGTGTTTTTGCACACAAGGACTGTGGATTTTGTTCAATCCATCCTTCAGCCTCACAGTTTTTGAATCACATTGTTTTCAAGAATTACTCTTTATTTCCCAGTTTGGAGTGCCAGTGTTCAGTTGTTTTTATCTACCAGTGATGATGGTGTGAAGGAGATTCTTTTTTTAAATCTTAATTTTGCTTAAATTGATCTTGGTATGTCCTCAGAACGTACATAAATTAATATGTAGACCTTAAATAAAAAAGACTACAGCTCTAAGTGTTGTAGAAATTAATGACAAAATCAAAATCAAACACTCAAATTGAATTTTAGTTCTATAGCGACAACCTGAAGGACACTACTTTGGAAACCAGGACTTTTTTGGAAGTAATCGCTGCTGTCACATTTGGCTCCATAACGTTTATAGACAGATCCTTTGCGTTTGTATGGGTGTGTGTATGTTCTCATGAGAGGGTTATGTTATTTCTACCATTTGAATATCTGTGAGTGTAACATATGTTCTTAGACAAAATAAAGGATCAACATCACAAGAAGCAGAAATTACATATTTAGATGTTGTATTTTTGCACATTTTTGGGGATATTTGCACGTTTTGACTCTTCTGTATGATAATATAACAAGAATGCTAGATGTTAAATAATGAATTAATTTCGTCAGTGTCGGCAAAAATACACAAAACGTACAATATATATATATATATATATATATATATATATATATATACAGTATATATACAGTATATATACACACACACATAAACACACACATGACAGTATAATACACCAACAATATAACCTCACAATAAAGACTGTAAATGAAGAAAAAGAAGAAAAAAAAGTGCCACAATAAAATTAACTTGATTCCTATATTACATTGATCTTATGTTATATAATATATATAACATAAGATATATATTATAGACATTATACAGTTCACTTATGATAAACGACATATGGAGCGTATTTATTTTTATACATCGTCTTACTTGAGCAGATTGTTTCCCATTTCATACTTTGCAGAGATTTGAAGAAATTATTTTCCAAGAAAAATTAGCTCCTCAGTGAGTAAAAAAAAAGAAAGAAAAAAAAACTACATTCAAATGAGCTTTTGATTGAACTTCAAAAATTAAGACGTAAAAGATAATAACCTCTTAAAGAATAAAATCAAGTGTGGCTGCAGCTCTTCTCTCGATGCTCCTCAGCCGCTTGTCATCAGTCTCACCGCAGGCTGTTCAGTCTGCGCCCCTATTGGCTGACGTGTGGAGGAGAGGGCTGGGCTGTGAGGCTGTGGGTGTGGACGGAGTGAGGGATGGAGACTGACAGGGTGCAGCTTCGCTTCAGCGGTCCTCATCCCTCCATCCCACCGGCTTTGCGCTGTGCGTTATGACGCCAGGCAGTTTGTCGAGCGCGTTACGTGCCTGGATCCTCATTATGTAATGCTGCTGCACGGCACTAAGTTGCAGGGGACAAACTGACGGATGGCTAATTTATGGACCTATAACGGTGTGTTGCGTTGTGACTGAGCCTACCGACGTCTAATAATGGTTCGCACAATGACAAGTGTAAGTATCTGGATCTCGGTGTGATTGAGGCCGTCAGGGCATCAGTGGCCTACCCTGAGGTGCACAGACGTCTGGAGCCTTCAAAAGCTGCACTGCGCGTCTCTGTTGAAATTCTCTCCAATATCAGTGGAAATAAACCAATGCGGGTTTGCTTCGGAGAGGAAACAGGTTCGTATTTTGTTTTCCATAGCGCTGCTTTCCACTGAGCTGTAGTATAAACAATGGCGGGTCCCGAGCAGTGCCAGCAGCAGCAGCAGCAGGTACAGGTGAAGGCAGAGCACATAGATGATGCTGAGATGGCCCTGCAAGGTATTAACATGCTGCTGAACAACGGATTCAAAGAAAGCGACGAGCTCTTCAAGAGATACAGGTAATTATTTTATGATTAATCTCCATCATCATGTGTCAGTGTCACAGCATGTTGCATACCTGAGTGGTAGATATCAGCAAGAGTAGAAATTATCTCTTAAAAGTTAAAAAAAAAAATACTAGAGTGAACAAAAAAGCAGTGCTTCATGTATTATACATACATACAATAACGCACAGCTGATAACACACACACATATATATATATATATATATATATATATATATATATATATATATATATATATATATATAATGATAGGCCAACATAATTGAAATAAAGGACAGTTTTGCTGTAAATACATGCACGTCATAAAATACACGTTAAAGACGTGTCAGGTGTGTGTGTCTATGTAATTTTCATCAAGGAAACCAGCCACAGACAGCTCTATTAATAAAACACCTTGAGCATATCCCTGTTGGATATACATATGCTCACTGCTTTATCCAAAGACACTTCCTACGTTAGATTTTTGAAAGCATCATTTGGGGGCATTTTGCCTTTTTTTGTGTGTGAAAAAATGTCAAACAGATAGTCAGACCCCTGGTATCAGTCGTGACAGCTGAACATGGGGACTGTGGCTGCTCCAGTCTATGCCTGCTGCAAAGGTTACCATGCAGGGCTTCTTTCAGTTAACCTTATGATTCATTCTTGTCAAATCTTTCTCCTCCCTGTTCTCTTTGTAGGACCCAGAGCCCACTGATGAGCTTTGGGGCCAGCTTCGTAAGTTTCCTGGTGAGTTTCCTCTCAGCTGTTGATAAAAATGACCCAATAAAACACCAAAGAAATATCAGCTGGTGTTTGCATTCAACAGTCACACTTGATAAAAAAGCGCTCACTATCAAGACCTGGTATAACCCAATCTGTCAAATTAGTTGGATCATTGTCACCACTGCATCCCCTCCACTGCTTTTCCATCCATTAACATAATGGATGCATCTTCCTCTCAAGAACAGCACAGCTCTTGCAGAGAGGCACATTACGGTAACACTGCATCCATCACTGATGAAAGATGGAGATGTTTCATAGTGTGGTGGTCACACACACACACACACACACACACACACACACACACACTGTACCCACACACACACTGTACCCACACACACAGTCACTGGCCCTCGTGATGAAGCCCACACAGCAAGCCTGGCTTCACACTCAAGCCAGAGATGATGTCATCCTCTGAACCCAGATGCAAATGGCCTGCAGGGCAGTGGGGGTAGTCACATCTGACCATCATGGTGGGCATTCATGCATGAATGCAGAATACATTGAGAGAATGCCTCAGTTACGCAAGAATAGAATATATACAGTACCAGTCAAAAATTTGGACACAGTTTCCCATTCAAGTGGATGGGAAGGTATGTCCAAACTATTGACTGGTACTGTATATAGAATATCAAACAACAATCATATCTAAATGTCACTTGAATGTCAGAACATGTTTTTAGGGCCCGAGCACCAAAAGTGTCAAGGCCCTCTTGTTTTTTGCACGTCATCTTCCTACCATGAAATCTGCCTTTCCATGTATGAAAAATCACCAAACTTTGCACATAGGGCCATGGATTTGTGTGCCGATAGTCCTGACGGTGGCGCTACAGCAACCGTCTAAAATTTAAATGTTTAAAATTCATTCAAAAAATCAGTCGTACGTTCTACTATATTGCAACTTTCACCAAATTGTAGTTACAATGTTCAACAAACCATCATCCAGATTTTTGAATGATCAAAAAGTGAGTCCTTGGTGCATCAAAATGTCTTAATGTAAACATTAATCTAAACAGAATCTCCCATATTCATGAAATGATATGACAAAATGTTGATGTCATGTATCTCAAAAAATGAATTTTAGTTTTCACTAATGGAGCAATCAGTTTGTTTAAAACTAAATTATAGATATTTCCAGATTGTTTAGATGAAGTACACAAATTTTCAGACTTTTGTCTTGATAACTGAATATTTGACAGAAAATTTGACAGAAAATTTAAACCTGACTTTATATGCCACCCTGGTGATTGCCAGGTCATACTGAGGCTATCTGTGGCTTGTCATCTTTCTCACCAATATCGTGAATTGGTGTCTAAGGTTGTGAGTTTAAGCCTGGGGTGATGCAGAAAGAACGTCTTATACCCAATGAGTTAATGTGCTGGGGACCCCATTTACCTGTATGTTTTAAATGCATCCCTGCTCCAACAAACATCATTTCAAGTGGTTGAAGTAAAGAAGAATGTTTATTACATCAAATGATATGTGATAATTAGAATGTCTTAAAGGTTTTGGTGTCAGAAAGTCTTTGGCGCTTAGACTTTTCCGGGACATCGAGATCAAAGAGCGTTTGTCCTGAGCAGCAGCAGCAAGATATATATCCCCCCTTGGAGTCCAGACACTGGTGGTGATGGCTGACGAGCCTGGAGAACCTGATGAATGATGAATCTTTGAAGAGTGGGTGGTGATGGGGAGGTGGAGGGTGTTCAAAACACCAGCATGAAAGAACTGGAGGAATGGAGGGAGTCATATTTAAAGAGACAGCAGCAACATGACAATGAAGGTGTGTTGCTGTGCTATTGGATAGATGTGACCAGCTGGTGAGAACAGCTGATAACAATTGGCGCCCTGGACTGTGATAGCAGGATAATAAGATTGAGCATCCATGAAAGGTGTGAATAACAGAACAATATGAGAAATTAAGTATAGTCCGAGTCTGCAAAGGTTTAGTCTTACTGACTGAAATTACGCTAGAGCTTCATTCAAATGATCAGCTCATTATCATGCTCTGCAGAATCCTTACAACACATTCATTTGTATCAAGAGTGTGTAATTGATAATTTGGTCAAGTTAGTTTGTGTTGCTTCAGGTTGTTTGTTTCTGCTTTTAAGATTTACTTTACTGCTTTTATTATCATGCAGTTCCTCATTTTTATGTGTGATTATTTCCTCACTGTTTCAAAGAGATCTTAAGAGATTTCACCAACATCGGAGCAAAGATTGTCTGATTGTGTTAGCTGTGCAGCGCCTTTTCAACTGTGACTGAGCTCTTCCATTCACTGTTATGCAGAAAGAACCCTTTGTCCTTTGTAAGGCACCTTCCCTGCAGTAAGAAGAGGTTTATGCTCAAGCATAGATCAACACCGTAAAACAAGACATTTAATGCTTCGCTGCTTTTGTACGATATATCAGCGGAAAAACAAACGGTTTTATTGCACTGCATTGTAGAATGCCATGATGACATTTGAGGAGGAGAAGATGCAGATGGCCTGTGATGACCTGAGGACCACTGAGAAACTGTGTGAGAGCGACAATGCCGGAGTCATAGAGACACTCAGAAACAAGATTAAAAAAAGTGTGAGTACAAAACTTTGCACAATTTGAAAATATAGTATATGGGCTGTTGCATGGCAATATAAACCTATAAATGAAACTGTGATAATAGCACTGCTCTGACAATTTAGCAGCAGTGATATTGATAACAATAATTGACACTTTTAGATTTTTCACTTCCATTCCATGATGTGTCCAAATATCTCTGCCAGGACAGGCTACGCTTCAGACAATGTTCATATTCTCAGCATCAGGCCTAATGATGCAGGCAGAAGTGAGATCATGCCAAGCCCACTCATAAATTCAATTAATGCTTCTGTGAAATGTAATCACCTAAGTGAGTGAGGAGTGTGTGGGCAGGCCAGCAGCTCTGGGTCATTCAGGAAACTCCTCATTACTTTGGCAGCCAGCCTCTGGGGAACGATGAAGGGTGCAGGATTGTGTATACTGCTTATTGAATGTGTGTTTGTGTTACAGATGGACTCCCAGAGGTCAGGCGTTGTTGTCGTGGACCGCCTACAGAGACAGATCATTGTCGCTGACTGTCAGGTGTACCTCGCCGTGCTCTCCTTCGTCAAGCAGGAACTCTCAGGTGATTAAATCTAACCCAGAGGGCATGATGTCCTCACTGTAGTGTGTGTCTGTATGTTTGAGTCTACAACGTAAACTTTATATAAAGACATTCTTGTGAACGACTTAACTCTAGTGTACAGTGTAAAGCAGATTATCTGCTTTTATTTAGAAGTGCTATTATAAATGTTAATGAGGAATAACTGAATGTATAATGACTTTATATGATTACTGTATAGGTTGCATGCAAAGTCAGGTGTGTTAGCAGCAAAATATTTTTGTTTATTAATTCATTGTTGTCATATAGCGTTGCAACAATTAGTCGATTAATTGATCAGTAACTCAAAAGAAAATAAGTTGACAGCTTTTGACAATAGTTTTAGTTATTTTTCATTTAAAACTTTTGCTGGTTCCAACTTCTGAAATGTAAGAATTTACTGCTTTTTTTTGTCACTTATGATAGGAAATGAAGAGTCTTTGGGTTTTTGTCTTTTTATTTGACAGAACACACAACTGGAAGTTTTCACTTTGGAGTCTGAGAAATTATGGGAAATAATATGATCTAAATGATAATCAATTAATTGTTTAGATAATCTGCAGAATAGCTGTTAATAAAAAAAATCATTAATTGCATCCCTATGGTTGTGCTGAAACATTTAGATGATCAATTTAATGGGTCACGTGATTAGTCAAAGTATACAACACTCAAAAATAGTTTGACCCTCATAATGTGACTCCTTCACCACGAAAACCTGCCCCTAGAACCTGGAATCACATTGATGTCATTATTAGTTTGAAGGTTATTCAAGAAAAACATTATTATATTAAACAATATTTAATAAAACATTATTAAAAAAGAAAGAAAAAAAGAAAACAATATTTCACTAGTGATGGTTTTCTTCAGGATCTAGCCTAGAAACTTTTGAAGATACGTCAGATTTGACACCAAACTGAATCACTCAATAAGCTTCAGGTACAATTTGATCTTAGTTCAAGTTTGATCATTATTATTTGTTATCTCATAAAATATAAACATTCTGAATCACCAGATCTGGAATATTACTTAGATCCAGATCAGACTCTGATGTGTGGTCAATCTTATGGGGATGTGGGTCATACATAACTAGCAATTTGAAAGTAACACAGATTAATAAATTAATCAATTATGGACCATGACGAGAAACCGAAAGCCAGGCTAGTGATTCTGTTATGCTGTACTGGTGCTTTAAGTTAAATGCTAATGTCAGCATGCTAACATGCTCATGTCAAGCAGGTGTAATGTCTACCATGCTCAGTATTGTAGTTCACCGTATTACTGTATCTAAACAAAAGTGATGGACACAATCAAATCTGACTTGGTGAAAAGTAGGGATCACCAAAATTATTACAAATCATTATATTTAATATTGTCGAGTTATATCTCAGTGTGGACCAAAGTAGTGGAACAGAGTGTCATTGCCATCCCTAGAGCTCGAAAAATCAATAGATTAACGTATCATTAATACGTTCATTACTTTCAGACCAACCTCAATTAGATTGGTTAATGATCTTATTACAGAACATTATAGTGATGCTCTTCCACTTTTCAGTATCTCCATGCCAAACCTCAAAAGTATCTTGTATCTTGTCTCTACTAACAGCTTATATCAAAGGGGGCTGGATCCTTCGCAAGGCGTGGAAAATGTACAATAAGTGCCACAGTGACATCAGCCATCTGCAGGATGCCTGTCAGCGGAGGTCCTCTGTCAACCAGGAGTCCCTCTCAACAGATAACGAGAACCACAATGCACCAGGGGAGAACGGGGTGACGGCAGAGGCCCTGGATCGACTCAAGGGCTCCGTCAGCTTCGGCTACGGCCTTTTCCATTTGTGCATCTCCATGGTACCACCACACCTGCTCAAGATTATCAACCTGCTGGGTTTCCCTGGTGACCGCCTCCAGGGTCTGTCCTCCCTTATGTATGCGAGTGAGAGCAAAGATATGAAGGCACCGCTGGCTACGTGAGTAGGCTGCATCGTTTTATTTTATACAGAGGGAGACAGATACAAAACTTACTAATGACTCACATTTTTCAGAACGATGTAGGAAACGGAAAGATATGTTGAATAAATCCAATCCGATGTAGATCTCTTCTGTATGAGTTTAGATTTTTTTGGGGATGCTTTATCTAAGAAATCTATATTTATACAGTTTATTAAGATAGTAAAAATCATACCCCACCATACCCAAGGCTCGCTGGATTTATCTCTCAGACACTGAGATGGGATTACTTTCATTTTCAACAAACAAAGCGATTGTGTCCACTAAATTATTCATAGATCTTTTAGAAAAATGCTCACTGGTAGTGTCATGGGTAAACTTACCTGAGGTGCCAATCAGATATTTACTTACTTCGAGTCAACCATTTAATCCAACTTGAGGACCTGGGACTTTTCTGTGTGGAGTTTGTATGTTCTTCCCCTGTCTATGTGGGTTCTCTCCGGGTTCTCCGGCTTCCTCCCACCACCAAAAACATGCAATAAAGGTTAATTGGTGACTCTCAAGTGACCATAGGCGCGGATGTGAGTGAGAATGGTTGTTAGTCTTTCTATGTGGCCCTGTGATGAACTGGCGCCTTGTTCATTTGGGCCAAATGAAATGATTGGATTGGCTAATTATATGACTATAATAGATAAAGACACTGATTTTCTTTGTTAAAGCATTTTATTTATAGATTGTTGTCAGGATGTTAATAGATTCTGTACAAATATAACAAAAGATCTTTTTAAAATAACTTACCAACCCCAGCTTTAATAGGGTGATGTGTTTAGATTCAGCTGCCCACAACTGGCCAAAAAAACCAAACAATTAATGAAGTTTCATTAATTGTAATGTAATCTTATGTATGAACTATATCAGTGGTTCTCAATGTTTTGTCTTGCAACTCTTTAAAATCATGCTTAACAGCAACCCTTTCCAAAATGTAAAAGAATATCACCAAAATTAAACACAATAATAATAATAATTGAATTCTGGCAATTCTTTGATCAGATAAATTATGCTGATGCTGGCCTCCAATTAGAGTTAGAGCTTTCTGTTATCACTGGTTACCTTCTGCTTCCACTGTTGTATTATAATAAATATAAAAATTAAAGTAGTTCTGTGTTTCACATGTATAAAAGGGGCATGGACATGTTGGTTCACATACTAATGTGTAACCTTTAACCTGCCAACAAATGTTTAGTTTACACCATGCAAGTTAAAAGAAGTGCTCTCTTAAATTTTGAGCTCCATATTTACCTCTCATAGCCTTTCTGTTTAACACAGATTCACACCGAGCTTCAGATGAGAATTTCATTTTATATCAGAGATCAATCTCCTGTTGTGTTGCACAGGTTGGCCCTCCTGTGGTACCACACAGTAGTGCTGCCTTTCTTTGCTCTGGATGGCTCCGATACACATGAGGGACTGTTGGAGGCCAAATCTATTCTGCAGAGAAAGTCAGTGGTTTACCCCAACTCATCCCTCTTCATTTTCTTTAAAGGACGAGTGCAGAGGCTGGAGGTATGTACAGCAGGCTCAGGGTTGGCAACGACATACATTATAAGCCAAGCTTGTCATGTCTATTGAAGCTGTGAATGGGTTATTTGTTATGCTGAATAAACAGACATTTTACAGTAGAAAAAGTTTAGGACTCCTTGATGCATTCAAGTGCACCCCGTAATCTCAGGACTCTATAGGTGAATGGCCACAAAGGTTGTTAAAACAGGAAAGTTTCTATTTACTCATTTATTGAACAGTGCGTTGTGACTTGTTTAGGACTCAAACTTCAAACTTTAGGATTTGACTTGACTCAGGGTTTGAGTGCAAAAACTTGAGAGTTACTTAAAAACACTAACTTGGCCCCATCTCTGTCAGATTGTTCATTAACTCACCAACATCTGATCCACCATCTACGTATCTAACTATCTCATTTAACACATGCATGTAGTGTCTAACATACCGTTACCTGTTGGTGTGTGTGCTCTCTCTGTCCCCAGTGCCATATCAACAGTGCTTTGGCCTGTTTCCATGATGCGTTAGAGCTTGCATCAGACCAAAGAGAGATCCAGCATGTGTGTCTCTATGAGATTGGTACGTGTTTACTCATCAGGCCAGTTGTGACGTGCTGTACAGTACAGGAGGGGATTAATTTGATTCTTTCTGTTTGCCTTTATCAGGTTGGTGTAGCATGATAGAGCTGAATTTTGAAGATGCTTTCAGGTCGTTTGAAAGACTGAAGAATGAGTCTCGTTGGTCTCAGTGCTACTATGCCTATTTGACCGGAGGTAAGCCTGTCACCCACTAACATATGCTTACACTGCTGGGATGTGTACATACTTTATAGTCCTTTTTGTCTTTTTCCAGTATGTCAGGGTGCTTCCGGTGACCTGGATGGAGCAAGGGGAGTTTTCAAAGATGTGCAGAAACTATTCAAGAGAAAAAACAACCAGATAGAGCAGTTTGCAGTCAAAAGGGTCAGTTTTGTTGCAGATTATGTCCAATTTTCTCTTTCAAAAGTCATCACAAATGTGTCACATTGTTTCCTTCTCTGTCTGATTCCTATCTGCAGGCTGAGAGATTGAGAAAGATCTCCCCTACCAGAGAGCTATGCATCCTTGGTGTAATTGAAGTGCTTTATCTGTGGAAAGCCCTTCAAAACTGCTCCTCATCTAAACTGCAGATAATGAATCAGGGTGAATTTAGCCTTCATGTCGACATAACCAAGTTAGCTGCATTCAGATTTCTAAGATTTACATCTTACACTGTGTGGTAATTTCCTATTTATCGCTATCAGTGTTACAGAGTTTAGATGAAGCCTTGTGCCGAGGCCTGAAACACCTCCTTCTTGGTGCCGTTCACAAATGTCACGGGAATATGCGAGATGCTGTTCAGGTACAGTATCAATCAGTCTGCACTGAGCAGTATCTGACTTTACAGTCGATCTACACTTTAAAATTCCCTAATTTGTGCTATTCTATCTGTGATCCAGGCATTCCAGCTGGCTGCTAGAGATGAGTACGGACGACAGATCAACTCCTACGTTCAGCCGTATGCCGTCTATGAGCTTGGATGTATACTCCTTGCAAAACCAGAGGTCAGTCTTCTGTGCACAGCATTAATATTCTTGTCCCTACACATTTAATTTGGATTGCAGGGATGTGACCACATGCTCACACAGTCTTTTTTTTATATTGTAATCCAGACAGTGGGAAAGGGAAGATCATTGCTACTCCAAGCAAAGGTAAAATGGAATTTCTATTTTCCAGAAAATGTCAGAAATGTACTACCGAGTAATTTTAAATTAATAATCGTAATTATAGATTCTAATCTATCTATTTATCTGTCTAACCATCCATCTATCCATCTGTCTGTCTGTCTGTCTAAGGAGGATTTTACAGGCTATGACTTTGAGAACAGGCTTCATGTTCGCATCCATTCAGCCCTGGCTTCTTTGAAGGAAGTAGTGCCTCAGTGAGTCCATGAAGGGAAGCTCCTATGGCTCAAGCTATGCTCATGGCTTTTTGGTTTCAAGCCATTCAGACATCCAAGTGAACAGATTTCTGTTTCCAATCTTAACTAATTTTGAGAAATATGCTTTTTATATGTCACCCAATCAGATAATGTCATAGCCTTGCACAAAGTACCTGGAAATGGCTGGCCTAGCTGTGGCTATCAAGTTAAAAATAATTAATACTGGTACAGACTTATCCTGTTAGCCAGCAAGCTAATCACCAATACATACATGCCAATCCACCAGGCAAACCCAGCTGCAGTTGTTGGTGAAAAATAGCCCCAACTGCTTGTAAAACCGCAAGGTTTAATTTTTGTTAATCTGTTTAATGGCGTGGTCATAAATAGTAAACAGAAGAATACCATGTGGTTAGCTGTTTATGCTAGCTGCTGCCCCTTGCTTTCTTCCTTAGCTCTTAGCTGTCCTAAACAGATCCTTGGTCTGTATATCAATTGTTGAACATGGGAACAACAACAAATGAGCATATTTTTCCCAAATCTCAGTTCATGATTGTTTTCCACACCTAATGCATTTAGCAATAGTAATTTTTTTAACTTGTGAATTTGGAGGATTTCATGCCCCCCCCATATGTCCCACAATAGTCACTTAACAGTAAATGTTAAGAGACACAGGTAATAATGTATTTCAAATTCTTTAAAAACATGAAAACAAGATTTACGCACTTCAATAATATAATGGAAACAATAAAACCAATTATTTTCCATATCACATAAAATCAAAAGAAAAGGGAAAGATGAGTCAAATTGAATTATGATTTGATACATTCTTTATTAACGACTCCTTGGGTTGTTTATTTCTCAGCAGTCACTTCATCAGTAATGCTTTTCAATACCACCTTATCAAATTACAAATGGACAGTAAGTCATATCAATAATGACAATGGAAATAAATGAATTCAGTAGTCTCATTAGTTAACATTGGAATAGTTAAATATTGCCAAAATGTTTCACTGATCACCTAAAATCACATATAGTAACCACTCTGCTGCTGTGAGTTAGTTATTCACCATTTAAGTAGTTAGACATACATTTATATTAATTGATAATTATTGTATCATACATCACATTGTGGTTATGTTTTCTACGTGGAAACATTAGGCATTGATCCTGTGCACTATGCATGGTATGGCAGGGTAACAGTGGCTTGAAGACTGTATTTAAGTCTATTGTACCTGTGTGTCCATCCCTGCAAATACATTAAGGTGTTATAATACAGTACCTTTGGTATTGTAATATTTCCATTGAAAGGTGCTGCTAAATGTCAGCCTAATAAACATATATTGCTATTAAGCTATTTTAATAGTGTTTTAATGATACAAACTTTTGAATCAGTTCATAATAGTGACAAGTTTGTTTATTACATAGCAAAAGTTTAAAGTGTCATTTACAGTATGGTATTTTAGTTTGAGTCTTGAACTCTGATCTTAACTTGGGCAGAAATATTTCTGTCATAAGAGTGATTTCAACAAGCTCTCAACACAGCTTCACACTGTACATATGAATTATTCTGTGCAGGGCATTGCCTTTTATTAATGAGCAATCTGGGTTTTTGTCATGCAAGCAATATGAGAAAAAGGAGGACATCTTACAACAATGACTATGTGTATTTTTCATCCCGTGTTCAAGGTTGTGGATGTATAGCTTTGTTTTTGCTCTCACTAGGCTGGTTAAACAGAACCAGTCATCCCCTGTGGATGTGATGGATGTAAATGTGGTAAATGTGGAGGTGACCACTGCGCAGGTGGTCTGTGCGGTCCAAGTAATGTGATGGTGAAATGTCAGTAACATACTTGCTCTACCAAATACTTATGTCACTGAATGCATTTTTCCTTTTGTCAAGAGATTTTGTTGAAGCTGAGGTTACTTGTCAGGATGATGACGTTCTAATGTGTCACTCTACAATAAATTGTTCTCCATGAATCTATTCAAATGTATGGTGTCTTTCATTCATTCATTTTCTGTAGCCACTTATCCTGTGTAGGGTCGCGGGGGGCTTGAGCCTACCCCAGCTGACTTTGGGCGTGAGGCAGGGGTCACTCTGGACAAGTTGCCAGTTCATCACAGGACCACATTGAAAGACAAACAACCATTCTCACTCACATTCACGCCTATGGACAATTTAGAGTCACCAATTTACCTATATTGCATGTTTTTGGTGGTGGGAGGAAGCTGGAGAACCCAGAGGGAACCCACATAGACACAAGGAGAACATAAAGTCCCAGGTCCTCAGGTGGATTTGAACCCAGGACCTTCTTGCTGCGAGGCAACAATGCAACCCACTGTGCCATCGTGTCTCTTACGTATTTCAGCAATTAATGTTTTGTTGAATGTGTCACATTGGACATTGTTGTGCAGGAATTCATATGGAAACACAATTAATACCACCATCAAGAGTATAAACTACAAATCATAAGGTCATATTAACTAACACCTATTTTCTGAAATACATTAGCTTCTGCTGACCAATAGAAAAATGACATTCACTGGTTCTCACAGACTGAGAGTTGACTGTGTCTCTGTTGAACTGTAGATTTACTGTAGATAATAGAGTCTGGACAGGATGATCATGATGACAAAGTTACAGAGAGATTTTAACATATATGAAGAATGAATCTTCGAGGATGTTGAACAACTTCAGAAGAGTCGAAAAGGGCAGTGGGTTGGTGCACACATTGAAAATGGTTTACCCTTGCTCTGGCATAGCTGCACCAACTTAAGTTTTCTATGCTAGGGAGTTGCCATAGCTCTGATGTCTTAGAAAATGCTAAGTGGAGCCACTGTGAGACAGCAGAGAATGTCCACTGACAGAGTAATGAGCCAACCAAACCTGGCAGAGATACAAGTTAAAACAAACTAAACCCAAATTTTACTGAGTTGATGAGTCAGACAGAGCGTTAAAAAGTTTAGTTTGTGTTTACTTTTTTAATGTATCTAACTAGAGTGCCCATTAATTATTGGTTATTCCACTAGGGGGAGCTTACCTGACATTCTGCACCCAGCCTTGATCCCAAATGATGGCAGGACAGGCACAACAAGACATCACCTCCTTCAACCTAACTATTTTTCCTCCCAGACATATGGCCCTCCTCCATAGGAGGCAAGAGGCATGTTACCCCAGTGTAATCGCAGTACGCTGCTTGATTTTACTTAAATTAGAGACAACATTAACTGTGTTTCAAGTATTATAGTATAACATGGAGGCATTAGAACAATAACAGTTCCAAGTGCAACACTGGCTTACACCCTTCAAGCATAACAGAAAGCAACAAAAATATTTAAAATTAGATAAACCGTCATAAATGTAAAAGTTTAAAGTACTTTAATGGCTGTATATGAGGAAAACAAATAATTCTAAATATCTTATCGTAGTAGATAGTATACATATTTGACCTACATAAGTATAGCCTACCTATTTTTAACATAAGTGTTATAAAATGATTGCTTGAGAGGCGTCCAGACTCGAACAAGTATGACAATCAGTTGGTGAATCAGTCAATCAATCATTAAAACAAACAGTCCATCCAGCAATATGTGATATCTACTAGCAGACACACAGTCACTAGCCTCCATTGTCAGGACGCTTGAACAGGTGGTCCATTGTGATGAATGGGTGCTGCAGAGCTTGATTAGCTGAGATTCTCTGATTCCTGTCAACATGCAGCAGCTGTTTCAGTAAGTCCACGGAAGCCATCCTGTCCTCAAATTCAGCATCCCTGCCTGTTGGATAGACCTGGATTTGGAAACAGATTCAGTTCAGTTGATCCAGTCCCTACTTCTCAGAGACAGGTATAGTTAACAAGTGCTATTCAGTCATAACTCATGCAACAGAAAGTGCTTACATGAACCAGGTCTTTCAGAGAGCTGAGCAGGTTAGTGGTACTATTTTATGTTTCTGGTGTCATGTTGTTGGTTCCTGTGTATGCTTCTGGCATCTAAAGTGGCAAAAAATATGCATGAGGACCATTTCAAAATAGTTTAAATAAAATAATCAATTCAAACAAAAGAGAACATGGTTACTCAACCCTTAGCCTCCACATAGAACCATCAGCAGCTTCATCCTCAATGAAAAAACGCTGGGTATATTTCCCAGAACGGAGCAGGTGGTCCTCCGGCTGACCCACAAGCTTAAACATGAGCTTTATCTGCAGATAAAAAATACAGATTCACATCAGCTGACATTCTGCATAAAGTCACCTCTTGGTTGTGTACATTTGTTTGAGGTACTGTAGCTGACCTACCGACTCTTACTCAGTGGAAACAGGAAAGAGGTCGTCGGCCAGGTAGAGCAAGGCCAGGGTGGAGGCGACTCCCCACACATTGATGGCCTCAGTGAAGGGCAGGCCAAGGTAAACTTCTGAGATGACAAACGTGTGGTAAGCTATGAAGATCAAGGGAAGCTGGATGTTTAAATAAAGGACACATCAGTGGCATTAATGGCACTGCCAAAATCGATAAATTTCTACCCTGTGGGGCTGGTGTTTTGTATCAGCGAACATAACATTCTCCGGTTTGATGTCGGCATACAGGATATTGATGGCCTTGAGTTCATCCAAAGACACGAAAAGTTGCAGGAACAAACAGGAATGGACAAGTTTGGGATTCAGGTTTCCATTTGCTAATATTTAGGACTAGGGTTCAGGCTAGGGGTTTTCTGTATTGATGAGTAGCAGATACATAGAACAATAGATTGGTTCCATATTACAACTAGAAGGGCTCTCAAAAGAGTGCAAACCTCTGCCAAGGCAGCTCAGGTGCTGTTTCTACGAAACAGGTCTTGCATAAAACGGTAAACTTTGGTTGGAGTTGTGGCGGCCTGAAAACCCAAGCTTTTGAAAACAGGTTCCAGAGTGTTGTCTTTTGAAAACACTGTCACTGAGTAAACTGGCAAAACACAATCCAGGCAGATTGGCACCTGGGAAGAGGGCTTCTGCAGAAAGTGTTTTCAATGCAGTTATTGTAATATTGACATTTTCTAACGGCTAAAATGTCCCTTACTTTAACCTGCAAATGTATAAAACAAATTATTTATAAACACACATTATCCAAAAAAAAGACATGTTCTATTTTAAAGCACAATGTAATTTCAACACATTTCTTTTAGAATAAAAAGGCTTTTCAATAGAATTTGGCCCCATTTTTAAGTGATTTAATTTTGCCAATTCATTTCCTGCACGTCCACAAAGACATGCATAATATTTTAGATTTTTTAATTAATATCAAAAACCACACAGGTAATACAGTGGACAGGACGTAACAGGGGGGGACATTACTAATGGAAAACATTACATTTCATTAAAGAAAGGCAATTAATTTACCTTACAACGTTGCATTTTTGCTGTCTGTGATTATTTCTCTTAATGTAAGAACAATAACTCCGCCAAGGCCTAACAATAATCTGGATCATCACCAACAGTTAATCACCTCTAGGATATGCTAGGGTCCATCTTTGGTGAAAATGTCATGCAAATCCGTCTATTAGTTTTTGCGTAATCCTGCTAACAAACAGACAAACAAGCAAACAAACCAAACCATTCACATAACCTCCTTGGCGGAAGTAACAATTTCTTGACATGTCATAGACTTAAAATATTAATCAATTAATCATAAATGATCGGAAGTGACAATGAAAATGATTTTGTTGCAGCTACATTGTCACTATTACTTTTAGATTTCATAGTTGTAATTCTTAAAATAAGTGTGTGATTTTTTTTTGTTTTGTTATTTGATCAGAAATAATCATAAAACAAAATTCACAATTTATTCTCATAATTGTTCCCCATCAAAATTAAGATCTAATATTAGTTGAAGAGCAGTGATGCATCAATCAGAGGAGTATCTTTACATTTCTAGCAAGAGGTTGGACACCGCTGGTGGACACAGGCCCTAACAATTATGTCAGGAATTGTTGCCTTGGTGGAGGCTTGCACTCTCCAAGCATTCTTGTTGTTACTGTTGTTCCCATGTTGCATGTGATTAGGGTGGGAGATTGCTCTACATACCCTGTTAGATCCACACCAAGAACACCTCTTTAAGAAAACATGTCTGTCACACTAGGCCCAGGGCAAGAGCTCACTCAACCAATAAATTATTCAGGCTCCTGTGCCACTGAATTTAGACATGGCAGAAAAGAGCTGAAGCTGGGCAGAAACAATGAAACTCCTGCATATTGGACGCTGGAACTTAAATAATCAAAAGACATTTCTTTTCATGAACACTTGGCCTTCTTCACTTTCAAACAGGGAGGACAAGTGTTTATGGAGTACCTCATGTCGTATGTGGTGATTCACGTGAGTGACATCATCCTTCTTTAGCTGCTGTGATTCACACTCACTTTGGTGTGCTGTCAGTAGACCACAGCTACCCCATAAGCTGAATATTCTTTCTGTGCAAGGATTGAAATCTTAATGCTAATAAATTAAATAAAGCAATTGCATCAGATAGGAGTGGAGGAGATGGAGGGGGCCCAAGAGAGATGGTACACACCAAGCAAATGTGAGTGTGAGGGGGTTGGGGGTTGGGTGGGGGAAATTATAAGACTGTGCAAAGAGCACAGTCCTACAATTTCTGCTCAGGTTTCACCCTGAGTGAAACCTGAGCAGTATCCTCCCACCAGATAGAGGCTTCCTGCTCACCACATTTTGTTGCTGCTAAGCCTCATGTGCAAATGATACATCAATGGATTTTAATACAAGCATGGCATTAATAAGCCTATAGGATAAAACTGATTTTAACTAGGTGCACTGATGCAGTACATCTGGAATTATGTATACTTTATATGGCAGCATGCAGAAACGTTAATGTCCAAACAAAAAATGGTAGTGAAAAGAAACACATTGAATAGATAGCAGCCAGTAGACCATTAGTGTCCTGTAGTGTCTGGGTCAGGTCCCTGGCACAAGGACACGTTGACACTACTAGGCCCTGTCCTCTCATCCCTCCACTCAGCTCAATGACTGTCGAAGGGCTTCACTTCAAGATCATGGCTCAAGGCACTGCATTTCTTCTTTGTCTATTAACACAGACTACAAATATTGAGATTTTTCTCTCTGACTAAATAGAGGTCTGAATGTTGAGTGTGTATCAGTTCAAATCATCTGATAATTAAATTTCGCATTGATTGTTTTTTTAAATTTCTTCTATTGCCATACAAGACCACACCCCCTTTGATTTGACTAGACAGCAAAAATAAAATCTATTTATTTTATTCATGGTCTATGTTAAATCACCTTTAGATATATTTAGTCTACTAAAAATCTGCCTATAAAAAAACACCCACAATGTGTTAATTTTTCTGATGTAAACTTCCCCCCTATGTAGCTAAAATCCCATAATTTTTCACAGCAGATGTTTGACCCTTGATTGAAGGGTAAGCAAAACACAAGTGTTACTGATAACACCAACAATGGCTCTGCAGTGACAGAGTAACAATGAGCCACCGTGAACAACAGCAGGTAAAACAGAGGTAGCTAAATGGAGTCAGCCATCATTTAATTAATTCAATCATTCACACCTGTGCTTTTCCAACTTTAACATGTCAAAATGTCTTACAAGAAAAAGGCCTAGACCAAACCTCAATGATAACAGAAAGAAACAAGAAAACATCTGACATGACTTATGTTTACTGAATATTTTCATCATTCTAATTTCCATTAAATCAGACAAATATCATCTCATTGGTCATTAGCCTTTATGTCACACAGGGCTTCTTTCATTGTAGACATTTGACATGTCACAGCATGGGTAAATGATAAAATCAAAGACAGCTGAATTCCATATACCTGCTTCATTTTAAGGTTCCTGGTACGTTGCATGTTGGAGCACACAAAGCATAGCTGTTGTTACCTCCTCCAAATCCATGTCCGTGTGTTGGTTTCGTCAGCAGGATTATGCAAAAACCGCTGAGTGGATTTCCATGAAACTTGGTGGGAGGATGGGTTTGGGGCCAGAATAGACCCCATTAAATGTTGGTGCAGATCTGGAAAAAGATGCATATCCAGCATTTTTTTTCTTACCTTTCTCTATCATTGCAAGATAGGGCGTGGTTCAACATTTTATTTAATTTCCCAGCTAATAATGCATGGATACTGTACCTATGAGTGTGTACAATTTAGTGCAGGTCCAGTTAAAAATCCGGTTCCACCAGATTTCAATAGTTATTGCAAATCCAGTAACTTATGGTTTCAGGCCTGTGAGTTTGATTTTGGATAAGGCTTGATTGAATTAAAAGAGACTATTCAACCTTGGCATAGGTATGCGTTCTACTGGGTCATCTGGGTGCCACTGTAATTCAAATCTAGTGAGTTGTTCAATTTCAACTGGATTACAACACATTTTCGGTTTAAATTTTTTTGAATTATTGAATCATACAACATAAATTTGTTTAGTGTGTTATAGTGCTGGACTCCTTATATGTCAGCCATTTCAATTAAGGGCAGTACATTTGAAAATTCATTTAAAAAGACAAGTAGGATTTAATGACGCATCAAAAGCTGGTAAAATAACCCATTATAACATGTGACACTTGCAAAAGTTTATTTTTTTTTGAGTGTATTTAAAACAAATGTGTTGTTATCCTCATATTGTCGAGAGCATTAAAAACTGCAAGTACAATTAGTTCTTTTAGCCCTTTGGAAAAAATATAGCATCCATGACTTCTGTTGTTTTTACCTTTAAATAAAAAGTATAAGACAGCAGCAGTACCGTGAGGTGTTTCAAGGATAATAATAATAATGCTCTCCCTCCCTCCTCTCTCTCTTTCTCTCTCTCCTCACCACTGCATTGATGCTGTTAACTCCCTCGGCGATGACGTCACCGGCTCAGTGGAGCTCGAGCATCCTCACCAAAGACAGGGAGTCAACAGAGCCATTTTGACCGCTTTCCTGAGGGAAGACACATCCACACGACCGACCGGCTACCTTCCAGGGTCCCCACTGGGAAGACAGGGCAGGACCGTGGGGGTGGGTTGGTGGGTACGAGACGGCGTTACGATAACACACCAGCCCTTCCCGTTTTCATGGCGGGGAGAGGCTGTTAGTAGGGGCAGTGCCAGACCTGGAGGAGAACACTGGAGGTGGAAGCAGCTACGGCGAATAAAGCAGACGAGCACCGGTGAAAGACGTCCGTGGCATTGCGGTGGTAGGCTTACCTCTTTATTTTTCCATTGTAACGTCCGTCATCCAGTTTTAATGAGACCGCCCTTATTTACCTAGTGTAAATCTCCTGGGAAGAGATGGGCATAGGGTGCGGCCATTGAAGAGGCTGTCAATGTCGGAAAGATAGTATAGAAAGAGGCAGAGTGACATTGAAACTGCTCTGTAGCACAGTGTATGTAGCCACTGTGCGTATTGTTTCATTAAATGTGTTTTGATTATATGGAATAAATGTCCTGTCATTGGGCGACGTATTACTATGACGACAAGTTAAATCATATGCTCTGAAAATGACGCAAGAAGTGATATTCATGAAGTCATTACAGAGATGAATTAGCAAAATATACATTGACAAAATATAGGCCTTAAGCCAGTGTTGATAGAGGTTTATGGCTTTGCTGTCATACCAAAAATATTCAAAAAAAAATCTAAAAATTATTCTTTTTAGGAGTGATAAGGTGAACTGTCGTCATGCTTAAATACCAGCATGGTATATCACACTGGCCTTTGTCACCGGGAAAATGGTGGCCGCCCAGCTGAGATGAGATCAGCTGACTGGTTTGAACATCCATATGAAAAGATTCTGTCCGTGATGTTGATGTGGAGAAAAAAAAAAGCAGACTTTCTGAATCTTAAGTATTAATTTTATATATTATTTAGACCATTCTGTTCCAGTGGATGAACATAAGATTCAAGCATGTGTGTTTTATATTCATCACTTCAAACTATGAAAACAATATTGATTATATTATTCAGTCTAGCCTACTTTATTTACTAAAGTTACTGGCATTCATCTCACAAATGAATGTGTTCAGGTGGCAGCTGTTCCAGGAAGCAGGGTGACACAGCAAATTTACATCTCTCAATTATGATGACAGACATGGGAGTCACAAAGCCTAAGAGCTGATTATTGATTCAGAATCCAGCCTCATCCCAAATCTTGTGCATACATTACGTTAAAGAAATGACACTTTCTCTTATTAATATGCTATAAATTCTGGTGTAATATTCTGTTAGACTTGAGCTGTGCAATGAAAGCTAATTGTATTGCTCTCTGTTGAAACATATCGATTAAACCATTAAATCATTGTAATTTGATTAGCAGTTGATGAGTCATGCTCATCCTACACCCTTGATGCCATCACACAATAAAACCACAAGATTTACTGCACATATTTAGTGTTTTAGGAGATGGTTGGACGAGTTACTGGTTGTTCATGACTAATCTGCTAAATGAAGCCAGACCCTGGATTTGTGGCTACTTTCAGTGCCATTGTCATCCAGGGAAATATCCTGACATTTAGCTGCTGCTGCACTTCTTTTGTTGCTTGGAGCTTTATTATCCTTCTCCCTTGGCTGTAGCTGACCAAGCATGGTCTTTTTACATTACAGCCACACAGCCCTGCACTCTTCTATTGTGCTTATCACGTCGACCATACGGTGTAATGTTCAGCCATGACATTTTTTGAAGACAGGTGAAAATATTAGACTTCAGATTCGTAACATAGCAGAATATCATCATCTAGCACACGACAAAAAATGTGGCATAAATCTATGGTAGAATTGAATTTGCTTCCTGATTAAACTTGTGGTTATATTAATTATTACTGACCCGCTTCTTCTTTACACAGAACGGCAGGCCCTTCACCTGGCCATTAAAGAAGGCACCCCAAGGTGCTAGGAAGACAGCACCATGGCAGGGGCCTCTGTGAAGGTGGCGGTGAGGGTCCGCCCCTTCAATTCAAGAGAGATCGGCAAGGATAGCAAATGCATCATTCAGATGTCTGGAAACACCACCAGTAAGTGCCTTTAACAGGAGCCTACAATTTACCTGCCATATGTGTGTTATGTGCATCTGATATATTTTATTACGTATTGTCGTACATTTAGAAACAAGTATAGAACACAGAAACCATCGCTTCACACTACATGTGCATCAAAAGTCCTTTTACAAACAGAGGGCTTTTAGTCTTTTTGGATGTTGATCCTATTGAAAAGGGGATGTCTGAAAATGTAGATCCAGCTGCACAGGGTCGGGTGATATGATGGGATAGATCATGAGATGGTAGAAATGTGACCAACAATAGAGATTTGTTCACATGTTCTCCACTGCTGGATCTATCCCGTAAGTGCAGCCTTTCTCAACTGGGGTTAAAAATAGTCTGATATTGCTGACATAATGAATTTAATAAAAATAAAAAAAATATATAGTTAGTCAGTGTCTCATGAAAATGCAGATCAATACCCACCTCATACATCATTAAAATCACCATCTCACAATGTCAACGTATGACTCATCGTGATTGGGCAGCTGGTGTGTGATCAGCCTAAGACAACGTAATACTACCTGCTACCACTTCATTCACACCCGATTTAGTACAAGAGTGTTACGTGAGGCACACAGACTAACATGCAACAGTTTTTGGAAAGAGAGGCTCCAGAATCAGATAACTGTAAACCTGAGTCATCGTCTTCATCATCCAGTGGTAGCTCAGCAGCGAGGGTAGTAGAGGCCAGCAGCAGGACAAGGAAAAGACTGTATGGTGACTTCTACTTGGTGTATGGTTTCATCTTCACTTCATGCTCTCTCCCGATGTGCCTCTTATGTGGTATGAAGCAAACTTAAAAGACACTTGAGCAACTGGCAGAGACCAGAGAGGATCGCACATTAAAAATAGAGATTCAAGACATTGCTTTGGACAGGTTTTGGATGTCGTTGGAGGAGTGTCTAATAATTTTAAGTAGCTCCACTGCAATTCTCCTATACCGTTCTCGACAGCGTATTTGTGCTAACTGAGCTTTTTTGAGCCTAATTTACATCAAGAACAAATACAGGGAGTGACAGAGGACTGTGGACCAGCAGCTACATGTCTGCCTCCCATCCATCCCTGCCAGAATAGAGTGGTTGTGTGTTTCCTCCCAGGTTTAGGTTTCCCACTGATAGTAGGTCACATTTACTCCCCTTGTGGGAAAACGTCACAATACATAGTTGGAATTTCACTCACCCCCTCTAACACCATCCAACTCCTTTCAACAGGATATTTATTTAAAATGGGCTCTTTGTCTCATAAACTTAAACCTGCTGCCACTTTGTCACAACTGTCCCGTCTGTACCGTGTATGTGCAACTCTCAACAGTGAAAAGAAGGAAGCAAGATGGTACCTCCATCACCATCTCCATTTGTTTAATTGTTTTGTATAGATTAGTTTGGGGGAAGTGAGTTGCTAGATTTACCAGCCCGAGGTGACATTTAACTTTACATGCCTCATACAGCGATAGAAGATTTTACTATGTCATCCTCAGGGGTTCAGTGTTGTGCACATGCCTGGTATTGTGTGTATTAGAAGAAGAAGTGCTTTTGTGTACCACCACTGTGTACATTGTGTCTGTGTCTAACAGTGGAGAGATTATTGTTTATTGTTATTATTATTTTTGTATTATTGTTATTATTTTTCTTTCGCACCCAACTATGTAAAGCGTCCATGGGTTTCTTGAAAGGCGCTATATAAATTTAAGTTGTTGTTGTTATTATTATTATTATTATTATTAATAATAATAATAAATTAAGGTGTGAATTGCACAGGAAATAGTAAAGGGGCTTCTGCAACTCTTCCATGCTCATGGTTTATGATATGATTTGCAGATGAAGTTGGTTTCGGTCTGCACACGGAGCTGTAGTCAGTGTTTGTGGGATGTTGGTGATCAGGGATTCCCTAATGCATATTCTGTGTACCGCCCACGTTCTTGAAAACTGCGCCAAGTCAGCTGATTGCATGGTCCCCAACTGCAAGACATTTACTCGCTCTACTGTAAAGTTACTAAGCTTTCATTTGCAGAAAATAGGTGCAAAAAGAACAAAATTAAAAGACGATATGTGGTGAGGGAACTTTCCCAATATTAGCTGGTCTGCATGGAGGCAGGAGACTGTTCAAAATATGGAGGCTATTACCTGCCATTCAAATTCAAGTGGCTACAAGTGATGACATTGATATAAAACCTGTCTGCTTCATGCAGGGCAAAAGGTGAGCACCAAGCAACATCATCAGGCAACATCCTCCTCTAGCTCTGTGTCGTACCAGTGTTAACTGTATAAATCTAACTGGACAAGAATCACATGAGCAGGAAATATATTTAGAATGAGCTTTAATTTCAGAGGCAGGTTATTGAGAGACCATAAGAGATCATTTAGATCTGTCCATAGAGAAGATGTCACCTTGTCGAGTCTGTCTGTAAGGTTGACGATTGATTTTTTTTCCCAGTTACTAAATAGAGCGTTACTAAGAGTTACTAAGTAGAGCAGCTGTCAAAATGAAATCTCTTGAACATCATGCTGTGAGTGATGTAATCTCCTGCATATTTGACCTGATATTTATTTAGGGCAATGTTATTTGTTTATGTAGCCAGATTAAGCCAGATCTAAAAATGACTTGTTATTCAACACTCATAATTAATCTTTCTCATCAAATCTGCCACCAATTAAACTATGCAGTAAGCAAAGTAATTTCAGATACATCGTAAGAAGCAGAATTATTTTGTATGTTCATCTAAAAATAAACCATAGAAACTTCTTGTAGTGCACTTGTATTTAATTAGAGTAAGGTTATTGTTTATATTGTAAGCTGTTTTTGTGACCATGTTGTGTGTTGTGCCATTCTGTAGAGCACATTCCTTGGCTTATACAGTACACACAGTGAAGACCGGTTGAGATAAGACTGGAAAGATACTCGATATGTAGTCTGCTTAACAAGGTAAAGCCATTTGTCAATAATGGATGAGGCTTCCTGAAATATTTACCGTTTGGCCTAATTTAGGCATCTCTCCCCTCCTTCCTCGTGTCATGGGTGACTAAACAACAAACTGGGTGGATTTTTTCGGGCTGTTATATTTTGTTTGCTTGATTTGTCACATTTTGTAATGTACGTAGATCCCTGCAACACTAAATGCTTAATGGCATTTGTAAAAATGTCCAATTGATTGTTCCTCTTTTGGACCATCACTCAAAGATTTCAGAGCATGATGCTGACAAGATTTTATTGACAACTACAGTAAGATTTGTGTAATTTCTTTGGGACAGAGCTCAGCTTCTGCCTTTATAGTTGTGGACAATGAGTATGTCACCAGTGTAGACCTGGATTAAAGGCACTGTGATCCACAGGGAATATGTTTACAGTGTGGATACCACTAAAATGCCCTTAAAGATGTCCTGTTTTTTAATAAATAAAGTTAGCCAAGCACATGTGACTTGAAAAGACTTGCGTTTCAGTGAAGTTCACTGGCATGCTACATGATAATCAGTATGGTGCTTTCTTGTTCTTTACTTTAAGCTCATTCTGACAGTTGCTGCTTATGCACTGTATCTCTACCCTATTATATATTGTTTGGAAACCTCCAGAGAGAACCCAGCATAGTAGCTTTGCTGTGCAAATAGTACTGTGGCTCATTAAAGACAAGTATCAGGCACAGTGTCAAAGCACTGTAGGCATATATCATATACCGTCACAGACTGCAGAAGCACTTGGCTGGAAATGTAAAATGTAAATGTAAATTTTCAGAAATGTAATGTATTTTTTCCCTTAAGTCAGAAAATAAATAAATAATAATTTAAATAATTAAATAAAAGTAACACAAGAATCTTATCAGACCTGCATTCATGGTGATCTGTGAGACATAAAAGCGGATCTGTGTGAACAGAATCTAGTCATTCCTGAAATCCTCATTCTGTTTAATCAATCTCCTTTAAGTCCAGTGTTAAAAATGAGTTTTGGTCACTCACACAGACCACACAACTGCTTTCAGTGAGCCTGCAGGTCTTTCAGAAGAGCAGATTGTCCTCTTCCAAACTGAGTCAATGGCTCTGGGATGTGAACTGAAGGATGTGAGCAGACTGAGCAGAATGAAAAAGCCCGTCGGTGGCAGTGTCTGGAGGGGGTACAGAGCAGGATATAAATTCCCCCTTGTCTCTCTGTGCTCTGGGCTGAGGGAAGGAAGAAGAAGAGGGAGTTGTGGAGTTTTTTTTGTGTGTGTGTCTCAAACTCCTCTTTGTGTTCTCTGACACTCATGTGTGGGTTGATAGCCCGGTTGCCACAAAGCTGCAGAATGGCAGTGCTCTTGCTTTATGTGAGCTGTTCCCTCCCACCCTGCCTTTAATTAAGACGCAGGGGACAGAGCAGGAGGACGTATGGACCATTTTTATTAAGCTATATGCTTGTGGATAAATTGAATTTTATAGTGCAGTAATAAACTTAGTAGAAATAGCACTATTAGACTGACTCAAAATATATCTTACGTAGCTAAACGTTAGAACTGTTGGTAGCATCTGTAAAGGTAAGAGTTTATATTCTACCTCAATGTCATATTTATTTTGTGCTGTATTATTTGTGTTTGCATGTATACACCTCTCTCTAAACAAATGTACACAAATGTAATTTATTTTAGGTAAAATGTAGTCAAATCATGCTGCTTCTTTTCATGCTAATTTTGTCCTATAGACATCTAAAGAGCTAATATAAACTCAGTTAGATGTCCAGCATGAAGCAGCAGACTACATACCACCTACACACAGTGCTGCTGCTGCTGCTGTATATAGCATCTATGTGACTCTTCTCCAGTCTCAGTCAGTGGGTTCACGTCCCCTCTAGCAGACCTGCTGACGCAGTCACATTTCCTCTCCTGTTGAGCAAGGCAGGTCACCCGTGACAGTCGTACCAGCATTATTCAGTCACAATTATCAAGTCCTAGCAGCTATGAATAAAGATGAACAAGGAATGTGCTGCATAAGCATGTTGTAAATATTATGTATGACAACTACAATGAAACTAGATCATACAGTCACCACTATAATTAGGATTAATGAGATGTGGTCATCACTGACAGTGATAATGACGAGCTGTTTGGGGTAGTTATGCAAAGAAACTAGTATATTAAACATTCCACCTCATGAAACATGAAAGTTAACAATGTTTATCTATGTTTAAAATCCAAATTCTGTGGAATTACCACTGATATTATATCATTTAAAAGTGTTATTCAAAACACAGTCTGCAGTTTCTTAAAAGCAACATGTTGATCTTAGAAATGAAGCTGGAACTATTTCTTTTTAATGCTTGTATAAATGTAGTATGAAGGGTAACTATCCCTGTGAAATGCACAATTATTCAACAGTAGTGAAATCATACCCTGTATTTAAGTGTGTTTTAAATGTATTTAAGTGTGACAGTAAAATGGTCTTAGTTTTTGCACAGTTGCTGCCTTATTATATGGAAAATATTAAATTAACTCTTCAATGAATGGATCAATGTATTAGTTGATCAAAATATAACATTCAGTTATCAAAACAAACTATGATCATCCAATAATTTTAAGTGATTTTAAGCAAAAATATCTCCAAAGGTTATTTGTATATTTGTAGAGTTATTTATTTATTTGTAGTTATTTATTTGTAGAGTTATCTGTATATTTGTAGAGTTATTTGTTTATTTGTAGAGTTATTTGTATATTTGTAGAGTTATTTGTTTATTTGTATATTTGTAGAGTTATTTGTTTATTTGTAGAGTTGTTTGTATATTTGTAGAGTTATTTGTTTATTTGTATATTTGTAGAGTTATTTGTTTATTTGTAGAGTTATTTGTTTATTTGTAGAGTTATTTGTATATTTGTAGAGTTATTTGTTTATTTGTATATTTGTAGAGTTATTTGTTTATTTGTAGAGTTGTTTGTATATTTGTAGAGTTATTTGTTTATTTGTAGAGTTATTTGTATATTTGTAGAGTTATTTGTTATTTGCACTTGGATACGCAAGCTGTGAACGGCAACAACGTCACCCAAGTTACTGTGTTCAATATAAATAGGCAGCCCTGCTCCATGCCTCACTGTAACACTCCACATGCAGCCAATTACTGCCACTCAAAAGAAATGACCTGAACTGATTGCAAGCAGAAGTAATAGGGTGTTGCTTTTAGCAAGATATTAGAAGCAAGGTGCCACTCTGATATCCTGTTGTCACCACTTCACTGTATATTCTTTGGAAAGTGGTTAGTTAGGATATGTGCAAAGCCTCTATTAAATAATCTTTCAATGAATTTCTCCTTTAGGGATCTTATTCAAGTTGTAAACAACTGCTTGGCTACTGCTTATTTCCAGTCTTTGTAATGACTACGAATACTATACAATACAATAATAAAGTCAACCCAATCACTCGTACACAAATCTGATGAGTAGAGAGATTAGTTGCCATTGTTTCTGTTTTCTGTTGCTCTAATTCAAAGTAGATATTGTGGTCTAACAGGAAAGTGTTGTCTTACTGTAGACGACCATTTGTTGCAGGAAGTAGTGTACATTAGCAGAAAGCTGATTAATAAAGTTGATTTTGTTCCTGTGGTTTGCAGTGAACAAAACTGCAGATTACACCACTTGGATAAGTAAGAAAGAGAGCTCTGTTTGTAAACTGTCTTTATGTTCATATTTGGTCATTCTCCAGAGTACCCGGAACCATCATGCCCAGTAAATGCAGTCTCGTCTTTGTGTCATGGTGAGGAATGGGTCTGAAATCCGAGACCCAAGTCAGCCACACTGGCCTATATTTCTTAGCTGGACACTCAGTAGCAGAGAATGTACCTTTCCTCTCTTTCCTCTTTTATCGACCGTATCTATGTTAGCAGTGGAAATAGTGTCTGGATCTCTGGGAGCTGGGCATTTTCAGAGTTGGCACTGTCAGCCACAGCAGATACAACTCACTGAGTTTGAATACCTCATTATGACCAGAGTAATTTATAGTATATCTGATAATATACCTTCAACAATAAAATGTAAATGATAAAATGTCTATACAAACCATGAGCTGAACAGACAGTAGGCCGTAGCATCCCATTACCATCTTTTTAAATTATGTTTCTACAACATGTTTGTGTGATGTTGATATATTTTTTAGAATATTACACGTTCATGTAGCTCAGGTGCCTGTTGTCGGAACAAATTTATTATTCCAGTAGTGAAACATCTGGACAAAAGAACGTAACAAAATATGGGTCATAACATGTTTTTTTTTATAAGGTACCGTTTTGAAAGAAGCACGGCTTTATTAGCCTCAGCTACACTTCACTAAAAAGTCTGAACACACTAAAATACAATTTGAGTAACGTACCTAACAGCTGAGGTGAAACAGAAAAAGATGTGTGTTATCATGAAGTACATGAGTACCTCAGTTTTGTTCGTAAAGGGTCACATTGCAGAAATATCCAATGTCAAATTACATCAGTTATCCAGAGGAAATGATTTGATCTGGCATCATAAATCAAAGATTTCCTTTAGTCATCACTGGGATATAAATCTACCAGACCAGGATCTCATTGTTTAGACAGGGTTTCTCTGTAATAAAAAAAAAACCAAACACACTATGATGAATCAATAAAGCCACACTGTGTTAATTTATTTTAAAGTAATTCATGTCTAATGGGGAAAAGTATTTTCCTATTTGATTACAAAAGATTTGACACATTTTTATTATGTGCTGTTATGTTTTTATTAGACACCTGTGAGCATAGTACAGCACAGCTGGGGTACATATAAAAGTCTCATATCAGTACCTCTGACTGTATAAATAATAAAAGATTAGCATTAGAAAGTGTTTTTTTATGCCCCCTTCATGGAAAGATACAGGGAAACAGATGGTAACAACCAGGAGAGAAGTTTGAGTAAAAGTAGTGGTGAAAATGAAAGTGATTTATTTCTACTCTATTACAATGCTTTAAAAAATAGTTCTCAAACATCTGGGGGAGTCAGGACAAGGTGGCCGTGTCAAGTGAATTCAATACAACAAAATTCGGTCTGACTAATCCCTATCTCTGGAAAAGAAGACCACAAAAAAGACCTTACTGATCAAGCTTTTCCAATACAGAGGTGGCACCAACCAATAAACCTCGTGTTTCTAGACAAAAGTTAACAATAAGTTGTTTAAAAAGTTTAAAAAAAGAGCTCAGGTAAGCCAATAGTCAGGAAATAACAGAAGAGACTGTTACTCTTCAGGTGTCTGACTTGCCTGACTGATGATTAGCCAGCCTGGCATCTGTGAAAATGAGCAGCATGACCAAACTGCACAGGTGGAGACCAACCGTGTTGTTGATGCCTAGAGAGAAAATCAGGGAATGGGGAGAGAAAGAGAAGCAGGAGGAAGAAGTGCCCCTGTATGGAGCACCTAACAAAGTACAGCCCAGGACTGAGGGTTGTTTCAGGGAAAGATAAGTCGATTCGAAGTCTCTAAGTTTGAACTGGTGTTAAAATGGCTACTGGTACACAGAGAAAACCTGGGAGGTAACAACATGGTTATACTTTTTTAATGCAGCACCAACCAACAGGCTAAACTATACATTTAAATAGGAAACAAAAATAGCAAAATGTTTTCCTTTTTATGCAACAGATCTGTTTTCACTTTTTGACTAATGTTTTACCTTTAGACTTGAAATCAAACTGAAACTCTTCACTTGTTGCACAGATTGGTAGAACCTTCAGACAGTTTATAAGAGGTCAGAAATAAGTCCCTATTGTAGTTCACAAAGCCTACAAATCATCAGCTTCAGTTTGTCATCAAAAATGAAATACACACCAATAAGCAGCTGATTTGACTGAAATAACACAGTGTATGTATTCAGTCCATGCTGCCATCATCACTGAGACAACATGTATTCTTGGCACTTGTTTATCTTCCAAAAGATGTTTCTCATCACAGTACATCTGCCATCTAATGCTTGTTTTAAAACACACACTAAAGATGAGTGTTGGTTCAGAAACAGAAGCTCTATGAGCACAACATGACCCTGACGCAGCTCAGATACAGATCCATGCTCTCACCCTCCCTCTTGTCCTGTCTTTCAGCCATCATCAACCCCAAGCAGGCCAAAGATAGCAAGAGCTTCAACTTTGATTACTCCTACTGGTCCCACACCACGGTAACAAACACACATTTGCATTATTGTGAATCACTTTATGTTGTATGTGTAAGGTGCATCAGAAAGTTCCTGAAGTGGCTCATTATTGATCTCTGTCCACAGCCTGAAGACGTAAATTATGCCTCTCAGATGCAAGTGTACAAAGACATTGGAGAGGAAATGTTGCTGCATGCCTTTGAGGGCTACAACGTCTGCATCTTTGCTTATGGTCAGACTGGTGCTGGCAAGTCCTACACCATGATGGGGAAACAGGATGTCAAGGACCAACAAGGAATCATTCCCCTGGTACTGACTCATTGCTATATCTTGACCAGTTCTGATAATAAATGAACAGAAATATGATTTTGAATTTCTCAAATGTGAAAATTGCCTAAGTAATGTTTTTACTTTTCACCTTCCAGCTGTGTGAAGATCTTTTCACAAAGATCAGTGACAATACAGACAACAGCATGTCTTACTCTGTGGAGGTAAGCATATGTGCCCTCTTTCCTCCTTTATAAGTTTATATTTTATATTTCATATTTTTAAAATCACTGTCACAATAAGAGAAGAGATATATTCTAACAGATTTAGCTAATAGCTCATTTCCATCTGCAGCCCATGAGCAGGAGGCAGATACTAATACTAGTAATACATTTATTAGGTATACTACTGTATGCATACAGTAGCATACCTGAACCTGACACTTGTTATGAATGTTGAAGCTAATGTCATGAATCTTAACAGGTAAGCTACATGGAAATCTACTGTGAACGTGTGCGGGACTTACTGAACCCCAAAAACAAGGGAAACCTACGTGTTAGAGAGCATCCTCTGATGGGACCTTATGTGGAGGACCTTTCTAAACTGGCTGTCACCGCCTATACTGACATCCAGGACCTGATGGACTCTGGCAACAAGGCCAGGTATTGGTGCTATATATACAGTAGTGTAGATTCACTCTGTTGTCACAGAGAGCCTGGTGAAATGTACACTGTGTACATCAGAGACATTTCCAGTGAAGTAGAGGAACAGGCATCAGCTGATCACTTATTTTTGACATATTTTCAGTAATTTGTTCTTACAATTCGAGAAACAACCTCCTTGTTTGACAAACCTTGAGCGTACAAACAGTTTGCTGCACAAACTGATAATGTATTCACTGTCTGCACAGGACTGTGGCTGCCACCAACATGAATGAGACAAGCAGTCGCTCACATGCGGTCTTTAACATCATATTCACTCAGAAACGCCATGATGCTGAGACTGACAACACCTCTGAGAAGGTAAGTTTGATCTCATCCTGAGTATTATGTGTGCGTATGTATGAGCTGATTAATGAAACAGATTTAATCTTGTCAGAATTCTGAAATCATTGATTGCTTGATGGTCTTAGTTCAATGATAACGTTGTAAATATGTTTTTTAAATGTAAATGAATGTCTTGAATAAAGATGAAACACTTTTTTTGTTGTCAGCTAATGTCGTTCAGTTTAGTTATTGTTCTGTTGCAGGTCAGCAAAATAAGTTTGGTGGATTTAGCTGGTAGTGAGAGGGCAGATTCTACTGGAGCCAAAGGGACCAGGCTGAAGGTATAATGTTGCCCTCAGCTGCTTCTTGAATATTGAACTACAATTTTGAAAATGTCTTGGCTTATCTGGAAAACAATAAAATAAATCCATATTAAAGCTGTTAATCTGTGTGATTGCCTTCAGGTTAATGTCATTTTCTGCCTCTTTCTCTTTTTTTAGGAGGGAGCAAATATTAACAAATCTCTAACTACTCTGGGAAAAGTCATCTCTGCTCTGGCAGAGGTGGTATGTATTAAATCTACATATTACACATTGCAAGGTAAAGCAAATGTTGTAAACATGTTAATTTTACACTATTCCTCCTATTCTTTTAGGACTCTGGGTCAAATAAGGTAACGTGTTTAATTTGTTTATTTGAATTAATCTCTTCATATATTTTTTCTTTGCCTAAATGCAATTAAATACATAGATTATAATTTTGTGTTTTAATTCAATGCACAGAATAAAAAGAAGAAGAAAGTGGAAAACTTCATCCCCTACAGAGATTCAGTTTTGACCTGGCTATTGAGAGAAAATTTGGGTATGAATACAGTATTTGTTGTTTGACAGGTGAGTGTTTTCTTACTTCTTGACAAACTGAAATGTTTTTTTGTTTTTTTTAATCTTGCCAGGTGGGAATTCCCGCACTGCGATGGTAGCTGCCCTGAGTCCTGCTGACATCAACTATGATGAGACCCTCAGCACACTCAGGTAGAGAGCAGACAACTGCTGCTTCTTCGTCCTCCCACACAGCTGCTGAATGTGACTTTAAAGGACACTGATGCCAGTGAGAAGTGTTGTGTAATACACATTGACCCTCAGCAGCCTTCAAATACCCTTCATGAGTTGCTGTACCAGGCTGCAGAATCAGGAGGATGTGTGTGTGGGTGTCTTTTTGTGTTCTCTCTCACCAGTGTCAGCATGTCCAATAATCCCTCCCCTTTTCCCACAGGTACGCAGACCGCGCCAAACAGATTCGCTGTAATGCTGTGATCAATGAAGATCCCAACAACCGATTGGTGCGGGAGCTGAAGGAGGAGGTGTCTCGTCTGAAAGACCTCCTCTTTGCTCAAGGCCTGGGTGACATCATTGAGAGTAAGTGGTCTTTATTGGTTTTATGTGACCATTAGTGCTATCTCAAGATGTCATTTCAAACGTTCGCTAGGGGTGTCATCCTTTTGTAAGTTTGCACACTATTCTCGATGTTACACTATGAGTCTCACTTCAGCCCCCCAGACAAGTACTGCACTTTTTTCTCTCCCTGTACCCACAAACATTAGCTGTCTCCCGATTCAGGGGCTGAATCCATCAGTGGACCTGGTCTATGAAGTGTGGTTATCTACGTCTAGATAGAACACAAAGCAAATATAGACTGAAAAATCAATGGGAAGACATGAATGGAGATGAACAGATACAGATTTTCTTAAGATGGCAGTGAGACCAGAAGTGTCAGAGTGCAGTTTACTCATGTTGTGGATTAAAGGACAGGTAGGACTGAAAGCAGTGTGGGTGTTGTTGTCGGCATTAGCATCTTGAGCTAGCAAGATAGCTAACATTAGCATTTAACAGAAAGTCTTGAAAGTGTGCTCCTGCACCTCAGTCGTTGCTATTTAAGCAGCCTCACTTGTCTTCACTGAGGAACAGGTATGTGGTCCTTGTCCTTGCTTCTCTACTGAGAGAGCAGTTTTTACTGTACATTTTACATTGTTACCTAAAAGTGTCATGTTGTCTCTGTGTCTGTCACTCTTTATCTTCTCCCAGCTTTTCGAGCGTCTGGTGCTGACATAGACGGTTTGAAATGTGTGTTTTCTGCCTCTTGCTTGTGCTCTTATGGCAGCTTAGCATCACCGTTGCCTACTGTTGCCTACTGTTAGCGCAAATATTAGCTGTTCTCTGCAGCAGCCCAATATCATTAAGCATTTCTCAGAATGTTTTAGGCCCCTTGCATGAAACACCAGTAGCTAATGTCAATGCACTATAAATAGCATGTTTTCCAGGTCTGAAGTATTTTCCATGTCATGTATTATGTGTGTATGGCTTTCTATCTGTGGCATTGGTGGCAAAGATCTTAAGTGTCCATGAAGCAACATAGCAAAGCAAAACAATACAGATTATGGACTATCGTGAAATATGTTTCAGCCCAATCTTTATTTCCCTGATGAAGAAACCTTAGCTTCTCATTCCCCTGCTGGGTCTGTCTGGCTATGTCACCTCCTGTTGGCAGCCATAACAGAAGATGATTGGAGTGTTATCACTTACATAATGTGGGTCTTTTGAGATAGCCATGTAATTTTAAGCCATACATTTTATTGTCTTTCTATATACATGACTTCATCGACGGCACTGCTAAGGCAATATTATATGATCCATCTGGGCAGGCAACAGCCTGTCCAGATGGATGGACGTGATACACTTTTCCAATTCATTACTCTGTGTTGCCATAGCAGCAGCTGCAAGGTGGCTATTTTTTATTTTGTAGAAACTGTCATAGACCATATGACAAGATAAAACATGTAATAGAAAACAAGGAAAATTATATAAAATCGGGCCTGTTGTTATTTAAATAAATAGAAATTATGCAAATTCTATTAAAAATGTCTAATAAGAACAATGAGGTCTATCGAAACAAACTGCTTCCAGTCATTTCTTTGACGTTGGTAATATTAGAGAAGAACATTGAGCATTAAATGCATCTTGCTGCTTTTAGATAATAATCTAAATTGAGAGTTCTGGCTGTCCAGTGTTCTCTGCCGGAAATATGACCCATTTAAAAATGAGCCATTATGTCTCTACACAGGGGCAGCCTAGTTTGTTTATTGCATTTTCCATACAAGATGCCTAATTTTTCTTTTGCTGTTAGAGACACATGATTGGGAGTGAGCAATAGAATCCCTTTCTAATACTACATTACTTGAAATAGCAGATAAACAGTATAGCGGTTGGACATGTCCTTGTTTATGTTTGTGCATATGATATTTAATTTAATCTTTGCATTTTCTTTGACTATAGCTGGATGGCCTACATATTATTCTTTAAGTTGTTCTGCTCTGTGCTTGTCTTCCTGCTGGTGCTGCCCTTGCTTCTATACTAGCACTTCAAATTTCTCTCTGTGACTTTAAATGAATTGTTTCAGGCCACATATCTTCTTTCTTTTCTATTCTCCCTTCTCTTCTCCTCCTTATCTGTTTGGATTTCTCCATTTTTTATTCCTTATTATCGATTACCCTTTCTCCACTTCCTTTACACACACCTTATCCTTGTCCCACCGGACAGACCGATCCGATTACAAGAACAATAACAATAAAGGCCAAGCTGTGAATCAAAGGGATGATCTCTCCACAGTGACCAATGCCATGACGGGGATGAGTCCCTCTCCGTCTCTCTCAGCCCTAACCAGCCGTGCAGGATCCATTGCCAGTCTGCATGATCGCATCATGTTCAGCCCCGGCAGTGAAGAGGCCATCGAGAGGCTAAAGGTGAACACTGGATAACAGACACTGACACAGTGTGGTTGTTCAGCATGTACACATCACTCATCAACTGTAATTGTCAGATCATATGTGGATTCACCTTCACTAAGCATTTTAATGCATACTTCTCTCAATGAGTGTAAGTCTACCAGTATTCTATATTTTTGTTATTGCCAGAAAATTCATTAAAAGACTAAATCCAGCAATATATTAGTTTGTATCTATAATTTTTTTTTAACTTTCTTAAATAGTGGCTTGATGCAAACATTAACAAACATTTCTCAAATAGCAGTAAATAATGTTTAGGATGATTTGCAGGCATGGATTTGGTGTTTAGTATTTATGGCGGTAGAACAATACTCTATATATGGGACTGACTCAAAATAGAATACAGTACATTGCCCACAGTGATGCTCTGTGGCACAGAGGAAGAAGATATATCAGGCTTTGGCTGCAAAAACAATGCTTGGTGTTGGAGTTATCTTTGGTTTTGTCAACAACAAGAAAAAAAAATATCATCATCACTAGACTTGTATTTGACTTAACACGATTGTTTACCGCTGTCTTTTGAATATTCAGGAAACAGAGAAAATCATTGCTGAACTCAACGAGACTTGGGAAGAGAAACTTCGCAGAACTGAAGCCATCAGAATGGAGAGGTGAGATATACAATATATATAAGATTTTCCTTTTATTTTATTAGTGTAATTCACTTTTTCTCTTTAGATTCTCTTTTTCTCTCATAAAGGGTCCTTGCCAAAACAAATGTTTAACTGTGGGAAAGAGACAATAATTCCAAAACACAGAGAGAGAGAATAGTTTAACAGCAGAAAATGTTTGAAAAACAGACTAAACTAACATCAAACAAAGCTGTTTAGTGTTAAGAAGCACACATATGGACTGTCAGTATGCTGGTAGAAAATAATGAATAAAACTGTTTTTCAAATCTAGATAAAATGACATCATTTTCAGTAAGGAAGAGCATGGATTATTGTTTTCCTATGTAGTTGGCTGTAACTACTAATAGTTTTTTTGGTAAATTAGAAACACTATAGACTGGCAAAGGAGAATGAACCAGTTTGTATTTGTGCAGCAAAAATATCGTGTAAACTATATTGATAAGGGTGGAAGTTTGTCATGAAGACTCAGAGTCTGACATCCATCCACAGAGAGGCCCTGCTGGCAGAAATGGGAGTAGCAATGCGAGAAGATGGCGGGACAGTTGGTGTGTTCTCTCCTAAGAAGGTAAGAAAACATTAGACATCTCCTAAAAATCTGTTGTGATATCCTAATCATTTAAATTATTATTACTAAAATGCTTGTTTATTCACCCCAAAGCCCTCCGATAGCCCTAGAAAGCCCCAGCCTGTGTTTATCGACACAGTTGGGCTGTTTTCCCCCAACGAGGTTTGTAGCTGTGAAGTGTTTAAAGCTATCTCTTTCTCTGAGTGCTCTTAATCTCACTTCAACAGGAGCCTCATCAAGACTGATCAGTCTAGGGCTTTCCTTTTTACTAAGTGTTGTCTTAAATCTGCTTCATTACTCCCTTTAAACATTCCCTGAAGGCAGCATTGGGTGTAAACATGAGGGAATAGATAATGGTAGTGCCCTCATGTCAGTGATTTATGGCCTGCAGTCCCATCACATCTGACTGAGACTACATTAAAAACATGCCGTGAACTGTAGGAGGGAATTGGACTGCATGGTTTTAACTATTCCTGATTGTTTGATGTTTGTAACTGTGGGTGATACTGAATGTTTTATTGTAAACAACATATGGATAATGAAGGATCTCTGTATTATACTCACCTTAATAAGTAATTTGTTGTTCTGTCTCAGACACCTCATCTGGTGAACCTTAACGAGGATCCTCTGATGTCTGAGTGCCTGCTGTACTACATTAAAGACGGGATGACGAGGTTAGATATCGTCAGACATTTTAAGTTATTAGCCTGATATGGAAGGATTGAAGGATGTTCTTATATTCCTAAAATTCAGATTTTATTTACATGCTAATGTTCAGTTGACATTTTAATAACTAACTTTATTAATTACAAAGTTTGTTCTGATATCAAATTGTCACTTGTTCTGTTTTAGGGTAGGTCGTGTAGACGCCTGCAGTCGTCAAGATATAGTCCTCAGCGGCCACTTCATTAAGGATGAGCACTGCACCTTTGCCAGTACTACCGGTCCAATGGGAGAAAGTGGGTGATGTTTGTCTGGCTTCACAGGCTTGTCGTTGTGTTCCTAAGAGTTTAATATTGACAGACAGGAAGAGAAGCCTCATATTGCCCTCTCTATTGCCCTCTCTGTTCCTAAGCAGCAGTTGTCTTAGAGCCCTGTGAAGGAGCTGAGACTTATGTCAACGGCAAGAGGGTGACTGAGCCCACTGTCCTCAAATCAGGTCAGTAAGCTTTCCCCTATCAATTTCACCTTCCCCTATCCATATTACCTATTAACAACATGCATGTGATACCACTCCATATGTATGCTTTAACACATTTAGATTTTTTATTCTCACAAAGGAAATCGCATCATCCTGGGCAAAAGCCACGTGTTCCGGTTCAACCACCCTGTACAGGCCAGGGCTGAGAGGGAGAAGACACCATGTGCTGAAACCCCTGCTGAGCCTGTGGACTGGGCCTTCGCCCAGAGGGAGCTGCTGGAGAAACAGGGCATTGACATGAAACAGGAAATGGAACAGAGGTACTGTGGGATAATAATGTTCCATTCAACTGTACAATTTGAAGAAAGGCAGTGTAGGTAGCAGAGTCTCACCACAACATTGTAGACAGGAGTAACAGATATGGAAGCTATCGATGAAGAGTATTACTACTGGTAAATGATAATAGCTGCCACATTAAACTAGGCTGCAGCAGAGTGTGCAGTCAGCCCCAGACACACAAAACCAACATGAAAGAACCGCCAGTGACAAAGACTGTCTGGCATCTCTAATGGCATGGCCCAAAAGTTACATTTGCATAAGCCGCATGAAGTAAAGTCGACAGCCAACTGGCATGTATGTGCTGCATCTACTAAAGAGAAAATAATAACATAACAGCAATGTCAAACACCATGTGTTTGCCAACAGTGCAGGACACTCCGCAAAGACTAGGTCCACAGTGTTAACGCTAATAACTAGTGGACCCAGATGCAGACATAGACAGGAGGCAGGATCAGTTCAAGGTGTGTTTATTTTTCCTGAGAAAGTCTTGATGCTGCAGGGAGTTTGGAGCTGGGAGTTGTGAACCAGGGAAGCAGATTGGGCAGGTCTGCGAGGAGATGGAGAACAGGATTAGTAAAAAAAACAAAAACTAAAAACCAAAAACTCTTGGAAATAATTGAAAAATACTAGTTTGGGCTGGAACGTAGTGAACACTACCTGTGACGGAGTCTATGATCTGGTTGTGTGAAGATGGCTGATCAGAGTCTTCAGAGGAGATCTCGATTGTAGTGATGTGAAGCAGCTGGGAGATTCTGTCCTGACCCTGGGACTCCTACAGGCAATAACACACACACACACACACAAAGAGAGAGAGAGAGAGAGAGAGAGTACTCAAGGGAAGCAGATAGTAGGCTGAGGAGGTGCAGATGTAACACACAGATGCTCACCAACAGCCCAACATTGTGCGTCAGGGACCGTAATGGCGTGCTGCTCCAGAAACTTATTAGTGTTTGGAGTTCGAGGTGGGACAACTCTCTCTCTTTACTTGTGTCTATTCCTTCAGGCTGCAGGAGCTGGAGGATCAGTATCGCAAAGAGCGAGAGGAGGCCAACAACCTTCTGGAGCAGCAAAGACTGGTACAGTAATGAGCACTTCAGTGTGCCAAGGAAGCTACATCTAATTAGACTGTTTTTGGTTGGGGTGGAGTATCAATAGGTTTATTTATTTGCATGTATGTATTAGATTTACTTAATTGAAGTAGTAGAGGCCACAAAAAAATATCAATTTTTTTTTACCTCTCATGCAAAATCATAAACAAAATACATACAGTACATTTTTCCATGCTTTACAACACAGTCAGTAGTATTTTTTTAATGAGCTTTTGTCACCCATTTTAACATTTATGTCAATTGAAAGGACAGTTTACTCGCTGACATTTGTTCATAAAAGGCTTTTTGGTACACCAAGATCATGTGTTTGACTCTTCAATAAACTATGTTCCAGGATTATGAGAGCAAGCTGGAAGCTCTTCAGAAGCAAGTGGACCGTTATTACCCAGAAGGCCCTGAAGAAGAGGAGGAGCCAGAGGAGGAAGGTACTGTAAATTATTGGACACGCTTTCATATCAATTGGACGAGAGCAACCCTCACTAAGTGATGCTGTTTTATTTCACAGTGCAATGGACAGAGACGGAAAGAGAGCTGGCTGTGTGGAGCTTCCGTAAGTGGAGGTGCTACCAGTTCACCTCCCTCCGTGACCTGTTATGGGGGAATGCCATCTTCCTTAAGGAGGCTAATGCCATCAGTGTGGAACTCAAGAAGAAGGTCCAACATGTTGTTGCCATTTAACCTCCATAATATCCACAGATTGATGTTATGATATGATATGATATGGCTCTTTACTCGTACCAATGTTGTTTGTTTCCCCACAGGTCCAGTTCCAGTTTGTGCTGCTCACAGACACTCTCTACTCCCCCCTGCCTCCAGACCTGTTGCCCCCAGAGGCGAGTAAGGACAGAGACATTCGACACTTCCCACGCACCATTGTGGCCGTGGAGGTGCAGGATCAGAAGAATGGAGCCACACACTACTGGACATTAGAAAAACTGAGGTATACGATCATGCAGCAAGTCTTAACACTGTTTTTAAATGCATTTATTTTACACGTTTGTCATTTTTGACCCATGTTGTGCATTAGAAGGATAGTGATCCAAAAATGATTTTTATTCAAAAAGTAATAAAAGGAAAAATAAAAAACAAGATAATTGAGCAATACCTGGAAAATTTAATGATGAAATAAATCAATTGAAAATACATAGCAAATAAAAACTTAGTGGGGTCAGTTTTGACACATTTTGTACATCAAAGGGTTAAATAATTGACAAACAAAATATTTATATCTAATATACAAACCTTTTATAAGCTGTATCAATTGTAATCAAACTGTATTCACTGTCAGAACATTTCTCATTGCTGTGCTTGTGTACTTAATCAATCTGACTGTCTGGCTGACTCTTACAGACAGAGGCTCGATCTCATGAGAGAGATGTATGATCGCGCTGCTGATGTGCCCAACAATACCATTGAAGACTGTGACAGTATGATGTCAGGAGGGGACCCCTTTTATGACCGCTTCCCCTGGTTCCGCCTGGTTGGAAGGTAAATACTGAACACCACTGGTCCTATTAAGTATAGACACGGAGGAGGAGGACATTCAGGGGCTGTTTACACAACGACCGATTCACACAAAAACGTAAACCTTTTGTTTTGGCCGTCCGTTTATACAACAACGGCGTTTTAAGGGACTGAAACCGCAAAGTTAAAAAAATGGGCGAAACTCGAAAATCAAAACTTTTCAAAACACCACTGTATCAAAACGCAAATGATGACGACACGGTCCTGCTTCGTGCATGCCTAATACAGTTCCTGCCAGCCTTTGTCACGTACACAGACAGCAAACAGCCTACTATGGCCAGAACAACAACAAAATTATGACGTTGGACTGTCCAGTTTTGTTTGTGCAGCAGACGGTTGAGTTTATTAACGCTCCTCCAATGTAGATTTGCTGAACCACCACTGTGATCTTATTCTGTGGTGGGGTTTTTTAAAGTTACACCACCAAATACAGCCTTGGCATACATTTTCAGTCGTGTTTGCAGATCTGTGTGTACGAGGATCGTTTCAGAAACAATGCCGTGTGAACGCCAAAGGTTTTAAAAACGCAAAGAAAACAACTTCTACGTTTTCAGCTAAAACGTTGCCGTGTAAACGGGGCCTTATATTGACCTCACAGATCAACAACAGCCAGCAAACAGAAGCACAGTGTTAGTCATACTTATCTATTCAGGATAATGGGAGTCTGTTGACTGTAGCTGGCACACGTATTGTGCATGTGGTGAACTAATGGACACTGATGACAGACATAAGGATGAAGTAGTCTGCAGCCCACTTCATTATGGTCTCTGTCATTACATATTGAAGCCTGCTGTTCCCACTCTGTGCTCTGAGTGCACCACTGCCATCAATTGGTCCATTTCAACTAATGTATTAAATATACTAATTGAAACTATTAATATTCACAAGAATGAAGTCACTTCTTTTTTCAGTGGCCATTGTGAACATATTTCTCCTGAACATGGGTTTGTAGGTTTAAAACAAAGGATGGATTTGACAATCAAAGGAAATGATCGGTACATGCTAGTCAATGCCAGGTCCGTCTTTCAATGGAACATTGGAGATTTTGTCAGCCCTCCTACTCACAGCCTGCTGTTTCTTTCTCACCCACCTTGGCACACAGCCTCCCCCATCTCTCTGCCGAACTCATTCTCTCTCTCTCACACATTGTCCCACACACAGTCACATGGCCTTATTACATAATATTCAGCACGTCAAACCTTTAATGCATTTAGCTGCTGAAGACAAGCAAAAATGACCAGACAGGCAGAAATATGAAAAATGTCCCCTTGAAATATGTTGTATTTATAAAATAGCTGACTACTACAGGTGTATGTAGCCAACAGCACAGTATCTAGTAAAGACAAAGGATGTATCAGCAATGAACTGAGGATGGATGTAGCATTTTCATTTGCTGAGTGTCCTCTTACTTAGACATAAAAACACACCAAAGGCATTTTGAAAAGTCTTTATGGCGACAGTAGAGTCAGCATCAGTAGACTAGTGTTACACTTTTGCTACACTGTCAGTTGCTTGTGTTTAAAATCAGTTGTTAAAGTGTATTTAAATCATACATAGATTAATTTTGTCTGTTTTACATCAGTTTTAAACTTAAGTATCTTAGTTATGTAGGATTATGTATGATGCAATACAATAAAACTTTATTGATTCCTTTGAGGGGGCTTCACATTTTCCAGCAGCATAGAGGCAGGCTAAGAGGTAAGAAAACAGATACAAAGCCATTTAAATGAAACACATCAAGAAATACATCAACAGATGAATATAACACCACCCGACCTTAGTCTAACCATGTCTTAAACCTCTGGTTCCTAGAAGTGACTGGCCTTTTTTCTACAGGGTGTAAATTATCATCCTGTTGCTTGTCTTGCTCTCTCATATCTGTCCTCAGCATCTTCACTGTATTAACATGAATGCTGATCACTAAAACACACAGGAAAGGCAGGTTTTCACCTGTGGTTTAGTCAACATAGTGCTCTACTGCCCCTCTTGATAGAACAAGTGTGTGTTTTCTATCTAACTCTACTAACCTAGTTCCCATGTCTCTGGCTGTACCAGAAACCCTATATTCCACACATGCATGAGCGAACGCATGAGTGACCCCACCCCATCCCCGACCCTCTCCAACTCTGAAATTACTGAGCTGGCTGACCCGCTGCGGGAGGGTCGAGGGGAGTTGGAGGAGTTGGAGGACCTGGACGATGATATCTTTTTGGACGACCCGTGCTTGGAGCTCGGGGGAGAGGATGATGATGATGATGATGATGGTGATGATGATGATGATGATGAGGGAGAGCTCTGCCGAGGCTTCAGCGAAGGCCAGGATCCATTTTACGACCGCTCACCATTATTCAGTGTAGTGGGAAGGTTGGTGAGGTTTCGGGAGCATGCTGGTGGAGGAAACTAGCTCTTTCACACTGAGACACTCGGTCTGTCTCCCCCAACAGGCTTCAGCACAGATGAAATAACATTTTTGAACATGCAACACTTAAGAGAATATTCTTACAATGTCTTCACTATGTTGTGGTATGTGTGTGCAAAACGAAGCAAGATGGACTTGTCAGAAAATTAACCCGCTATATTTTCCAATGAACCATCCAGTTGGGACACTTAAGCTGTGATATCAACATGGAGTTAGGGTATTTCAGTAAATTCAACGTCTTAATTTTTATATCATGTTGGGTCAATGGGAATAAATTTAATAACTTTGATTAAATTGAATCATTGCAAATGTATACATAAACCTAATGTGATAATTAAATGATTCAGTTTAAAGTTAAGAAGATCTATATAAGCATAATATGTTTATTATTCAAGTTTTATACATAGAATTAATACATTTTTAAATTACTTATTCTGCCTCATGAAATGAATCCAGTCAGGTCATCTAATTTATAGACATGAACTCAACATGATAGAAAAACATTGCTTTAAATGTGACCCTTTACATCCATTTAATAGATTTATATTGAACTTTTTACCTATGTTTTATTGATGGTGGGAGTTTCATTCATTCCATCTTGCTTAGTCCACCAAGTCTAACAAGTCACTTTAGTTTCTATTCTCTGTCTCAGTTGTCACCGTCACTGCGTCTCATGTTTCAGACACAAAAGTTCTCAAATGTCAAACCAAAACACAGATTTCTTTCATGAACATGATAATGAGTGGATACTGGTGTAGACATTTCTGGGGTTCAAGGTTTAGCTTTTGCTTTAATCTCATCCAATTGGACTTTTGCTTGATTTTTTTTATTTATTTATTTTTTGCTGTCTTTTCACACTAACTTAAGACTAAATGCTTTCTCCGTCTTATTACTATTCTACGTTTAAAGGAAGTCTATTAGAGGCCAGAGTGGGTCATGTCATACCTCATATTACCATGGAAATCCAAGCAAAGTTGCTCAACAGCTGCTTGATGTGTGCGTCTCACTTATGTGTGGCTAAATGCAAACTAACAGCTTTTAAAGGAGGCCATTCACAAGCCAAAGCACTGACATGTCTCATGGAGTATATTCAGATCTGATTTGCATAACACAGGAGCCCAAATGAAAGGTTGAAAGTATGAAATTATTCATATGAAATAGCAAAGTGGTGTTACAGGAAGACTCAATATCTCAAGATGAAAGAGCTGGTTTCTACTGCAGCTGTCTCTTTTAGGCATGCCAGAGCACAAGTCTTTTCATTTGAACCGTTTTTGTCAATTTTAACTTGAATGCATCTGATGATGAACTAGTGCCCCTCCTTTGCACGAATTATCACTTCGACCCAGGAGGTGCACTTTGATTTCTGATGTCATTCGTTGTTTTTTGATGTAGCACACAATATATCAGCTTTTGGCTTCTTTTTTTTTCATTCAAGCTGAACCATGTGCCATATGATGATTTCTGTTCCATTTGCTTTTGATTCTTTTGAGTCGAGCAGATGAAAGCATTTTTGTTCACCTTTTTGTTTGTTTTTGTCCTGAGCATGCCTTATTTGCACCTCACCAATCTTGTCATAATCCTGTCCCTTTTTACACTCTCTGCCCTTAAATGTCTACCCTTATTATGGTCCTTGACTGCAACATCAATAATTACAGTGAAAAACTAGAGATTACCCCTGACGCATGGTCAAAGAGTGTAAATACAGTATGCCTTGAGTGCTTATTTCCACTCTGTACATTTCATTATGCAGTGTTCTCATAATGAGGCACATTCTTGTCCAGTAACAAACAATCATTAAGCAATTTAAAAAAAGCTTAACTTAAGGAATGGAAATCATGAGGAAACATCTGCTGTCCTATTATTAATGAGCTTGTTTCCAGTATTTTGAAAACATTTAAAGAATTCAAAGTTGACCCTTACACACATGCTCCTTAGCCTCACCAAGCTTTCACCAGTACAGTAGAAAGTTAAGGAATACTGCATGTGACCCATAGCTGTCCTGATAACGTCATTAGTTATAGATGGTGAGGAGAAGCCCCTACACAGCGATAGCAAAGGGCAGCCACGGCCATCGCAAGAACAGTCCCAGCTTCTGTTTGGTTGCTTTGCAGCTCTGTGTTCTGTTGTGCAGTCCAGTGACATTTTATCAAGTGTGAGCCATCTCCTTAGCGCGATTTTTTTTAACCTTTAGTCATTCTTTGTCTGTCCCATTCTGCTTCCTATTCAGGGCTTTTGTTTACCTGAGTAACCTGCTGTATCCAGTTCCTCTCGTCCACCGCGTGGCTATCGTCAGCGAGAAGGGAGAAGTGAAGGGCTTCCTCCGAGTGGCGGTGCAGGCCATATCAGGTAAGGCTCGGATCCTCAGGCTCACCAATGCTAAGAGAAGGGACATGTCAGGATTTGAAAGGACAGGCTGTGTGGGACTTCTTGAGGGAGTGAAGTGAAGGTGCTTTGTGTTTCCCTCCAGCTGATGAGGAAGCCCCCGACTATGGCTCCGGAGTGAGGCAGTCAGGCACTGCCAAAATCTCATTTGAGGATCAGCAGTATGAAAAGGTAAATAGAAATAGAAAAATAAATAGAAAATCACTGTATGTGCTGCAGAAAGGATTCACCTGTATACACTAAGCTGCTGAGTCTGTTTTGTGCCTTGCCTTTGTAGTTCCAGTCTGAGTCTTGCTCTATAGGACTGTCCCGTACAGGGATTTCCCAGGAGGAGCTTCGTATCGTGGAGGGGGAAGGGCAGAATGCAGAAATGGGACCCTCAGCTGATGAGGTCAACAACAACACATGTGCGGGTAATCATATTTTATGAGTGAATGGATATGTTTTGTGTGTGTCTGTGTGTAGTGTCCTATTACCAGGCTGGTGCTTTCTCTGTAAGACTCATGATGGACTTGGCTCTTAAGGAGCAGGTGATACTACCCCCTTGTGTGGTGTTTGTGTTCTTGTTACTCACCCACTGTTCACAGATCTGTTGAACCCACAACATGATTGGGTTTTAAAACAATACAGCCATAACAATTTATGTAAAAATATTTTACTGGTTTTGACTTTATCTCAATTACAAGCAATACAGACAAAATATGGTCAATATATTTCATTAACCTCTGCTAGATCACATTTACCAATAAAGGTTTTTTTTGTGATAAAATGTTATTTCTGTAAATAGTCATTTAGAATCAAGGCATGGCTGGAATAATAATAACAATAAGAATACATTTTATTTATATAGCACTTATCAAAAGAAAGTACAAAATGCTTCACAGAGGGGAAAATACAAACACAATTAGAAAATAAGCAATTACATTTTTTTTAAAGTAAATAAACAAACAAGAGCACTCGGAGAGCGCAAACCTCCGCCAAGGCCCAACAATCTGGATCATCACCAAAATGTAATCACCTCTAGGATATGCTAGAAAATTTCATGCAAATCCATTCATTGCGTAATCCTGCAAACAAACAGACAAACAAACACACATCCACAGACCTCCACTGATATCACCTCCGTCGAGGTTCCAGAAAAGCTGAGCAGGTACCAAAAGATGACGTCATTTCGTCTTCGATGTGCAGGACGCTCAGAATATCCTCTTTGAGCAACCAGAGTCCTCTGAGCGGTGATGAAGCATTTCTCAAACTCTTCTGTATTTTTCCACCCTCTTCTAAAACACAAACAGACACAAACAAACTGACAAACAGCTTGGTTTGACCACCTAGAATGCCAACTTTTACCACTGTCTGTTTGTTTTTTTGTGTTCCTCCCAGCTGATGCAGATGAGCTGGAGAATCCACTTAAGGCCTGTCTGGACGGCCCACTTGACACAACTCAGGAGCACCTGAAGATCGGTAATGTCTTTACCTTCAGGGTGACTATCCTGCAGGCCTCCAGCATTCCTGCAGAATATGCTGACATCTTCTGCCAGTTCAAGTGAGCACTTCGTCACAGTGTTTTCAGTGTACATTTTAATCCTGTGACCTATATTTATCATGTACCCTTTACTGCTCTACATTCAAATAGTTACGTTTTAATTTTTACTGATTGTAGTTTCATCCACCGCCATGATGAGGCCTTCTCCACTGAACCCCTAAAAAACACAGGCCGCGGCCCCCCCCTCGGCTTCTACCATGTGCAGAATGTGAGATGCATCAACCAAATCCTTACTACGAAGACTTGTGTCAGGTTTTAATAACTCAATACGTAAACATCACTGTTGTTTTTTATAGATTGCTGTTGAAGTTACAAAATCCTTTGTTGACTACATCAAGACTCAGCCGATTGTATTTGAGGTGTTTGGACACTACCAGAAACAGCCTTTTCTTCCACTCTGTAAAGATGACATCAGGTATCTCTTTGTGAGGTTTTCTGATTTATTGCACAGACAAAGATATGATGTTTTCATTTGACACATAATATGTTGTTATTTCTACAAACAGCCCACTACGCCCCTGCAGAAGACAGTTCCCTCGAGTGATGCCTCTGTCCAAACCTGGTAAGCACACTGCTTGTTGTTGTTTTTTTGCTTGAATACCACTATTGATTTATGTTGTATCATCTTTGTACTGGTCTCCCTGCAAGTCATGTCATCTTAGCTTTATGTTGTTGGGTATGAGCAGTTGACTCAGATGCCTCACCGGACCAGGAGAAATCGCTGGAGCTGATCCGATACCTGGTCCCAGATGTGTTCAATGGGGCACTGGTGGACTCGTTGTCTGGCCATGCACTGTCTGCCGCTGGCTTGGCTGCTTCCTTCCTACTGGAAGTTAATGAGCCAGCTCAGCTGACAGCTCCGCCCATCTCTATCTGTTCAGTTATTAAAGCTCAGAAGCCGGGTTGGTTGTTGATGTCAAATCCAAGAGAATCTTGAGACTGAAAATCTTTTTATATCAAATGTTTATCTAAAAAAAGAAAAAAACAACAACAAAGTCTCTCCGCTCTTTATATTACAGAGGCTACTTCTTATAGACTAGTAGAATGTAGTAGTCTCTAAATGAAACATTTGGATATAAGAGTTTTCCTGTATCAGGATTCAGTTGGATTGACTCTCTGGTGTACTGTGTGTACTCTGTCAACCTGCGTGGTGGATTCTCCTTGCCGTTCCCTCTTTGAGCTCTTCTAGAATGGAATGGGCATAACTAAACTGTACAGTATATGTACATGTTACCCAGATGAACTGTTGATCCCCAGAGGGGACATTCACATGTTACAGCAGTATCTGAAACACTTATTTGAAATAACACATAGTACAACAAAATAATTAAGGAAATCACACTGGAAAACAAAAATAAATTCCAATACTTAGTCTAAACTGTACAACCCTGTGTTGGGACACTGTGTAAAATGTAAATAGAGACAGAATGTAATGATTTGCCAAACATCGAATCCCCATATTTAATTGAAAATAGCACAAAGACAACATTTCAAATGTTGAAAATGAGAAATTTCATTGTTTAAAAAAAATTATAAGCCCATTTTGAATTTGCAACATGTTTCAAAAAGGTTGGGACAGTGAAAACAAAACACCTGGTAGAACATGTCAAAATTAATTAGGCAACAGGTTAGTAACATGATTGGGTATAAAAAGTGTATTACACATTATACAAATACTGCATATTATACTCTTTCTGCTGCTTGGGACACATTCTCTTAACTCTGAACTCCTTTTGGGGAGCTACCTTACACTGGAGTAATGCTGTCAGCTCAGAGTCAGACTACATTTACAAAGCAACAAAGGTCAATAACAATGATAGTGTTAAAGGAGAACCCTGCTCAAGGAGTTTGTGCATATGCAAACCCACAGAGCCAAAGATAGTAAAGTCTTATGAACACATATGTGAAATCTCAAATGGCTTAAGTGAAATATTCTATGCAAATGTAGTGGTATTCCCCTTTAAAAGAGGACTAAAGAGTTGCTTTTAAATGTGCTGAAAGAAAGCAGCTTCTTTTGCAGGACTTAGTGGTTACTCTTTTTCCTCTCTTCTTCCCGTTCTCTTTCCTTTATAAGGTTAGAGCTGCTCCCTGCTATTAGCCACTAGTCTTCTCTCTGTCTACCCTCATCCTATCTTACACCCTCTCTATCTCCTTTTCAACACAGTACCTGCTACAAAGCTGTCAGCAATGACCCGGCCGCAGGCAGGACCCTGCCACAGCAAATATGATCTCATGGTATTCTTTGAGATCTGCGAGCTGGAGGCCAATGGAGAGTGAGTATCCTGTTCCACGTCTCGCCAGATATCCAGTGCTATACGTCTGGAATAGTTTGACAGAGCTGTCCATGAAGTGTCATGAACCTGAAAACCTCCGGCACCACTAATAAATCACCGACACATGACCAAATCAGTGAAGCTTGTTTTCATCTTCTCAGCTACATCCCTGCAGTGGTGGACCACAGAGGAGGAATGCCTTGTCATGGCACATTCCTACTGCACCAGGTCTGTCGATCACACTGTGAGCAAATGTAATAATTGGATTATTTAAAAGGTACTGAAAGTTACTGCACATCATTTTCAAAAGGGCCTACAGAGGAGAATCACTGTTACCATTGTACATGAGTCAGGAGGCGACATGGAATGGAAGGACATTCGTGAGCTGGTTGTGGGTACGTTTCCAAACATTGCGCTGACAGTGAGACTGTCTGTTGTTTGACAGTGATACTGCCTTATGTATGAGCTGTTCTAACTGAAGGATGTGTGCCTACCTAGGACGTCTACGCAGCACCCCTGAAGCTGATGAGACCATTATTGACCCCAACATTCTCTCTCTCAACATCTTGGCTGCTGGGTATGTCAGGCCCATGCCAGATGACCGGTACGTACTGATCTAGGTATCTGATGGAAATGTGTTCCTTTACAACAGCCAGCTCTTGTGTTATGAGTAAACACACGTGGCCAGTCCATCTTTTATACTGCAGGGTTCAGTAGATTTTGAATGTATATTAATTAGTATGGAATTAAGAATTACAAATGTACCTCAGATATTTTTGTTTTTTTCTAAGGTTGTGGCAGCTTTGCTGACTTTGGAAACTATTCAATGTGTCTGATTTGTATGTCAACATTTATTGCTGTGGCAGCTCCTGCACTGGACACACACAAATGCATGGCATAGTGAACCAGCTGTACTTAATAAAATGGCAAATGAGGCATCCTGAATGTTATGATAATCAGAAGAAAGTTGTTTTGTTGCCATCTTTATTATTAAGTCTGCATGATTATAGTTTTCCTCTTCTGCTGGATTCCACTCAGAAAAAGCGACCAGAGTGACCATCAGCACAGTGAATCAGATTTCCCTTGAGCTTTTCAAACCTAAATTAGCCACATCAGTTGTTATGAATTCATTCGTCCATGCTGGCTGTGTGACCCTCCTTGATAATCTACGCTTTTTTGTTGTTTGATCATTGTGCCGCACAAGTTGCACCTCATCGTGTTAATCAACCCACCTCTAACTCATCTCATCTCTCAGCCATGATTAAATCCTCTAACCCCAACAATGATGTACTTATGGACTTCAACACTACCCTCATTTTATCATGTCTCACTGCTGAATGAACGTTTCAGTTGAATATCTTTAAAATGCATGCTATTCTAAGTTGTTACTGTAAGTCATTTAAAATCATTAACAAACCTTAAACTCTCTGTGTTTGGATGATGTCATACATTGGACATACAAACCTTCATCATCATTTTATTTAATCCCTTGATCAACTCTTCATATTTAAGAATAACAGCCTGAAGATTGTAGAACATTGAAAAAAAGTCTCTTAATCCTTCACTGACTTACTCTATGTAATGTCTTAATGGAAGCCATGCAAAGTTTGTGACAGTGTTGCATGTCTTTTGTAAGGTATCAGCATCAGTGTAAATTACAGGAAACAACAACTACATAAAAGTTCCCCCTTGGACAAAATAAATTACATGGCTCTTTGTGACACGTCCTATAACAATACAAACTGTGTATTGGAGATTAGGGACTTGCTCTGAATTATTGCAATTGTTTTATTCTGTGGTCAGACAGTAGAGGGCAGTAAGACTCTTCTGAGTCTCTCAGTCCCACAATGAGAACTTTCTGTAAATACTGATGTGTGATGTAGTTAACATATTCATTCAAAAAATACAGTCATAACTAACATAAATAGACTATTACCTATTCATTGATTTGTCCATTAACAATCAAAATCAGTTCACATTAACAGCACCAGTGTGTGGTCCCTGTACAGTCAGTATATATGTAGCCAAACTTATTATATTATCCAAGTTAAATTAATGAAAAGTGTATTTTGTGCCAGATATTTTTCGTTTTTTTTAATGTTTTTGGCTCATTGCTTAATCTCTGTGCTTTCCTGACCCCTCTCCAAAATGCCTAACAATACCATCCAGACCTAGGTTTACTGAATTCCAGTCCAAAGCGACCAAACGTCCCACGCAGCTCGGTCCAGTGGCCCTGCTCGGCTGGCCTTTTTTTCTGTGGTGCTGCACCGCCTTGCCGAGACTAACATTAAAGTATAAATGGATGCTAACACTTTTCTCCCTCCAGTCCACTAACAGAATGTTATGTTTTTTTGCTTTTGCAGACAGTTTCTTGATTCGGACATGCCTAGGTATATTATTTTGCCTTTCTTCTCATGCTCTTAAGTTACACAAACACCTCTTTCATCTCTCTGACATCCTCTACACCTTGTCATTCTGACTTAACATCTATTTACTTCTTTACCCTCTCTCCTACTCTGCCATCACTGTCAGCGACTCATATCTGTACCTTTTTGTTTTCTGCCCCCCATGAGAAGTGACGGGGTGTGGTTCTGCATGTCTCTTGCTTAGTTGGGTGTGTGTTGAGCTGTGATCAGGCTGCAGTTTATGATGGACAGGTTTGTGCATGGCTTTGCTTCGCTTCGTGTGGACTGTGTCTTACTGTGTCTCTGCTGGAGGTGTCAGGGGGCCGGTGTCACACTCTGTTTCCACTTCAGCAGTTGCTACAGGAAATATTCTATCAAGCTGATATCATAAAGTGTATCAATATTTGGTCACTCTTGTAGTCGAAAAGTATCTTTCCACCCTGTTTACAGTGGTTCAATTGAAAGATTTTAGCATTAATGTTGTTTGCCAGCAGGGGGTGGTAGTGATCCATTATTAGAACACAGTTGATGAATAGAAATGAACACAGAGACACATCCTGTCCTTAACAACAATATTCATAAAAAGATGAAAACATTTTCTACTTTCCTCTCTCCAGTCTGTTTATTTGTGTCATAATGTTGAACTTTGCAATGAAGCAATATTTTATTTGCGGTAATATGCCGTATTTTTGTAAGTTACCTAATCCCAAGAGAGACTTCCCATCACAGTCACAGAATATTAACAGGAACACTATTACTCAAGCGCTGTAATGTGGATCACATCATTTACTGTACCCACTCTGGCCCAATATTCAAATGCAGCCATTAAATGTAATCCAGGGAACCATTACCTCACCAGTAGCACTGTTGGCCAAAATTTCTGCAATGTTGTGAATATTTGTAAATCTCACTTGTACCTCAGTGAAACTCTGCCAAACACCAGAAACAATCGGCTCCTCACATGTTACGCCAGCAGCATGACTTCAGTCCTGGCTGCTGCATTTTAAGGAGGTAGTAAAACACAGAGGAGCGCATGTTGGTGTCGTGCAAAGAGGAAATTGCTTTCCTGTAGTTTTAGCGAACAATTTTCTACTACTTGAACTTGCTAATTATTAAAAAACAGGCCATTTCTGCCCTGAATCCCTTTATTCAAAGAGCAGCAGTGAGCTCTCTTTACTACATAGGCAACTCAGTCTGTTGCTGTTTGTTTTTCTTCTGGGTGACACATTGTTCACGTTCCCACAAGGTCACCTCAGGCCAAGGCCAGTGGGCGCAACATCTGAACCTCATGAAGAGTTCATTCAGCCTGTTTTTATGGCTTACAGAAACATTAGTGTCCTTTTACAGTTCTTGCTTGGATTATCTTTTTTGAATTTAAGGCTTTACCGGGATGCAGGCCAGAAAAATAACTGGTTTTAGCGTGTGATTATTTCCCCTCGGGGGAAGTGGGAAAATCGAATAAATCAGAGGCGTAACTGAAAGCAGCATTGTTTTGCTTGAGAAATGGCCATGTGCTGTGATTTGACCACTTCAATAGTAGAACAGGATGAGAGATTGCATCAAGCCGATCAGCACCTTCCACAGGATTTCTCAACAATCTCTTTTGGGTCAGCTGCTCTATCCATGGTTGTGTTTACATGATGAGATTACAGTGTGAAAAAAACACATCCCAGCCACACAAGCGCACAACCACAACATACTTCCTGACTCTCACTGTCTATTCTTTTGCTGATTTCTTCTTTCTCACAGCATTTCCTTGGGACTTGATCATAGGTATTTTACAGCCTCGCCCCCATTTCATCTAGCTGTCTTTCATCCCCCCCTTCCCTTTTCTGCCAACAGTCACCTCAGCTCTCTTTGCTTTTCTGTGGTGTTTTGTACGAAGCTGAACATCAACTCAGTCTGTTGCATGCAAAAGATTTATTTATCACTAATGTAATTACATTTTGAGGAATAGCTACTACAATGTTGAAAGACTCTACAACGCTAATAGTAAATAAATTATAAAAGTAAAATAAATTCAGTTTTTTTTCTTTTACAAATCATATTATTTTCTCTGTGTATCAAATCAAAATTTAGTCTGCATCTTTCTGTAAGTCCAGTATTTTTGATTATTGAAGTATTTTTTTTAATGTTGGTACCTCTGTTGTTAGTTTGACAGGTATTAGCACATGTTTAGCTCCGACCGTTCATTTGTAGTTCAAGTGCAAGGACTTCATTGCTGACTGTTGATTCATTTTCTTGGTTTCTTCTCAAATTTCATTAGGACTTTCTATCGCTTTGAGGCAGCTTGGGATAGCTCCATGCACAACTCCCTGCTGCTAAACAGAGTCACTCCATATGGGGAGAAGATCTACATGACCCTCTCTGCTTACTTGGAGGTACAACACTCTGCCTTCATTCATGACAGGCAGAAATACTGGAGCTCTCACAGTATCAGGAATGATGTGTGAATTACTCTGGAGGATTAGTGTTGGAAATCCCTCCTCTTTTATCAATTGCAGATGGAGAACTGCACCCAGCCCGCAGTCATAACCAAAGATATCTGCATGGTGTTTTACTCTCGAGACGCAAAGCTCTCAGCCTCACGGTCCATCCGAAACCTTTTTGGTACTGGAAGCTTGAGAGCAGCAGATGGGTGGGTTTCAAACTTCAAACTATGAATAACATGCATATCCTGTGTTCTCTCAGTTGATAAAGAACTGTGTGTTTTGTTGTTTGTTTTTCTAGTAACCGTGTAACTGGAGTTTATGAGGTCAGCCTGTGTAACCTGGCAGATGCAGGAAGCCCAGGTAAGAGTCAAGACAAAGTTGGCATTTGGCATTAAGCTCGCCTCTGCAACATTTCTAATTCTGCACCTGCCCACACCAGGTATGCAGAGGAGACGCAGGCGGGTGCTGGACACCTCAGTGGCCTACGTCCGTGGGGAGGAGAATCTGGCTGGCTGGAGGCCTCGTAGTGACAGCCTCATTCTGGACCATCAATGGGAGCTGGAGAAACTCAGCCTCCTTCAAGATGTGAGGGAGCATTAGTTACTTTTTATAGCATAAAATACATTTATGAAGACCTGAAGACAAACGTCAAACTAAATAAATGGAGATTTGTTCATTGGTCAACTTTGATAAATTAGATTTGATCCCTGGTTTACATATAGTCTAATGTGCGGTACCCACTCTGCTTCTTCAAGGTTTTAAGTAAAGACACATTTAATAAATCCATAGAACACTTTGCAGGGTCACTGTCAGACCAAAACTGTAAAAACACTGTGAATGGCACTCAGTAAAGTGCATACCTCTGTCAAGGCCAAACAGTCTTCTGTTTACAGTATGCTTGATCCATTCCCCACCCCTCCACAAAGTTCTTTGGAAACTGGTTCATTGTTTTTGTGTACTTGGAGAAAATATCAGAAAACAAGCAACTAGCAACGTTAAAAGTGGTGCTAAAAAAATTCCTGAATCCGTCCCTTTATCTGGATTCACATCAAAATTGAATGGGTTGTTTCCTGGTTCGTGTCCCATCCTTCCAACAAGTTTGGCAGAAGTCACTTCAGTAGTTTTTGCACAATCCTGCTGACAAACAAGCCATAAAAACAAACAGACATGGGTTTCCACTTATATAGAATGTTTCATAAAACTTAGCTGGGAATATACTGTATTATGAAGCATAGTTTTTTCTTCTTAAACTCAACTTTGAGTTAGAAGTCTGGAAATCTAAGTGCTGTTTTAAAATTTAAGATGGGAACATCACTTTTGTTATGATTTAACTTAAAAAAAAACTTTGAGAAAACTGATATTTTAAAAACTATTCTAATTCGTCTGGTTTCCCTAATACATAAAACTGGATATAATCGGCGTAGCATTGATTAGACACAGATAAGAGACAAGGTAATGGTAATAAGACAATAGTAATAGGACAGAGCCCAGGATTGACCCTTGAGGAACTCCACAGGACAGAGGAACAGTCACAGCTTGACAGGTTGTCAGAAAAATTATACAAATAAGTTGGAATTATAGAAATATGAAGAAAACCAAGACATATACAGTATCAGATATCCCAACACACATCCTCAGACTATCTACGAAAACAGTATGATTTATGGTGTTGAAAGCAGCTCTGCTGGTCCACTGATGAAAACCAGACCGGATTTTGTCAAATTATTTTCCTCTACTATTTCAAGTTTAAGTCCAGTGACTGTGGGTTTTTTTTCTCTCAGGTGGAGAAGACCAAACATTACCTCCTGCTAAGGGAGAAACTGGAGTCTACCTTGCTCATGGGCCAGGAGTCCCTGTTGTCCTGTGTCACTGAGGAGCTGAGCGAGTCTCCTCAGGCCCCAGACGTCGAGCAGGAGGTCATCTCCAGCTCTGAAATCACCTCTGAGAGGCAGAGGGAGCTTGCTGCGAAGGTCAGCCACCATTACTTAGTGAATTTTAGGAATGACATTAAGAGAAATTTGCAGGTTGGAAAACCCAATCAATGTGTAGGGAAAAAAAGACACTACATTTTCCGGGTAGAAAACACAGCTACACACTACAGTAACCTCTGGATTTGTTTATATAAGGGAGTTATATCTCCTCAAAAAGGAGGAATTGGACGTGACATCATGTAAGAGAGAGTGGCCAAGCTACATAAAGTTGAGGAGTAATAAAGATGGATCCTTTAAGGGAAGTCTTTACTGTATTTTGGTGCCAGAGAAGTGTTCATCCTGCTCAAGTACAGTATGTGCTGCACCTCAACATGTGTGCATTTATGTTAAGTTGAAATGTAAAGAACATTTTTATATTGCACATGTGATTTCACTTATCTCGTATGTAACCTCAGAAGACATTTTAAGCTCCGTCCTTTTTCACACACAGTGTTTGCGGCTGCTCACTCACTCCTTCAACCGAGAATACAGCCACGTGTGTGTCAGCGCCAGTGAAAGCAAGGTAGTGCTCAAACACTCAAATTTAAACCGACACCTGACAAAAAAATCTGATTAATGCCCGTTTATCGATTCCTCACAGTTGAGTGTTTGTTTGTGTCACAGATCTCTGAGATGTCTGTCACAACGCTAAGAGACTCCACGTCAATCTGTGCTCTCAACACAATCACGCCCTCTTCAACATGCCCTTCGCTGGTTGAGGGTTATGGCAACACTGAACTCAGGTCAGTCCTAAGATGTACTTGTATTTTCAGCTCGACTTGGAAGACAAGATAGACTTTATTGTGTGTGGCAGTCTGTATTAGCATTATTTATCCACTGCCATGAACGGAGTGAGGAGGGGAACATCTGTCTGTCCCATCCATCTGTCCCATCCATCTGTCTGTCCATCATGTTTTGGCTCATTCTATGAGTGGGATTTGTCTCAGATGAGGGTTTCCGTGGCAAAACTCATTTCAAATATTTTATTTATCTATTTTAATTTTGAAAATTTAACTTTTTCTCAGATATGCAATGACCAGAGACAACTTAAACAACTTCTTTCTAAGTGTCTCTCTGTGATGAAATGCTCTAGTGGCGAGGGATCCTAAGTATTTCATGCTTGTTTTACAAATTGTTTGGTAGTGGGATAACATGAAGCACTTTGGATTGTAGTTGTGAAGTACTTTGGTCACATTAGATGCTAAGGCTCATATGCCTCTTTTTTTCTGTACTACAGACCCCCCATGCCTCGCTCTCGTGCTGTCAGCCCCAGTCCTGAGACACCGCAGGACGCAGAGGTCAGGAAGTCCATCAATGGAGGCTCTGAAACCAAACCTCGAACACGCAGATTTGTCCCTGATATCCAGGAGATTAGAGTCAGGTAAGTCTGCCACAGAAACTCTCTTTGTGCGTCTTTCTTGCTTTCACATTTACACATCACAACTATTTTTGCAGCCCCATTGTGTCAAAGAAGGGTTACATACATTTCCTGGAGCCACACACCAACGGATGGGTGAAGCGTTACGTTGTTGTGCGGCGGCCGTATGTCTACATCTACAATACGGAGAGAGACGCTGTGGAGCGGGCTATCCTCAACCTGTCCTCTGCCCAGGTGGAGTACAGTGAGGACCAGCAGGCAATGCTGAAGGTTGGTGATTCACGAAACTCTCCAGAATCCCCTCATTCTTTTTGGTGAAAGCCTCAGGTATGGTGTAATATGTTTTGTCCCTTTCAACAGACCCCAAACACATTTGCCGTGTGTACGGAACACCGTGGCATATTGCTTCAAGCCGCTAATGACAAAGAGATGCATGACTGGCTGTATGCGTTTAATCCTCTCCTTGCTGGAACTATCAGGTAAAGATCACCGCAACTGTAAAAGTAAACGTAGAGGTGGAAGATGTATCTTTAATATAAACAGACTTTCTTTTCCGTCTCCCAGGTCAAAGCTGTCGAGGAGACGAGCTGGACAGATGAGGATGTGACTGGACAAATCTCATTTGAGATGGATGAATGCAAAGACTAAATGTACATAGATCTTTGTCTTTATCCCTCCCCTTGTGCTGACTCCCATCCTCCCACCACAGTCACCAACAAGCATCTTTCCTCTGTACATTCTCTGTGGATCACTAGTGTCCTCAGCACCCAAAGCATCCCTTTCGTGTCAGGCCTTTGCTGCGGTGTAAGTCTCGTAGTCTGAAGAACCTCAAAAAGTTGTCACTGTACAGTACGCTGTACTGTAGTTTATTCATAGCTGGACAAACTGAGAAAATGGAGGAAGTAGGAACAATTTCTAATTTCAGACTACATATGTATGGTAATGTACTGTAGTTGTTGTCAGTGACACATCAAGCTATACATTTATTCCGTAAAAATGCCGTGACTTTTATTTTTCCCTAAAGCTACCATATCAGCGAAGATTGCTACATTTGCATCAGTAAATAGACAAACATACAGATTATTTTACACTCGACTCTACAAGAGTAAATAAAGTGTCTGAACTGATTTGCATACATTAGAAAATACACACTAAAAGAGGAAAAAAGCAGTCGAGAGTAACTCTTATAATTCAAGAATAATCTGTGAATCCTGACGTTGAGTAGTCTGCCTCCTATTCCTAAAACGTCTTCTGAAACCTTAGCACACACAACCTGGCAAAGGAATGGCATTTCATCATAGACTTCATTTACTAGTGGCATTTTGATTCATTCATGCTGTTTTAGCTACTTGTAGGAGCACTGAGGGTATCTACTTTCACATATCAAGTAATCAGATATCACCTTTAAACCTCTCACTCTCAACCTGGATTTTATTTATTTTAAAGTGTGATATATTTAGATAATTAACAACATCATGATTTATTTCTGCATGTATTTATTTAGAAAGACATTTATATTTCTAAAGTAGTTGTACCGTGCAATTTCTGCACACTGCACTTTTTAATGAGTTCCTGAAATGTTTGAATAATACAACCTTGTCCCCTTGTAGTTAATGCTATTTAAACAATTTAATAATTTCATGATTGGATTGTTTCTCTGTGCTGAAGATTACTTGAATAACACGACCCCCTTTAAGATTAGGTATAGTCACATGTGACCTTTGACCCAGCTAAAAACATCTGAAGAGGTCAGTATATTATTAGGTAGAGAACATTAAGATGGGCTAACCACTGTCTCTCACAGTACAGAATAAGAAGCTGGTTTTCTGAATAATATGTATATTGATTAAATGTAGTGCCTCTCTTATCAATCATACTGTGCAGTATGCCTCTGCGCCAGTTGCTTTGGAACTACATCCTTCATGCTGCTATAATACTGTTCTGGAAGTATCACATCACGGTACTGCTTTTCATCATCATCACTTTCATATTCAGTCAAAATTGTGTCGTTTTTGTTACATAACATGGCAACCAGGTGTTATATAATGGAGAATTTCCGTAACACAGAGCATACTTCATATTTATACATTAAAAAAAACTTAGACATATTCCAGGATTGTCAATCATACTTTGGGAAAAAGATCCATTCTACTGACGATGTCCAGTTGAAAGTCTTCTTCTGTTCTTTATCCCCTCTTATGGTCTTTAATGAACATTACACCTGTGTTGTTTCTACAGCGTTCTATTCAAACTGATTATGAATCTGACACTGAAGTGACAGATTGAGCTTGTGAGCTGTTGTGCGAAGTTTGATTGATGAGCATTCCTCAGGTCAGCCAGCCTACAGAGTGTGCTCAGAAGGCACATTTCACTTACATACTCAGAAGGCCTGTCAAACCATTCAACTGTTATACAAAAACACAATTATTTATTTCTATCCATTGGCACAGCAGGTTTTAGCTTGGATTACATTATAAAAGCAACTATGTGTATTTCTATGTTTGCTGCGGATGCAATCCACATAATACCTTACTTTACTATAAGCATATTATATGAGATTGGAAAGTATTCTCTGTGTTGTGGACATGTTTTCAAGTAATCTAATCATACCATTTTATAGTCCTACATGTGTGTACAACTGTCAGTAATTGTAGTTAATCAAACGATCAAATGTTTGTTGATATCTCAAGTTTGTTGGGTCATCATTGTTCCAATCAGTCTATCACAGACTGTCTTACCGAGGCTTTAGTTGTATTTTATCCAGCGAGAGCATTGTCATTGATGGAATAGCCTGCTGTACTGTACATTACACTGTCTCACTCATATCTGTCTCATTTTCTTTAAATTCCAATCTTAAAAGTAGAACCTGGGATTACCCTGGACTGAGCTCTGTTAAGATTCTTCTTCTTGTTTTCTTTGGGCCTTTGAATGTGTGTCACATTTGAGCCAACAAAAGTTTTATTGGTGCAGTCACAAAAATCACTTTGAATGTACATTAGTATTTGACATTACTTATTCTGCAGGAGTGATTGTGTTTATTTTTCAAAGTCTGGTTCCTTATTGATTGTAAGTAGGTTTCTATCAGGGAGCAAAATTGAGGTTGTGGGATACACCTGTAATCTGTCCACTAACATGTGGTGGAATGTTGGTGCACCATGGCCTTGTCAGTCATTGCACCCTGCTGAGTTTCACTATTATTTTAGCATCTACCTTCACCGTCATGCTCAGTCAGCCTTCACAATATCTGCTTTTTCTAGTACTTCTCCCGCCCTTTGAAGGAAACCCATTTTTGTGCTTCCACATATAATCTCTCTGTTGTTTAGTTTTTGTTTTGCACTAAAATCAAATTGCACCGGTACATTTTTCTCCTTCAAATTATTTTGCATTGTATATAAACATGATTGCTGTGAACAGTGTATTATAAAGTTGCATCCATTTACAAAATCTGGGCTGTAGTTCAGTCAGTGTCTCTGAGTGTTGGAGTATACCGTCAAATGTTTGTGTACACTAAACACATTGTCATATATTAAATAAACATGGAAAATATTCAACAGAGTAATTGACTCTTCTTCTTTATATGCATCATTAACAATCACAAACATACATGAACTCAGCTCTTAATCATTAGATAGAGATATAGATAGATGTGCGTGTGTTGTAGCTTCCTTTGTGACTATGGCAGCAGAATCCAGAGTTGCCATGTCCTCAATCAGCGTTTCGGCACTGTTCATAATAGTTTTTTAAATAGTTTTTTCTTTCAAATCTTCCTAGTCTACGGGTTTACATAATCTTTCAGGCTCCTCGTCATTAGAAATATCCTGACTTTCGTGTACTTTCAAACAAATACTTCCAGTAATTTTATTCTACCCAAATGTTAATTTATGTGACATTATAAAGATGGATTTGAATGATTTACTATTTTTGCTATGTTACATGAATATAATCCATATATTAAAGCACATACTGTATTAAAAAAAAGTATAAAAACGATTAACTTTCATACTGTGTACATTCTTTTGAGCGTCTCTGTCATCCTCCATTGGAGTTTGCAGGTTTCCTTTAAAATATCTGGCAACCCAGTGGAGGAGCGCCTCATTCAGTCATACATACAGGCTAGCTACAGTAGCTGATGGGTGACACAGACAGTAATAAATCTATCCAGGAAACCTTCACAATACTTTACAAGGTCAGCCACAGTCAACGATCTGAGCCGGCCATGTCTTATGAAAGGGAGCATATCTGACTCATTTTCATACGCCCGAAAGCAAATTAACAATTTGGTCTCGTTGGCAAAAAAATAGTGCTAGTAGTACTAACTAGCTTTAGCTAAAGTTAAGAGATGTTACCTCGTTCAAGTTAGCGTTACCTGGCGAAATATCACCGCTGTCTGGTAAGACGTCGCCAGGGGTGAAGCAAGTTTTTATGTGTTAGTTATACATTTCCACAGGTTTTGATTTAACTGTAAAAACTCAGTACATATCTTATCTTTACAAGGAAGCTAATTACTCGATAGCAATGTGACGTTTACTGACAGACTGGTTTTACACTTTGTAAACACTAAATGTATACGTGTGTAATAAACTCTGGCATTTAACCCACTACGTTATGATAACCATGATCAGATCGGGTGTACAGTCACAGACACTACAGCTGAATCATCATGACTCAGTTATACCTGAGTTTGGCCAGCAGTCAATCACCTTTTTGTGAACAATACTCCTCGAAGTGTCAACCAGCCTTCAAAACACATAATTAAGAGACATAAATATAAGTATTGCTGCTGGCTTATTGTGTTTGATTATAGAGTAAATCCAGTAAATATTGATTCTGCTGCCAGTTCTGCCACATTGTGTAATGAATGGACACAGACATACTGCTAAATATGTTTTTTTCCCCCCTTAGGATTATTATGGCCAAAGAAAATGATGACATCACCTTAATGAAGGGTCACACCTTCACTGGCCATATCTTTCAACATTATTCAGAAATGAATCTAGACAGGTAAGGAGACGTGAATCAAATCAGAATTAAGGGATAAAGTTAATGCTCTCAGGTTCTGCTGATTTTTAATGGCATATAGACTTAATGCTGTACATTAAGTGAGATGAGGAAGTCTCCATTGTTCTTATTGTAACGTAGGATCTACATGGACTACAATGCTACGACTCCACTGGAGCCAGAGGTGATCCAGTCCATCTCTGAAGCCCTCCAGGATGCTTGGGGAAACCCGAGTAGCAGTTATATAGCAGGTGAAGAAATCTTAAACCTGCATCAAAATGTCATTGAATTGTAATTTTAATAGGCAAAAAGTGAGCTGCTTTGTATCTCAGCATGCAAATGTTAAAAATCACTTTGTGTAAATCATTTTTATGTCCAGGTGCTAAAGCTAAGGCTGTGATTAATCAATCCAGAGAGAATGTGGCGAGAATGGTTGGAGGTAAAGCTGAAGACATCATTTTCACATCAGGTGGAACAGAGGTAATCATTCCTCTTGGTGCACCTCTTTGCTCTGGTTGTATAAAGCTACATCAGCAGAATAGCAGTAGCATGCATGCAGTGGTCATTCATGGCAAATGAATCTTATTTCAGGCTAATAACATGGTGCTCCACACTGCAATAGAGCACTTCAGGAGAAGCTGCAGGGCCGCAGAGGAAAGTGACGGACATCAGATTGTAAGCAACGGCCTTCCTCACATTATCACCTCTAATGTGGAGCACGACTCGGTCAAACTAGCAGCTGAGCACCTACAGAAGGAAGGCAAGGCAGGTAGGTGACCATCGTTCAATTTTTAGTGAGATTAATACCAGGTGAATGAGATATTTTTATGAAACAAAACAAACTAACTTGACTCGTTTTTATTTACCTCTTCTGGGTGACTGTGTTTCTGTCACAGACGTGACTTTTGTGCATGTGTCTAAGCTTACTGCCCAGGTGGAGCCTGAAGACATCATTGCTGCGGTGTGTCCCAACACTTGTCTCATCTCTATCATGCTGGCTAACAATGAGACAGGAGTCATCATGGTAAGAAGGAGATATAAGCAGGTCTATTTCTTTACAGCACTGACAGTAGAGAACTTTTCAACAGAGAAAGAGTTCAGAACTCCATGTGTTTTTGAAGGAGGTGATGATGACCCAGTCAGTTACATTAGCCGATAAATCTTTGCATTCGTCATACAGTATACATCAACTTAGTGTTCTTAATGTATCCTTGTGTACAACTTAAGTGTCTTCCTCTTGTCAGCCAGTCCAGGAGATCTGCCAGAGGATAAAATCTCTCAACAAGCAGCGGAAGTGGCTCCGGATCATGCTCCACACTGATGCTGCTCAGGCTCTGGGGAAAGTCCGAGTAGATGCTTGTGAACTGGGAGTGGATTATCTCACCATAGTGGGACACAAGGTCAGAAATCTGGTGTGTCAAATACCTTTATTTGAAATCAGAAAGAAAACAGAGACACATTTTATCAATACCTTGTTTCTATTTCTAGTTCTATGCCCCACGGATTGGTGCTTTGTATGTGAACAGCCCCGGGACAAGGACACCATTGTATCCAATGCTGTTTGGAGGGGGACAGGAGAGAAACTTCAGACCAGGGTAACATACTACATTGTTATAACTGAGAAAAAAATAAATATGCACAAATTAACGGTCAATAGCAAAGTGCTGCACATTCAATTTTAAGGCTATGTCGTTTCTTTCTGGATCTTACAGCACAGAAAACACACCAATGATTGCAGGTCTAGGAAAGGTATGTCTCCTTCTCCATATAAGTGTCATTGGAATATTTACCAGCTCTAATTTAAAAAAATGCTTGTTTCTGTTGGTAACAATGGGGTTAAAAACTGTTGGAATATCCAACATTGTCCCATAGAGTTTTGACAGGCATCACTTGTACTCAAAAGCTGTTTTACAAGAATGTTATTTTAGAAATTTATTCTACATTTATCTATTTCACTCAAATATTTCACCACTTCTGTGAATGTAATACTTTGGTAAACCCATTTGGTAAACATCACTTTAAGCTTTGAGGTCAGATTATCTCTTTACACACTGTTGTCAGACAAATGGGATCCTCCTCCTCCAGAAAGCTGAGATTGTGCTGTATATTTTGATATGAATCCCCCGGGTATGATGTTGTATGCAAGCACTTTAAAAAGGTGAATTTAAATTGAGAAAATCCCCTCAAACTCCAGAGGGTTAATAGTTTAATATGTGTTTCTGGAAGGCAGGGTATCTTTCATTCCAAAATTTGCTTTTTTTAATAGTTTACAAGTGATCTATAATTGGTGAATGGGGTTTATTAAACTAAATTAAATCCCTTAGGTAAACTTGATAAACTCTGATATTATTTTGGACAAATCAGTCGAACACTTTCCATTGTGCTGTGATCCAGTACTTTAGCCCTGTGATCAATTCTCCGAGACTGTTTGATAGTTGAAGTCACTGGTCATTTTTACATTTTCGTGCTGTTGAATGAAGACAGCTGTTGGGTCATTTCCTGCATTAAAACATGACAAATGTGTGTTTCCAGGTGTATAAAAGCCTCAATTATTATATGATGTAAATTTGGCAAATGTCATGCATTCCTCCTGATCCCAGCCTTCATTGTCAGTGTTGTCAGCTTTTCCAAAACATGGCAAACAGAGGTTTCCAATTTTTTCAGGTTCGTCCATTACTGTTACTTTTCTTCTAGCTTCTGAAAGAACACTTCTACTGTTATTCCCTACTTCATCATTATGTCATTATTATAACCTTATGTAGAACTTTTTCGAATGTGTTTGCAGTTAATAGTGTCATAAATATTAGGAACCCAGATGCAGAACTCAGACGTGGAGTAAAAAGTAAACCCGTACAATTTATTTTACAAAATGTGCAACACAAAAAGTAGACAGGAAGTACAAAAAGTTTGATCTCAGGTGTGCTTGATTGTGTGGTAGGAAGCCTCAGGTGGGTGGGTCCTGACAGGAGCCCTATTCAGACAGCGTTTTCATTCCGGGCCTGTTGCGCCTTTATTCCGCCCCGATGTCTGTCTGAATGAAATGAAGGCGTAATGGGGTGTCAGTTTGTTCCACCTCTATGACGCCTCGAGAGGTAGGAACAGCGCAGAAACGGGTGTCTATGAATGAAGTGTCCCAGCGTTGTGGAACGGGTGTGACTTTGTACAGTAGTAATATTTTCAGGTGTGTCCCCAGGGATTTAACAATGCGGTAGCAACAGGAAGTCCATTATTTCAAGAACAAGCTCAGAAGATGACCACTTATCCGGGGGGATAAAGATAATATATCAGCTTTTATGTTTGCTGTTGCTTCGTACGTCACGTCTCTTAACGTTACAGAACGTCGGTAGAGACAGACAAGAGACAACAGGGAAGGGCAAAACATTGGGGAGGGGGGGAGGGAGGCATACTGCCAGATCCTAACAAGAAGTAGAAGAGTTAAAAGACTACTACCATTGGTATTGTTCGTTTATTTAGACAGTAGACATGTCACGTGTCATTTAGAGCTGCTGATTTGTTGTTGTTAGGCTGCAGAGCTGGTGACCTCAAATCTGTCGGATTATGAGAATCACATGCAAAGTACCAAACTTTACTTGGAAGAACGGCTGAAGGTGAGCTTGATTCCCATCAGACATGAAATATGACACCTTTTCATTGTGAGATGTGACTCATGAGAATAAAAAAAGCACACCATCGGTATGTTTTCCTTTCCAGGCCGTCTTTAAAGACAAGATCCACTTCAACAGCCATTACCCAGGCTCTGATACCCTCCCTAACACATCCAATGTGTCCATCCTGGGCCCAACATTACAAGGTGATGTCATGACTATTGGGTCTGTCTATTCTGACCTGCCAGTCCATCAGTGTGCTCCAACCTTCCACCAATGTTAGTCAGACAGTTCATGACCTGCACAGGTCTATTTGTAAACCACGAAGGCTCTGAATGATTAATCTGTATCCCTCCTGCTGTAGGCTGGAGGGTATTGTCCAACTGTACCAGGCTGCTGGCCAGCGTTGGTGCCGCCTGCCACTCAGACAGTGGAAACAGGTAAAAGAAGTCCCTCTTTCTCCTGTTATGCTTTTATCCAGACACCACATTGATGCAGGTTACATAACTGCTCTGTGTTTTGTCCGTCAGGCCTTCCCATATCCTTCTGAGCTGTGGGGTGCCCTCGGAGGTGGCAGCTAATGCCCTGAGGCTGAGCGTGGGCAGAGGGACGACCAAAGCAGATGTGGATGCAGTGGTGGAGGACCTGAGGGAAACTGTGCAACTACTGGAAGAAATGGACTGATGCAGTTATCACGGGGGTCAAATAAGGATGCGCATAATTGAAAATCATCATCATCATTGTGTGTTTATTGTTACATTAAAGGTCGAGTGTGCAGGATTGAGGAAGAGAAATATTATTCATCATTTCATTTTCTTTATGGTAGAATCACCTTCAACTAAGAATTGTTATGTTTTCATTAATTTAAAAGGGAGTCATGTTTCCACAGTAGCCTAGAAATACCAAACACTGGCCTTTAGAAGGATCTTTTGTGTTTCTCACGTTTTTTTTTTTTTTTTTGCTGCCACTGCAGAGGAGGGTGAGATGAGGGGTGTTCTGTTGGTTACAATCTGCAAGCACTCCACCAAGTCTTACACACTGGGCCTTTAATGGATCATGTGAAACGGATGAAATATTTAATATGAATAATAAAAGGCAAAGACCTTGCTGTAACCTGAGGGGTGATGTTATGGAGAGATGACTGTACTCGGCTTCCATCACGTCATGTGAGCACTGGATCAGCTAATTGGAGTCGGGGTGACATGTAGGAGTGTATTGGATTAAAACAATTGCATACACATTTATTATGTTTTCACGAATCAACTATAAAGTCTTCCAGATGTCTATCTTGCAGATTTCTCAACTGTTTAGTCATCCTTACTGGTGAATTCTTTAAATAATTGTAAAAAATGACGCTCATTGTAATCTCCCCATGCCTTGGCTCTGACTTCTCCCATTACTTAAGTTTCCGTGCTGCCTCAGCTCCCCCATCTACAGTGCAGCGTTTGTGCATTTGCCAGCATATGGTCACTGCTGCACAAAGGAGAGCGGTGCGCCTCCACCTGTCTTTCATTACCTTTCTATCTCGCTGGCTCTGGCCACCCTCCTCTCTCCCCAACAACCGTGCTGGCCAGCTGGCTGCTGCTCGGGTGTCACTTTCCTGGCTCAGGAAGAGGCAATGAGTGCATGAGTTTTTAGTTATTGTATGAGCGTGAGAGAGAAAGAGATGGTAACCTGCTTGGATCCAAAGAGCTCCAGAGAGCTTGCTCTGTTTGCCATAACCCACTCGTAGCAGCCGGCGATGGTGCTTCATCGGGCCATCCAGGCGGCTGGAGCTGGGGATCTTGCAACCCTGAGGGAGCTAGCATCTTCTGGTCACCTTGCACCTACCATCACTGATGCTCAAGGTGCTGGCCTGGTGCACCATGCAGCAAGGTGTGGACGTCTGGAGTGCCTCCAGTTTTTGGTGAGCGAGCATGGCCTGGCAGCTGACGCCAGGGCCTTGAACAGGGCCACACCAGCACATGATGCAGCAGCAACTGGCCACATCCTAGAGCTGCAATGGCTGGCAGACAAAGGAGGCTGCAGCATTGAGGTAAGTTTATCCACTACACACACACAGAGGTAGAGAACCTACCCTGAGAGCTCAAATACCCTGGAGAGATGCCACATGACCAGCTCTGCTGGTAATTTCTATCACCTCAACTCGTGTGTGAGCTAAATTCAGGCGATGGCTTTAGATGGTCATCTAACTGATCCCAGAGTGAGGTTGCATCACTGCAGTCATAAAGGTCCTACAGTATGCACTACCTTTTCATTACATCATATGGTGTTGACTTACAAGGTATCCATTAGTGTTATGTAGCAAGTGTAATTATGTCCAGATGGTTGAGAGGAGCTCCTCCTGTACTTATTAGTATAAGTCTACCTATTATTTCACAAATGATTCGGGTCCAATAGGATGGAAGTTTCAGAATCCTGTCACAGTAAAAGAATGCATGCAATAGTTTGTCTAATTTTTTTGTGTTAGTTTTTAATTGAGTCCACTAAGTGTCATAACTTAAGAATCTCTGCTGTAGTTTGGGAAAGAAAGGCCTCTGCTATCCTGCACAGTAAGCTTTGGACATATGAGTAATGAAGCCCCTTTAAACTGTCTTGATGAATGTCAACCTACAATTAGTCTATAAGAAGAGGAGTCCCCATTTGTCTGCATCAAGTTGCATCTAAGTCTGATCTTTGTGGATGTTTCCAGGACAGGGATGCTGCTGGTGCCACTGTGCTCCACCTCGCAGCCCGGTTCGGTCGTGTGGAAGTCATTAAGTGGCTGCTTTCTGTGGGGGGAGTAGCAGAGGTGGAGACAAACAGTGGAGCTGTACCTGCTCACTACTCTGCAGCCGGTGGGGACCTCACCTGTTTAAAACTACTCATCCAGCAGGCACCTGGGTGAGTTCACAGCCCTCTCACTGCTCATTTTTATAGTTCTAAGGGAAGTTCTGAAATTTTAAATATGAGATGGATCGCATAAACATTCATAGTCCCCTGTGGATAAATCCTACTCGCTTCGGTGGACCCCTGGCTCTGAGGTTGACATTTGCGGATCAGAGTGAAATATCTTCGCAAACCATCGTGGACTCAAATTGTCTGAGGGGCAGGGCTGAAAAAAAGCTGCATGCCATGGGGCACCAATGCACAGGAAGTCATGATGCAATTAAAGTGTTACACAAATACAAATTGTTTTATTCTGTAAAAAAACATTGCATCTAATAAAAACACACTGGAACTATTAACTGTTTTACCATTTAGAGACACAGAATTGTCTAACATGTAGTGCAGCTTATATGACACAGTATCACGTTTTCTCATAAGAGCACCCCAGAAAGCACCTTAAATTATTCTCCACTGAAAAAACCCTCTGGAGGACTTCAGAGATTTATCCACACAAAAGGCACCACATTTTATCACGTTGTCTTATTGTATTTGTGTCACTTCAGAGTAAACTTTGTCATGATTTATCTGTCATAGACCGTGATTGGATCCTCTGAATTTTCGTCTAGTGCCACCAGCAGATCAAACTTTTCTCTCACCATGGATTGGCACTCAGTAACTATGGTACAGATATCCATCATTCACAGGCAATGTTTCCTGCTAACGCTTATTGTTCTATGACTGTCCTCTACCTTATTTCTTTTTTTAAATATGTCAACAATTCAATGGAATATTCTAAAATTTGGTACAACTGTAGTCATCTGAATTTCAGATGACCACAATTCATCCCCATGGGATGAAATTTCATCCACCATCATCGTCTCATGACTTTCCCTGCAGCGTCAGCTGTACCTTCTGTCAGTGCTAGTTAGCACAGGTGGTCTCAAGGGGGAGATATTTCCCCCATGTCTGACATAAACAAACACTGCCCTCTAGGATGTCCTTTTACTGGACCAAACATGATGATGTGCACTAATGGTTGCCCTTAGAGTAGCCTTAAAACTGTGTTTCTGCTGCCACACTTCATAGAGAGTTAGTTGCCTCTAAATGGTTAATAGTTAATAGATACTTGTTTTTATTAGATAGGTGTAGTGTTTGTGTCTAACAATCTTAATAATGATAAAACACTTTAAATCTTAACTAGGGTTTGTAACTGTTAATTGATTTCATTAATTAATTAATTTAGTCAATTAATTAATTTAGTTGTCTAAATATTTCATCATTAAAACCAGAAAAAAAACTTTCTGCACGTTGGTGGCCCACCGCATACAGATTGCTTGTATGTAACATTGTTACGACCCCCAGTAAAGCTCAACCTTTACTCAAAAGGAGGACCAACATAAAAGAGTCAGGGTTTAGTCAAAAGGAGACAACTTAAATTTATTTCAACATAGGTACATGAAATAATCAATCAACCTAAATAATCTAAACCAAGCATCTCAAGAACAAAATGAACAAAGCTGATGGGCCGGCCAAAATAAACAAAAGCAGGGCAGCCACCCAGGCCAACCCGCACATAGGGCCGTCAGACCTGGGCACTAGACCTCTACCCTAAACAAGGAAACACATTCTTACCTAACCTGGAAATGAAGCCACGAAAACAGGACTACCAGACCCATCAGAATATAACAAACATAAGATGCAATTAACACAAACTACATAAAGCCAGCCTCCTGACTGACTGCAGGTTCTCCACCCAGGAGAAGGAAGAGAGAGGGAGAGGCAGGTCTCTTGCCCTCCTTTTATGGGCTGTTCCCTCCATCAGAGCAAATGAAGCTCACCTGAATAGGAAAGGAACACAGGACAATGAGAGACATGTGTGATCAGCCTCTAACCAGTAGGGAGGAGCATGTAACCCCCCCCACCCCTAGTTACTGAACAATGTAGACAGCTACAGGAAAAAGTCATTTCATGCACAAAAATGCTTTTAGAAAACATTGCTCAGTAATATATGAGTTTTACAGGCGCGACAATGCGTCAGCCAGAACATTATCCCTGCCACGGATGTGTCTGATTTCAATGTTGAAGGCCTGCAGATGCAAACTCCAGTTGATCAAGCGTCGATTTTTGTTTCTCATTCTGTGCAAAAAAACGAGTGGATTATGATCTATACATATATATATATATATGTATATCATATATATCATATCTCATATACATGAGATATATATATGATATATATATGATATATATATACTGTATATATATGATATATCATATATATCATACATACATACATACATATATATATATCTCATATATATATATATGAGATATATATATGATATATCATATATATATCTCATATACATGAGATATATATATGATATATATATGATATATATATACTGTATATATATGATATATCATATATATATCATACATACATACATACATATATATATATCTCATATATATATATATATGAGATATATATCACGTGCAAGCTGTAGTGTTAATGCGTCACATCTGACTCAGATTGGTGGATGTTTTTGTGTAGTGCAGTCAGCCTATATCATAGTTGGTAACATACCTGTGAAGATAAGGATCAAACCAATTTATTATCATCCTAGGCTGCTTATTTTACTTCTAAATACATGGGTCCATTGTTTTGAATCAAATCATACTTTCTTTTTTTGTACTAGCTTCTCCATAATCTTTGACTGCAGCCTCTGTTGACTACAGAGGAACCAGAGTGAGAATCGCTGAGTTAAAAATCAGACACACGAGGAACACAAATACAATTAAACAGTTTAACCTGACCGATTATTTAACAGATGAACGCAAACACTGGACGAGTTAATGTTTCAACACACAAAACAAACCTGTTAATGTTGGCGAACAGTCAGCCTTATAAGTTTGATGCTGTACAGCTGTGCCACTTACCTTTGGCAACCAAAGGATAAATGACACCTGTTTCACTGACTGTGACTTGACATGAAACACACATAGGGCTTTCAAAGCGGACCCTCCCCACCCCTACTCCACCGAGTAGTGAACTCTGTAGTCACACCCACAGCTGAATGAAGCGCCCTTCATTAAGGTGTGGAGCAGCAGCTTTGGGACGAACCTCCCACTCCCCAGCAGAAACAGGAGCTGCCGTACCTTTTTATTTACCGCAGTTTCACATCAGCATCTCTCGTTTTCTGGAAACATCTTCTTGTTATTTATCTCCGCCAAGGAGGTTATGTGATCAGTTCGGTTTGTTTGTCTGTCTGTTTGTTTATTTGTTTGTCTGTTTGTTAGCAGGATTATGCAAAAACTAATGGACGGATTTGCATAAAATTTTCAGCATATCCTAGGGCGATTAAATTTTAGTGATGATGCGAGCGCTCTTGTTTCATGTAAAAAGGGTTAACCCTAACCCCATGTTAAAAAAAGGCATTTACAGATGATGATTATATATATTATATAATATATTAGCAAGGGATCACTTACTTTAATCCATGGCTCATAATCAACAGAAAAGATTGATTGCATTAGACGACACTGTTCCGGAGGGACAGGTGAACATGTGAAATGTCTACCCCCCCACAGAATCACGTATCTCCTCCATCTCCTAAACCTGAGACAGTGGCAGACCTTTTCCTGCTGCATTTCCATGTTACAGGAGAGTCATTTGCATGTAGCATGGAGGCCATCCATCACATGTGACCACCTGTAAACGTATGAATAATACATGCAAAGACACTGTCAGGCACATGTCAGCATTGTGGTTGCAGAAGCACATTATAATATGTGTATCAATGTAAACGTAGGTCTGCGGCACCCAGCAGGCTCGATACACAACAGTCAGTTCTTGGTTTTTATCATGCAGCCTATTCTGTAACTTTGGTGCCATTACGATATTCCTTCATGTGGTGGAGCGTCATAAAACATGCAAACCAAATTTTAGCTGATCCGGTTTTGTCAGGTTGCACCTGATGGAAAATACCAATAAAGTGGGTTCAAAACAGAGCAAGCAAAGCAGAATCGCTACATTTAACATCAGTATGAGCAAAGGTTTATCTGTCACTTCAGATTCAGAGATGGGTCATGTCATGTTTTTAAGAGTCACAGACAGGTTCCTAATGGACTCTATATCTGTTGTCTGCCATTATTACTACTATTAATATGTACTGATGAAGCGTTTTAAAGTTTCTCCACATGTTAAAACGTGCAGGTCCTTATAAGTGTGTTGGTGATTATGGTTTTACACTGAAGTCAATGCTTTTGTTCATTTTGTGAGCATGAAGTTTGTTGTTGATGCACAGATTTATTTCTTAACAACACATTACGGTCAGGCCTTTGCAGTCACTGAGGACTTTGCATTTTGAAAGATTTTTGAAAGCATTTTTAATAAGACAACCTTACTGGTAAATGTCTGAACACAAGGTAAAATAACCTAAAACAGAGGATAACCGCTGCAAATGTTTAACATCGTGCATCATTTTTGTGTCAAGAATTGTGATATTAGTCTCTTCATGCATCCCTGTTGTTGATGTACTTTTGACACAGGTGTGTGAACCGCCAGACAGTCCTCGGTGCAACCCCGCTCTACCTGGCCTGTCAGGAAGGGCACCTGCATGTTGTCGAGTACCTCGTCAACGACCGCGGGGCTGACGTCCACCTGAGGGCCCATGACGGCATGAGCTGCCTGCATGCTGCTGCTCACATGGGCCACCAAGCTGTGGTGGTGTGGCTGGTCAGTAGAGACACATAACAGACATCTCCTGGATATCTTCTTTTTTTTTTCAGTCATCGCTTTAATGCTTTTTCTCAAACCCTCTAAATAGGCGATGTGCACTGATGTCAGCCTGTCCTGTCAGGACAGAGATGGAGCGACTGCTCTGCACTTTGCTGCCAGCAGAGGGCACTATTGCATCTTGGAGAACCTGCTTCAAATGGGTTCAAAAGTCATTAAGGATTACTGGGGAGGGACCCCACTTCATGATGCGGCAGAGAATGGAGAGACAGAGGTTGCATGCAGCTTTTTCTTTAGTTCTATTTTGCTGTTGTTGTATCTTGTCTAAATAAACACATCTTGAAAAAATGTGTTAGACATTTGCTGTTTTTACCATTTTGTCCTATTCCTCCTCTTAGTGTTGTAAAATCCTGTTGGCCAATCACGCGAGCCCGACAGACCAAGATATTGATGGCTTCACTCCAGCAGCCTTGGCAGAGTACAATGGTCACCATGAATGTGCCAGTTATCTCTGTGCCATGGAGAAGAATGTAAGCCCTCTCTTTCTCTCACCTACAACATGCATGTTGCAGTTTTCCTGCTGTGTGTCCTCTCTTTGTGTCAGTGCTGCCCATCTGTTTACTTTGGCCTGCAATTCAAAGCTTGTTTGGGGCCAACAGCAAACATCTGGAAGACGTCGGAACCTCAGTGAATCATTTAATTAATTTGTGACATGTATTTCATGCAGGTCAAGCCTGTCCTTTTCCAGCGCTGTTCTCCTCCACTCAGCCTGATTGCCGTGCTCTCAGCCTAAGTGGTCTAAGGAAGTGGAGGACGATGGCTTTTGTGTTTAATAAGGCATTAATGTGTGGTGATGCCGTGAGTGCAGGAGGAGATTGTTCGTTCTCAGTTTGCCACAGAGGACTCTCTGAGATTAGCTCTTTTGTTTTGTGCACAAAGGACGACACTCCTCAATGTGATTGTTGAATATTTTAGTGTTGACACCTTGTTTGTGCTGCCGGTTCAAGTCAGGGGTCACAGCTATAACACAACCTGTGTCTTGATTTGTTTTTCTTTTAAATAACTGCATAATAATTACATTTAGAGGGTTGAGGTCGATGCCAATGCTGTAATTTGATCTTGCAGAGTTGATGTTAAATAAGAAACGCAGAGTAATGTTAATAATGAGATCCTATGGGGACCACTCAGCTGCAGACTTGCTGAACCTTAAAGCTTCACAGCTGTCAACCTGCTCCCTGCCATTGGCTCTCCCATCACACTTCACTCGCCATCTATAGCAGACTGCACAGCGATGTACACAGAGTAACGAAAGCTGTTGGCCAATAGAAGCCATGAATAAGTCAGCAGTGAAGAGCAGCACTCACACATGAAGAGGACGATGATAGGGAGGCAGCGAGGCGTGGCTGCTGAGCTCCCCTTCACAAATAATCCCCAACAATAGAGAGCTAATTAACGCAGGGGCCGCTGCGACGTCGAACGCCGTCAGAGCTGCTGCCAACTCAGGGCCTATCAGTTACCCCTCTCCAGAGGCTCAGGTGCAGGGCCCAGGAGCTGAGCACGTTATGAGATCCACAAGCTTAAGTTTCAGCGTTTTCACCATTCTGATGCCTGGAACTGGCAACTTTATCCCTCTGTGGATTTGGAGAGCAGGATGTCAGTGGCTTGAAACACACGTTTGATTGCGTGTCATGTTTTTTTTTCCAGAGACTTGTGACAACTATGATTGTCACCTTTGGATACGTGTTGGTTGCAGACAGAATGATGTATCACATTTCTTGGGACACAAACCTGAAGCTGGATGTGAACAAAGGGGCTCATCTGATAGAGAACCTGAATTAGCGGATGACTGATTGAAATCCCTGTGATGTCTGGAGAGCAGATAATGTTTTGAAGCCTGCTCTTGCAGAGATGAGCCTTACAAGTAGTCATGCTTTAATTACATTTGTAGCGGCGTTTTAGTTTTGCACACTGCTGCATAGATCATAGGTTTCATCGGGTCTAAAGTGTCAGTCAGATTATCTCATTTCCGAGCAGCGACCTAAATGGGTTGGGACCTGTGAGAGCAGTGCATTTTTTCCCCTCCGCATGTTTGGAACACATATCGAGGTCAGACTTGTTCAGGACTGTCAACTGCTCTTCCTCATCTCACATCTCAGAAACAGCTGAACTCAAATAAACAGTGTGCTCCGTGAGGTTTACTTCACGCACATTTGTGGCCTTTACTCTCCATTCACTGCACTCAGGCCAAAGATGCTTTTGTTTGAGAATGGTATTTTTAGAATACAGAGAAAATGCATTGTCATCTAATTCATCACTACGTTTTTTAGGATGTTATCAAATTTCTGCCTTTTTTTGTGGTCTTTTTTGTCAGAGGAGCTCCTCTGTTCTATTTTACGTTAAATCTATTAATGTGTAAAATATATGTCATAGCTCCATAAACCCTCGAATAATTTTTACATTAAAAAAAAATTATTCCATTGATTGACAAGTGATCGACAGCAAATTGTAGCTATTATTATATTTTCATAATTGATTACGGGTTTAAGCATTTCTTTTAAGCTACAATGCCAAAAGTTCACTGTTTATAGCTTATCAGGTATGACTGTTTTAATATATTGTCAATATATGTTTATAATAATGAAACCAGGTGTCTTTCAGTTTGGAGTGTTTGCCGAACAAAACAACCGACATAAAGATCCTGAAGATCAAAGATAGAAAACTTCCAGAATATATGAATATGTATTTAACTGCTGAACACAAGATGTCCCTTACTTTACTGTAAAGTTAGTTTCCACATCACATTGATGTACGTTAAACATTGGTTCGACATTGGTTTACAAACTATTGGTGATGATACAAATCATAAAGTAAGATTTTCAATGAGCACATAGAAAATTTACACTCAGGCAATGAATTTGAAAAAAGCCATTTAGTGTTTAAATCTGCTCGTACATAATTCTACACACTGAAACTCAAGAACAAGATAAAAAACATGTTTCAGACCGAAGGACATCTTTAATGTTTTAGGGTGGACTTTGGGACACTATTCTGGGCATTTTTTTAAATGATTAACATCTAACATTTTAGAGACCAACAAGGAAAATAATCCACAGAATTCTCGATGGTGACGATAATGATTAGTTTCAGCCCCAATCGACGGTCGGTTTTGTTGTTTTTCAACATGTCTTTGCAGCACGGATGCTGGTATCCATACATATTGATGAGGCAGAGATAATATTCATTTGTATCAGTGGATGATTTCGTCTTAAGATCTTTGTTTCAATTTCCATTCAATTGTCCCAAGTGGAAAATGGGCTTGAACGCGCCTGGATAAAATGTCTCTTTTCCAGCTGCTTTGACAAGTCTTCCGCTGATACCTCCCTTCGTGCAACAACACGCCCGTTGGTTCATCGATGCATTAGTGACATTACCGGCCATCCTATCCTTTGCCTTAATTATTAACAGCATTGTCCGATCACAGTTTATTGTTTATTGCCTGATGGCTCTTGGCGACTGGACGAGATGCTGATGATGGTGTCAAACAAACACTTGGTGATCTTGTGATAGTGTCACATCCTCAATGCGGAGCGGCCACTCCGGATACCTGGCTGTAAGAGTCGGTGCCTCTGGAGTTTCACTGAACAGGGAAGTCACACCGGTGTGCAGTGGGACAGTCGCTCAAGGTTAAGGTTTGTAAGTTTTAAGTTGGTTTGTTGACCATTTTCACCATTACTTGTATTATTCATGCTGCTTTTACTTGTTTTGACTCTTTTCTGTGCTGTAGTACATTCTTCTTCTGACTGGACTAACTGAGTAATTTTGTTAAATGAAAGCAACGTTTTAAAGAGGCTCTAACTGGCAGATGTTTTGGCAGTGTTTTACCTATTTTCTGATTAGTTATGGCCTCTTACCGTTAAACATGACTAATACTCTAGGCTCATGGCCTTAATATATGTTGTCATCATTGGTTTTTGCAATTGGGACAATTGAATCTTTTACACATAGTTTTGTGATGCAGTAGTTGTTAAATGCTCCAACATGAAGTACACAAATATTGTCATTTGTCTTGTTTTGCAGCAGTGGATGCAAAAAAGCTGTAAATGTTGGCAGAAACATGTCAGTCAGTTGCCTCTCAAGCATTTACAGGCAAGCAGGAAACATGAGAGTATTTTAACATGCGAGTGGACATGTATTTACACTATAGTGTGTATATACTGTGTATAATGTACACGCGCTGTATACATTCCACGTTGCAATTTATCACCAGGAACGTGAACATTTCACATGGAAGCAGGTTGTTTTAATGATTGATTTCAGAGGGCAGAATTACAGGACATGTTTTTTAAATACACACGGTGTTCTGAAATACTTCAACTCTCTCACGGCTCGACCCACAGGGACCACAGATTACTGGTGCTGCATTTTCGACAATGAGACAGCCCTGAGTAGCTGTTTCTTAACTCTTGGCTCCTAATCAGTTGTGATCGGGGTCTTTGCAGGCTTTGATAGCGGGAGAGTGGATCCAGGCCAGAACAGGGCTAGGCTATCTATATCTGTGTGGCAATTGTGATGGGGTGTTGATGAAAACCAAATGCTCTCTGGCCACTGGCTCTAATTAAATACACACAAACACACAAGGACCAGTTCATCATGGCTCTCAGGGCATTGAACTGTTACGAGAAGGGTCACAAGAATCGGGGGGGGGGGACCCCCTCCCCTTTCCCCAGCCCTCCCTTGTTTATCTATTTATGGATTGCACAACTTCGGGGAAGTTTATTCCTCTGCATGAGCGGTGTCACAGCATATTTCGTGCTGTTCGACTTCAAAGTGCCGTGTGAGAGGAAATGGCAAGGACCACCTCTTGGACACAAAGCACAACAGCATGCAGCAGCATATTAGGGCTTTCTTTGATGTTTTGGTTACTAATAATGTCCTTGGAGAGCTGAATTTGATATGCATTCTGTATGGAGTGCATTAGGACAATGCAGGTTCATTAAAGGGGTTCTAAATGTTTCCATACATCCTATATCCTCCACGGAGCGGTGTAAAAGGCTGCCAATTACTCAAGGTTGCTCACTATCCCATACGGTTATGTTCTCTCATACTGCATGTCTTTTAGTGTGTTCATTTCAAACTATACATTCCACTTAATTCCATTTAGCCTGTTTCTTAATTATTTTAATTAATGGTTTCTTTAGTATAATATACATTTTTGATAGCCTCCAAAAGCCTACCTCACTACTTATTTCCATGCTTAAACTAATATACTTGACTTGAACTGATTAGTGGTTAAAAGGTCCTCATACTGACTTTTAGAAAATTGTCAAAATTATCATGCTGCACAAATCTACCTTTCCGTTTCCCCACAAAGTGTAACTGTAGTCATCGGGTACGTTCCTACCCTTTGGCCAGAACCAGATTCATATCACTTGCATTTACACTTATGTGCAATGGGAAATGTTGTGTCTTTGACAACAAATGAAATGGAAATCACCCTCCTCAGGTTATTATTTTTAAACACTTAACTATTAGATGTAAACTCATTGCAAGGTTGCATGGTATTGTGAAAGTAGTGAGTTAAAAAAGGTTATATTAGGTCAGACAAATGAAAGATTTGTGGTGCAGACTACTGCAAAATCTATATTTATGACAGAAATGATGGCCTCTCTGTGGTCCCAGTTACAGTTTCTCAAATGGTTCGATGCCAACTTCACATGAAAAGCTTGGTTGGCACAATACAATAAATAGATGAAAATTAAGTACATTGCTACAGTCAATAAAGTCAAAATGTGTTGCTCTATAATGAAATCCTGATTTGTCTGAAAAATTATTTGAACTTCTAAAATAAAAGTTCATCTTGTATGTAACGCTTCCTGTTGTTAGCTCAAGTTGTCAGTGTTCTGATTGAATAAACCTATTTTGAGACATTTAAGATGTGTTTTGGTTGTTTTAGTGAGAATTTTGGAGGTGAAATTAACTGTTTAACCAAGATGCATGTTGATCATTTTTAATCTACAGACTGTTGCTTCAGTATCGATGCTCTTTTAGCAACTAAATATAACTATAAATATAATATTTTATTTGCAGACAGTCTGTGTAGGTAAGCCCATCGAGGTCACGGCTCCAGTGGAGGAGGAGGTGAAGGTGAAGCTGGCTGTGGTGTTGCGGTGCAGCAGGGAGGACTACTACGGCTGCCTGAGTGACTCATGCAGGGACACTTACAGCAGTAACACACCCATGGATAGTTTAAAGGTAAGCACAATGTTTTCCATTACTAACAATTTCATGTTATGACCGAAAGCAACTCAGCCATGTCTCTTATTTTGTCCAAATTAGCAACCTGAGAGTGAGGAGTCCCCACAGGCGAGGTACCCACAGCTCTCCTCTGCTTCGTCCACAACTGCCCTGCCTGAGAAAATAGCTGTCAGCAGGATAGAGAAGCTTCAACTCACAGCTTCTGGTGAGAAAGGCCTAATTCTTGTACCAAAATAAAGCAACAAAACTGGTCGAACTGCTCATTGGAAAAAAAAGATTATGATTTATATTTCAGTTATCAAAGGATTAAATCTGCCCAAGGCCTCTGGGGGTGAGACAACGGTCTCTGCTGATAAGACGATGTTGCCTGATTCAAAAATCCTGGGCGCAGGGAAACTCCTCGGCAACATCAAGTCCATGAAATCATTGAAACAGTCAGGGATGTCAGGAGTCTTCACTGGACAAGCAGTAAGTAAGAGCATCAAGCTCATCGTGTGCAGCCCTCCTTTGAAACGACTCCCTTTCTTTAAGTAAAAACTCCTCCGTGCAGAACAAGATGGTGGTCCTGCCTACTGAGGAGGCCAACCTGTCAGACATCGACTACCTGGTGCCCACTCATGATGAGACAGGCTGTCCCATTGCTGAGTGGAAGAGGCAAGTCATGGTGAGACAGCTGCAGGCCAGGCTGCTGGATGAGGAGGATCAGAGGAGGAAGGTAACGTCTCGCCAAACATTAAACACTGTTACACTATTAATGGATTTACATTCATACATCTGTCTAAATCTTACCAATCTGTTGTGATAGCAGGCAGCACAAGATTGATAACGGCTTGTATTTGTGAATTACAGTTAATAATTTAGCCTGGCTACAGTGTCACCATCACAGTTTTAGCTACATTATCTTCATCTAATGTAAATCTGTCTAACATATACATGCTTTGCATGCATGCATTACTTTTGGGGGGGGGGGGGGGGGGGGGGGTTCTGTTAGGGAATAATTTGGCACATGACTTTGTAAATATCTAAATTAAAATTAAATTAATAGTAAATTAATAGCTGTAATATTAATTATTTTGTGCTTTTTAAATGTTGCATACATGTTTAGAATTTTAAAATTATGGTTGTTCTTGTATTGTAGAACAACCAACAATTGAACTACTCCTATTTGTAAGGATACTTGTTTTCTATGTAAATAATTCTATTTTATGTGATTAAATGTTTAACAGTATTTAGGCTGTTTTGTTAAATAATTCATTGTTTGTGTCTGATGAGCATTTATTAGATTTTGTCATGGCTCAGTCTGGAAACTGTTACCTGATTGCTGTAGTTTTAATGACAATGACATTGGCAGAGGTTTGATGTTTCCAGAATGGCAGCCGTATTTTTCTCTCCCCGCCCCCGGATTTTAAAACACGGCAAAAAAATTAGTCAATTAATTGTTTAGACGATTGACACAAAATTCATCTCCAAACGTTTTGATTGTTTTCATCTCTATAATAATCAGTTGTATGTTGCGCAGGTTTTTAGTTTAGAAGGGGACTTCTAGGCTACATGTAATGAGCCTAACCAGACCACAATGACCAAAACCACAGTGTTGCTTTTCTGAATCTGCATTACTAAACATTTGAGAAGCACTTGGAAATGCCATCACCGTTTACTTTTAATTGCATATAACAAATCAATGAAGACATAACACTTTGCTGGAAGACATAACACTTTAATATTTTTGAGGCTTGGATTGCAGTTTTATTATATCATTACTCTTTTCCTCTCACATCAATCAATTTGAAATAGTACAAAAACTTTCAATATGTCATCCTGCGTGTTTATCTGCCTGCTGTTTGCCTCTTCTTTTACAGGAAAATGGGAACAGATATGCCAAAGTCACCTGGAGGTATTCCCAAGCCCACAATGCCATCCTGGGGCCTTCTGGTGAGCTGTTGGCTGAGGATGACCTCATTTATTTGGAGCAGCAGATTGCCAATGTCTCCATGCAGAAGAACTGTGAAGGCTACGAGCTGGAGCTCGCCCGTCTGGCTGAGGAGCTCAGGCACATCCTGCCAGCCCCCATAGTGAACATCACCGTCAACACACAATTCAGAAACTTCACAAGTCAAGTTCCTCTACCTGTATGGTGTGGCCGCATCTCCGGCATCGTAAAGAGCATGTCTCTGCTCATGACCAACCTGACTGACCAGCCCTACAGCAAGATGCCCAACACCGACCTGATCACCGTTTTCTCTCAGACGCCAGACCGACTGAACTCCACCAGGGGACGCAGGGAGAGGATAGAGGATGAAATCCATCAGTTCGGAGTATCTGTGAGGAATCTGAAGTCTAATTTTGAGACACAGAACCTACCTTTGTCAGATGAGCCAGAGGAGACCGTTGTGTTGAGTCCTTCCACCCAGCCTGAGACCACAGAGTCAGAAAAACAGCCGAAAGTCTTGAGTCCAGCCCCTGAAACAGACCAGAACAGTGACTCCGGCATTGACTATAATGAAAATGTTGCAGATGTTCGAGAGACGACCAGCCTTAGAAAAGAGCGTATAGTCGTGCTATTCTTAGGCCACTGGAAGAAATCTGCCTACGCCATGACACTGAAGAGCAAGGATGCGGCAGAGAGGAAGATGAGTGTTGGAAACGCGGGCATGGCCAACACATCTGTGTCTGGGCACAGCAAGACTGTGGAGAGCGCCCAGTCGAGCATGATGAACAGCTCTTTGGGACATTTCTTCAAGCAGAGGAGTGCTGTCAACAAGATGCTTGGAAGCTGGAGGAGCATGATCTCCAGTGTTCCATCCAGACAGATACGCAGGTATACCCATCTGCACAGACTGACACACTACACACTGGAAGGAATTGATCGATTCATGGCCTTAATAGAAGCCCCGATGTGAAAAAGTCGACTTTGTTAGTGTGTGTGACAACTTTACCTTAAGATATTGCTGCTACAATGGCAAACAGATTCAAGCTATCAATAATAATATTTTAATGGCTAATTAAATGATTTGATGAATGTAAAGGGGGCTACTCAACAAACTCAGAGAATTGACTTTGCTCCGCGCAGCCATGTAGAGCTTTTAGCCACTTATCTCTGTGATCTCTGCACACCTCAGTGTTTACTTGCTAACTGGAAGTCGTGTCAGATTCAACACAGAGTTCTGCTGAGGTTGTAGCAACAAGTGTTACAACATCATTTTTTTGTTTGTGTACTGAGGTACGCAGAGATTGTGAGTGAAGCCCCAGAAATGTTTTGTGGACTAAGTAACTTAACACAACTTTCCATTGGCATCTGGGTTAGTAGACAACAACTGACCTGACTTAGATGAAGTGTTCATTTAGATTAAGGCATTGTACAGTGCGATTACCTTAAAAGTCCAGGATATAACCTAAAAAATATCCACTAATCAGCATCAAAGTTTGGTTTGAAATGCTGTCTGTCGTGCTGAAACAATCAGTAATCCATCCAGCCTGACAGGAAACTGATCAACAGTTTTGAAAATCGCTGAATCACTGAAGTCATTTAGAAAGGAAAAATGCCAAATGTTTAGAGTTGACGCCTTAGCTGCAGCCATTTACATGCATCTTGTATAACCATTCATTGTTATCCATAGGCTCCACAGGCAACAAGCTCTCTACTCCCCGGAGCAGTTCCTGCCTCGGCTGGATGGTGTGCCGGTGGAGTATGACAACCTGACGCTGGATCTCTTCATGCTGGGCTACTTTCACATCCTAGAGTTGGAGCTCCCTGTGGACGAACGCAAAATGAGGCACCTGCTTTGTTTCGAGGTGTTCGACCATGTGGGCAGCTTCCCGTGGGAGCTGGTCAGGGACTTTCACAAGGCTGTCATACAGGACATTGAGGCTGGGAACCGTGAGTGGAAGGACGGCTTTGAGGACATTAAAGTAAAGTTCTTTGGAAACACTGTGAGTCAAACTGAAAGCACAGTAGAGGTGGTGAAACATAGCCTCCCAGAGGTTAGACAGGTCCCTAAAGTCATTGTGCAGACACCCACACCTGATGAGGGGGTGCTCCACTGTGGAACCGACATCTCTAGTTTTAGCAATGAAGAAATTTGTAAATACATCGACCGTAGTTTTGCTTTTTGGAAAGAGAAAGAAGCAGAGATTTTTGATTTTGAGTAGTTGCCTGTGTCATTCTTTTGATATTTTTGTATTGTTTATATTTCGATGATGTTAGGGCTGGGTAGGGCTGTTTGAATTGTGAATTGAACAGGACGGCTGGCCAGATTCTTAGTCTTGTATACTTATTTGATCAAATGTCGCCTGATTTGAATTTTGTTAATTTTATACTGCATTTTATTGTGTTAAATCATGAAACCTTCAGGCGTTTCAGAAGTTTGGACTTTGTTAATGAATTTTTAAAAGATTTTGTTTAAAAAAACATGTTTATACACAGTAATATAAGGTATTTAGTAGATGTTTTGGTACTGCTATTCAATCTCAGGTATCAAACTGGAAAATAAATTTCAAATCATACCCAGCCCTATTACAAAATCCAGAGTGCTGAGAGTATTGGTGTGTTTTCCTGAGAGTCAACTCCTTTGCTTTGAGATAACTTTTGTCTTTAATTTGTTAAGAAAGCAGTTCATGGTTAATAATCCAAATAAATCTCAATGATCTGGCAGATGTAGAAATGAGTCATTTCACAGATACCTGTGTAGTTTCATTCTTGTAAGGCTGACATTATTTATTCATTACCTTATCATTACACTAATGTTACATCTTATTTTCTTCAAGGCACTTTAAATCAATCTTCACATATCTTTTATTGACATATAACACATTGTGTATCATAACGGTATTACTAATTGATTGTTGTAATATACAACAAAGTTCCAGGCCTGTTGAGAAAATGCCAGGCATGTGCCTGTAACAGCAGCTGCGGGTCTCATGCATGTTGTTTTGAGTCTGACTTCAGCAGGGAGTCACTGTCAGTCCTAAAAATAGCCGACCGTCAGGCAGCACATCCCAGTGACTTGGCAAAAGCTTTTCGCCATGCTGCCTACTCCATGTTGATTGAACCAGCTGCTTAGCTGCAAACTGCGTCTTTAGTGGAAGGATGAGCCATTATTTCCATTCTCTGCTCTTCTGTGGTGAGTTTGTTGTTGTTGACTTGTTTCATTTTACAGTTTTTGATGACAGGAAATGCTGTTGTTGGCTTCAAAGGAGATTAGAGTCATACATTAGTTAGATACACTAATCATGAGCCAAACTTACTTTGTAGTCCATGTAACAACACATTGATGCCTTAGAAGAAGACCAGGGGGACACTTTGTTTATTTTGTTTTTTCTCAAACAGAAAGGTCACCCAGGAGAAAATCTTGTTTCTACACTTTTTATGTTAAAAAAAAGTTAATTTTACATTTAAAATTTTATTGTAAATGTTTATTTTGCTCCCTTTTTGTTTTGCACCATGATACACATTTTATTACACATTTATTTTATTTTTATACACATTTATTTTATTTAAGATACATAATTTATCACATACCACTTTTTTGTAAGTAATGAATGATAAACTATTCCTGTAGACCACCTTTTTTTCTGAGTTGCAGTTTCACTGTATGATGATGTTACTTCAATATCTTGTTATTAGAACTGCAAAATTAAATATAATGATTTTACACTTCATGGTAGAAATATTTTCACATCATTTGTGGAAAAAAACATTTTTTAGTAAGAATTTTATCATGATTTCTTCTGTATATTTATGTATTTTTTCTACACTTGCAGGTAAGCACTAAACCTTTAGTTGAAGGAAGATTTGACCTGTAGTTGACCATGGTGCGCAACGTGGATGACCTGGACTTCTGCCTGTCCTCCCATCCTCAGAGCATCCTGGAAGGTTTGCGTTCCCTCTGCTCTCAGCCCAAACTGGTCGATGTAACACTGAATGCAGGTGGTCGGGACTTCCCCTGTCACCGCAGCGTGTTGGCCCTCTGCAGCACGTACTTCCGCTGCATGTTCTCAGGGGACTTTGTGGAGAGCATAGCTGCGCGTGTGGAGCTCCACGATGTTGATCCTGATATACTCAGCTGCTTGCTGGACTTTGCCTACACAGGCAAACTGACCATCAACCAGAGCAATGTGGAGGGTTTGATCTGCACCTCGAGCCAGCTGCAGTTCCAGACGGTGAGAGCCGTGTGCAGCCGATACCTCCAGCACCAGATTGATGCTACGAACTGCCTGGGAATCCTAGAGTTTGGGGCGATCCATGGCTGCCCTGAGGTGATGGCCAAGGCGTGGGCCTTCCTCTTGGGGAACTTTGAAGCTGTACAACAAGGTGAGGAGTTTCTACTCATGGGAAAGGACAGGTTTGTCACCTGTCTCTCCGATGAAGGACTACAAATCCGGTCAGAGTGTACTCGAGTGGACGCCATCCTGAAATGGGTCGGGCACCACAAAGATTCTCGGCTCTGCCACCTCCCTGAACTCCTGGCCTTGTCCCGTCTCTCTCTACTCAGCCTGGACTACCTGGCCGACATCCTGGTGAAGGACAGTCTTGTGCAGGCCTCTCCCAGCTGCAGAGAGGCTGTGGAAAAAATTCACAGAGAGGTTAGTGAGTTCACACTTCCTCCTTCTTTTCCTCTTGTTTACTCAATCCGAATACAAAAACAATGATGACTTTTACTTTTCTAGAAAATGGATTTGGCACCAGAATTTATGGACAGACTCAGCTCTCAAAGTCCACAACCAAACCTGCAAGAGGTTCTGTTTGTAATGGGAGGTCGTTCACTGGATGACTCGGATGATGAAGATGACTCAGATGAAGATGAAGCCAGAGACCCAAGACTGCAAAGATTGCTGCACAAGAACTGTGCCTTCTACAACACGAAGACAAGTACAAACATTTTTACAAAAAAATTCAAGTTTGTTGAGTTCAGAGTCCTTTTTACAACAGAACTTTGTTGGGAAATATCCGTCGGATTCCTTTAAAAAACACATTGGCAGATGTGTTGTTGGTCATTAAATGTAGTGTTGACAGAAAAACAGCTCTGCAGGAATGCATTCTGGATGTGACAAAATTGGATCATCATTATTGTGCAGAGCAGGAAGAAGGCATCCATGTCCGTGTTTTTAATGGGATGTTTATGAAAACATTGTCACATCTCATTGGAAGATTACTGGTTTTATGTTGAGGTGATGACAACTTTTACCACAATGTTGAGAGCAGTGCCAGAAAAGTGAACTGCTTCTTTCTTTCTTGATCTAACTTTGACTTACATTTACTTAAATGGTCACTGAGGACATTTGTACATCTTTGCCAAATTCCCCTGCTATACATTCATTTTCATCATTTTCATACAGTAATTGGGAAAACTCTGAGCTAGTTTCCCATCCTCTCTGACCGATGCTCCCACATGAACTCCCCTTTCTTTTTCTCTGCAGAACAGTGGCATGAGCTCCCTAATTTCCCCAACCCTAACAAGTGGGGTTACTCCATGGTCTCCTTGAACAATGATGTGTATGTCACAGGTGAGCCAAGTGTTTGCAACACTTTAAAACACAGAAACGTCATCAGCAAAAGGAAAACAAGTTGGTAATTTTGAGCAGAACTCACAAGTTTCTCTTGGAATGAAAAATATTGTCTGACATTTGGCAAAGTTAACTTGTCTGTGTGACAGGGGGCTCGCGAGGTTCGAATACCAACACCTGGTCCACCACAGAGACCTGGAAGTACATAACAAGAGAGGGGAGATGGGTTACTGTGGCACCCATGCTCCGGCCTCGGACTAACCACACGTCTGCAACACTCAACGGGGAGATTTACGTCATTGGAGGTAAGTAAATAAATACAGTCCTGCATGTGGTGCCTTAAAGCTGCTGCCTTCAGAGGGCAGCAGGGCCTGAAAACTCGGATGAGAGGGGCAGTGACCTGGCCACCGCTGCCGGCCTGCCAACCAGAGAGCGTTGAGGATAAAGGGTGAAACACTCGGTGAAGGTTGGGTACCTCCTGATGACCTCGTCCTGGGCCACCTCCAACAGCCCCCCCCCCCCCCTCTGCTATGATAGTTTGTCAGAATGTGTTTGCATTTCTTCTATGTGGTTGAATAGTTTCAGATATGGTCAGCTTTTAAGAGCAGGCCAGTATTTTACAGTAGATGTGTGCTCATAGTATTTGCTGCCTCAACTCTTTAAATTGAACTTTTAACATTTCCCTCCTTAGGTACAACAGCAGATCATGTTGAAGTTGAACACTATGACCCTTACAATGACACCTGGGCCTTCACATGCCCCGCCTTAAAGTATGTGACTAACTTCACCGCCACAGCGTGTCATGGGAAGCTCTATGTGATTGGCTCATGTGCTGTGAAATACAATGCTTTGACCATGCAGTGTTACAACCCCGTCATAGGTAAGGATGACCAAAGCAAACCTCTTGTCTCTGTGGGGTAAAGTTTTTTCAATCAAAACTAGATAAAAATTGTGACATTTAGACTCTAGGGTCTGAGGGCATTTTCTTGATTTTTACATATCTTCTTAGATGTACCTTTTTAACGTACTTGCATATAACATTAATCCCACGTGTTTTATATAATAATTTACAACAAAATTACAGCTTTCTGTAAAACGAGGCTCCCATTTGTCCTAGAGCAATTTGTAAAGAGAGAATTGGGCCCAAAACCTGAAAAATTGAGTGCTGATTTTTTAAACTTGCCATCTCTTGTGAAAAACAAACCTTTACTCAGATGGAAAAATAGTTTTGTTGCTTAAAATGGCTTACTGTACACAAAGTACATTTTATAATATTTTTTTGAGTAGAAGTGATGTCTGGCTTTCACCAAATGTTAGAGGGACTGAGATAAAATTGGACTGAATAATGACTTCATGCTACATATGAAGCTTTTTGGGATGTGTGCAAATGTAAAATGAGCATTCATTTTTTCAAATAAAATATTTTTTAAATAAAAAATCCCATAGAAATAAATGCACAAATCCACCAGCCACATGAAAAGGCAGATGACAAGCATAACAAGCTGTTCTCGGTGGCCTATAGGTTGGTGTGAGTCGCCTACGATCTTGTGGGGCATGGAAGAGGAGAGTGTAAAGATATCAGCGAAGTTGAAAAATATATTTATATGTCTTTTTTTCACAATGATATGACTAGAAACATTGAGGAAATACGAAAATTTAGAAATACAGAAAATTATTTTAATTTTTCTTCCAGTTGTGCTTGTTGTCGTCTAAAGATATTGGGCAGTTTTTAATTGAACATGATTCCTTCAAGAACTACTACCCATTGCTCAAGTGGATGAACTAATTTTCCCCACTTCCTTGTAATATATTTGACCTGATATGTACAGCATTTCAACCAAATATCTATTGTTTTGTGGAGAATATTATTCAATGAAATTAGAGGTAAAGTACCTTACAACTTTATATTTTGTATTTGTTCTAATACAGTTATTTTCTGACATTTTCTCCCCCTATTTAAACAGGAGGATAGCTGATAGCTTTCAAATCTGATCCATGGGCACTCTTTTTATTTTTTTGAAGACTTAATTTGAGTGGTTATCATTATTGATCATCCTAGAAGATATAATGATGATGTGATCCTTGAATTCTATGTGTTTTCTTTTTTCTTCTAAATCATAAATGTGTTTACATGTTGTTGGGTTGTTTTTTTTTTACAGAAAGCTGGAACAGCATATGTTCACCCTTTATCCCTAAGTATTTGTCATCTCCTTGTTCTGTCTGTGTGGATGGAACTATTTATCTGGTTGCTGACAACACTAAGAAAGTCTACTGTTATGATCCAGAGGCAAACATATGGCAGAAGGTAGGTTTAGATGCTGGCAGCCATAATACAGGAGTACAATCCCTAGTATCAATGCTAATTTAACAGGGTTACAGGAGTTTTATTCCCGTTATTTTTCCCTTAACTGTGGATTGACTTTTCCTCTCTTCAGGTCCAGCTTCTCCACATGCTCCATGAGAATGGCGGCCTGGTAACACTGGATGGCAAGTTATTTGTCACCGGAGGCCATTGGAAAGGCATGGAAGGGGACTACGGGGTGGAAGTGGAGATATACAACCGAGCATCCAACACCTGGGAGGTGGAGTGCTTCTTGCCAAGACTTTGGTTCTACAGTGGAGTCTGCACCATCTTCCTTGATCCATCCCAGTGGCCTGAGCTTTTCCCCATAGATTCAACATAGCCTCAGGCTCAAAGAGTTTGCAGATATCTATCTTACAATGTAAATGGCATGTTTACTCAGGATGTTACTGTGCCTTAGAATAGTGTGTTACACGATCCTCAGGTATTCTTGGTGACTTTGCTTGACTGCTTAGCAGGTGTTTATTTATACTTTGGATCATGTGTTTGGGATCTGATTTCTTCTTGTGTCATTGAATGGTGCTTGTGAATCATTAAATCTTTGTAGAAGTTGTTTTTGGGCTGCTTTTTTGATGATTATGGTAATTATTCATCTTATTATTGGTTGTTTATCTGGGAAATGTTAGCATTATTAAATGTTTTCTAGGTAAATCGAATGTAAATGTTCATTTTGCCCTCAGTTCCTTGATGATCATTAACCCATCGGCGCGCGGCGTCTGTCTGTACTGCCATGGAAACACACAAGCCAGCATTCTATCTCTATGCCAACGACCCGGAAGCGCGTGGTCACCTTGGTAACATCACTGTGATTAGAGTGAAGTCACTGAAAGTTTCTCTGTGAAGAAGTTTTGTCGGTAACATTTTTTCAGCACCAGCCTTTTTCTTTATACAGGTACCAGTTCATTCATTTAGTTCCTATTCTGTTATTTTAGCCACTAGTTTAGGTTTGTGTTTTGTTTGGATAGACATTGGACTTCTCCTTAAATTGTATAAGCTTCATTCATTAGCATTATTATCTTTAGCTTCATTTATTAGCAAGCTAGCGACAGAGCTACGAGTCTGTCTCCTGACTTGTCACCGTCACTTTACTGTTAAAGCTGTCCGTGCTGCAATGAGTTCTCAACGGGAGCAAAGTGCAAACTCACCGGGACTGGAGGCTGTGATTCAGGTCGGTACCATAACAGTGTATAATCTATTCTATATCTATTTTATGAGGCTTTATTTCACGGGAGTCACTTTAACATATCACCGAAAATCAAATGTCTTAAGAATGAAATCAAATATGGCTGAATTCTTTGACTTGTAGGTTTTGTGAATGCTGAGTGTCATGGCGCAGTGTCACACCTGCACATGATTAAGCCATTGTTAATGTTATTAGAAACACCTGTTACAAGTCACAATTTCTGTGAGAAAGGTTGTTTGTGTTGGATGTACTGACATAAAGTACCTACAAGTAAGAAATACTCAGGACCCCCGCCACGGGTGCATTTCACTGAATAAAGACAAAGAAGTTAAGATGTCCTGTCAATTACAATTCTTGTTGCATATCAGATGAGAAGTTACATTTTCACCATAAAAGATATATATATATATATATAATAAAATGTTTAAAATTCACGAAATATCAAAAAGAACCTCCCCAGTATACAGGAGATGTGTAAATAAGGCTTCATGATGAAGTATTGAATAGTTTTTGAGTCCCTGAAAACCCTTATCTGAGTCAAATCCCACTTACAGAATGAACCTAAGTCCAACTTTCACCCATTGAAACAAAAAAAAGAAAAATTCCCAAATAGCAAACGGCTCCCCTTCGTATTTTGGTTGTTGCATGTAATGTTTCATGAAAAAACCCCAACAGATTTTAGGTTATGCTCAGGAAAAGAAATTGGACAGAACTGATTCTATATCCACCTCATCATTTTGATCGATAATAATAAACACTCTAGAAATACCTTGTCTCAAATCAAGTCCTGTATTTGGGTAAAAGTTTAATTTAATTAGCATAAAAAGTAAAGTTCTCTTCATGCAGAATGTGTGGTATAATTGCAATAATAATAATTACAAAATGTTGTATATTTATATTAATTACAAAACTCTGCAAAGTAACCAGAATCTAAAGATTTGAAATAAATGTGGAGTATAAAAAAAGCAGTATGAGCCTCTGAAATGTAATGGAGTTGTAGATGAATGGAAATACTCAAGTTAGGAACAAGTACCTTAAAATTGTCCAGAACTACAATATATTGTCCAGAACTACAATATATAGTACTTGGAAATGTAGTTACTTTCCACTTGTTGAAAGGAAAACTTAGTACTAACGTGATGCAACAAGGCTATTAAATAAAGTACTAAGTGAAAATTTTGGTTGGAAAGTAACTTTTACTTAAGTACTGTACTTAATTACAATTCATAGGTACTTGTTCCTTACTTGAGAATTTCTACTACCTCATATTTTTGCATTTCAGGGGGATATATTGTGCTATCTACTCTACTTCATTTAACTTTGTTATAATTAGCATAGCATAGCATAGCATAGATTTTCAAACAAAACATTTAAAATAGTCTGCATTATTGGAGATAAAAATGACCCAAACTGCAGCCCATTCTGTTTAATCGTTTCTCATACGTCTGTATTTTTCTACAGTAAAAGTAAAATGATAATGTGGTATTATTATTATCGTTTCCTCTTGCACTGGTGTTGTTCTTATACACAGTTGGGCCTTTTCTCCTCATTTATCTAACTATGATTGTAGAAGTTAGAGGAATCCCTGCTTCACTCTGATGGCAGCTCAGGAGAGAGATCTCTGACACTTAGAGGTGCTGGACAGGAGTCCAGTGTCACACCTACACCTGTCTCCACCCACATCCGTCAGATCATCACGCAGCCAGCAGGTAGGGAAGAGATCTTTGATTGAAATGATTGATATAAATCAGTCTTACAAGATATCAGTGATCATTACACCACATGGGGTAAGATTGACACCTATTTATGCATAATCTGTTCCCTAATCCCAGGTGGCAGCTCTCAGGTCAGCGAGCTTGAAGAGAGCAGGGCCCTGAGGGAGAAGCTGTCTCCCAGCCAGATGGACCGTGACCAGCCACTAGTCAAACACACCGGTCTCACAGAAAGGGTAGGAGTTACAGAGGGCAGCGTGGATTTTAGGTCACGGTCAACCTGTAGAACATAGTTTACATTTTTAGCATTCATTCTAACTGTACTATAAAGATAAAATATTTGTTATGTAACTAAAAGGGAAAAAATCTGATAAGTAACTACATCAGATACGCTTCATAATTACTCTTGATTTGAGCGGTGTCAACATGTGTAACCACAATGCACCTCATCCAATAGTATCTATGTAAACAGTTTTTACACAGAAAGCGTTTATTATTTACCAACCTGGCAAATTGAGACTGTGTTGGCAGACATTGTTTATAATGTCAGATGTTAATGCACCTCTTACAGGATTTGGAGTATGTAATACTGTCAATGGTAAATATGTGCAGTTTTGTTTGGAGATGAGATCAAGGAGGTCAGCCACACTAGAGCATTGACAGCAAAAAGCTACATGCGTTTGAAATGGAATATGGTTACAGTAAACATCAGTGCACCACCACTCTTTCCAGCAGGGAAAGCCTTTTGGGGCTGAGCAAACAAACATTGAGGGAAGGTTGAGGCAGCTTTGCATGTACTGTAGTGAAAACTGAACTGGAAAAATACATGTACAGACTCAAGATTGAATTAATGTAACTTGGCACAAGCACATATTTTATGTCATACATTTTTCTTTAATTACCTGCTGCAGAATTACAGCTTATATGTTACAGTAAGTACTCTATGAGCATCCATTGTGTGTGTGTGGGTCGATGCATACGTGTGCGTGCATGTGTTTGTAAGTGTAAATAAGAAAGAGGAGGGGGCTTCATGAAGGGTTTCCTTGTGGTTTGTTCAGGTAGAGTCAGACCCCCTGTGCTCACGAGGACCAGCGTTTCCTTCATTGCCCCTCCATGTAGCCGCTGCTGCTCCGGGTGGGGGTGGGGTGGGGGGATTGTGAAGGTCACCGGCCTCCTCCCTGGAGACTGTCAAAGAAAAAGCTCATTTTTCATGGTGCACAAAGCAGCCATTTGTGATAACACTGCCCTCATTCTATTGCTTAAATCTAATGAACTCCTACTGCTTGCCTTACTGTTGGAGCTTATTTTAAAACCAAGGCTATAAATATAACTTAATTAGTTTGACATATATATATATATATATATATATATATACACACACACACACACACTGCTCAAAAAAATGAAGGGAAAATTTAAATCACACATCAGATCTTGATGAACGAATTATTCAAGTTGAAAATCTTTACTGATGTACACAGAATAGAATAGAATAGAATAGAATAGAATGCTTTATTGTCATTGCACAACTGTACAATGAAATTCAGTGCATCTCTTTCAGTGTACGGAAACACAAGATAAGATTAAAAAATGACACAACACATAATCACACAGAACAATAATAAATAGTCAAGTAACACAAAAGTGAAAGTTCAGTAATAAATAGTATCATTAAAAACAGTATTGCACTCCGTCCAGTGGATCCAGTACTACTGTTTAACAGAGTTCAGTTCTCTGATGGCACATGGGTAGAAACTGTTAAGGAGTATAATTTGTTGAGAACAAAATGACGTAACAACAGCCAATGGAAACCAAAATCATCAACCCATTGAGGGCTGGATTCAAAATCACCCCGAAAATCAAACGGAAAAATTGAAATCACAGGCTGATCCAACTTGCGTGAATTTCATCACAGCAACTCATAATGTGACTCAGTAGTCTGTATGGCCCCCTGTATGCACTCCTGACAACGTCTGGTCATGCTCCTGATGAGTCGGTGGATGGTGTCTCCTCCCAGACCTGGATCAGGGCAGCAGTGAGCTCCTGGACAGTCTGTGGCGGCGTCGGAAGCACAGATACATAACGTCCTATAGGTGCTCAGTTGGATTTAGGTCAGGGGAACCTGAGGGCCAGTCAGTGGCATCAATGCCTTCATCATCCAGGAACTGCCCACACACTCTGGCCACATGAGGCCGGGCATTGTCCTGCACCAGGAGGAACCCAGGGCCCACTGCACCAGTATAAGGTCTGACAATCGCTCTGAGGATTTCATCCTGGTACCTAACAGCAGTCAGGCTACCATTGGGAACCGTTGACTTGGAGGTCTGTGTGACCCTCCAAGGATATGCCTCCCCAGACCATCACTGATCCACCGCCAAAACCAGTCATGCTGGATGATGTTACAGCAGCATAACTTTCACCACGGTGTCTCCAGACTCTTTCACACCTTTTACATGTTTTCAGTATGAACCTGCTCTCATCTTCCTAAATGGACAGATTGATTTCCCTGAAGTTTAACTGACTTGGTTACAGTGATGATTAAGTGTTTCCTTAATTCTTTTGAGCTGTGTGTGTGTGTGTGTTTGTCTGTGTGTGTATATATATATACATATATATAGATATATATAAATATTTATTTTGTTGACATTTTTAGACGCGTGAAAAGGCGCTACACAGAAAAAAACATAAACAAGTGTTGCTGATATTTGAGGCTCACACCACTGAGTAGCAATTTAAGAGAGTGGAGGGTTAGCACCAACCATTTTTTCACAAAGATCACAGAAGTTATATTTGTTAACTCAGCTGAATGTTTTCCCAGTAGAGTCTCACAAGTCAAGAGGTTCATCACAAGACTCCTGTTGTGACTTGTCTCTTCTGTTGAAAGCTCCTGTCGTCTTACTTTTTTTTACCTGCAGGGCAGCAGCATTGAGTAGAACCACTTAGCTGTGATGTGATGTGATGTTAATGAGGTGTGCTTATCAGTGTCCTTGTGCCAAATATATACTGCCTTGGCTGTGAGCTAACGTTTAGGCCTCCAGTATTATCTCGATATAGCTTTCTCACTCAACATTGACTGTCAGACTGACCATATCACAGACAGACTGTACACAGTATACAGTCACCATGATTTATAAAGAGCATGTTTGCACAATAATTCAATATAATCATCCACTGGCATTTAGTGGTATTGTGATGATAATGTGATATTCAGTTGCAGAATTTAATATTTCCAAGCAAAAGTAAGGTAAGTAACCCTTAGTGATTTATTGAGTTCTTGAAATTTTTGTTGCACATGTGAAGCAAGGTAGTTTTAAACATACAAGAACAAAAATGACTCACTACCTCCTTTGATACGACAGCAAAAAGAAAACCTTTGGAACATAAAATGGTATAATCGCCTTCTGTACATATCTGAACATATACCAACACATCTGTAATCATGTTAATATCTGTGCAACCTTGGGCTGAAAGTCTGATTGGAGATTCTTTTATAGCTTTGGTGCTTTTGATAAAGTGTGACTCTGTATTTTTCATCCCAGTTTGTCAGGCTTCATTTCCCCAGCTTCATGACCACAGTGTTGTTGCTTAGTAATTTTCCAGCAGATTTGGTGACCATGGAGTCGCTGGAAAGTCAACTCTTTTTTTCTTCTTCACAGATGTGACAAAACAATCTGGTTAATAAACTTTAGAGGTGTTGCTGGTTGATTTCTTTTTTGACTCTGGACAAAATCTGACTAGCTCTGATTCCAGCTAAGCTAACCTACTGTCGGTGGGAGCTTTGTATTTATCATAGTGATAGTTTTCTAATTTAACTCTTGATAAGAGTGAATAGGCATATTCCCCAAAATTGTTACTATAAGCAAGGGTGTCAAATGTAAGTTCATCCTGGGCCACATCTGCACTTAAGTTGTCCTACCCTGCTGTAAATGTAAGGCTATGTAAATATATCTACTCTCATTGTATTACATAATTGCTTTTGCATTCTATCGTTACTGGTTTCAGAAAGAGTTTTTATAATTAATGACTTGCTTTGAAAGCAAATATGCAAGTATGAATTGTATTGCATAAATTGTATTATTCACAAGCTCACATGGCCACATAAATTGAGGCTTTGTTTGACTCGTATGAAGCAGTTTGTTAACAGTTTGAAACAAAGATTTGAGATGTATTCTAGGAAGATGATACTAAATATGATGCAGGCCCACCGCTGAATTAAAAACATGCATATTTATCCCCATTCCCCATATTCCCTAATCTTGTTAAAGTCTCTTTGACCTGACAGAGGACCATTAACGCAGTACTGGTGAAGTCACAACCTGGATCTGAAAGCTCTGCCTCTGTGTCTTTGTTAAGTGTGATCTCTGCTGACCCCAGAAAATCGCACCTGGACCAGGATAAACCTAGCCCCAGTTTACCTCAGGAGGTTGGAGAACATTGTTGGAGGTGAATTCTGAAGCTTCTGTGTTGCTTTTGAAGCCCGGCCAGTGTGCATTTTCTCAGACATCCATACCCTGCTGCCTGAACACTTAGAGAGTGGCTGCAAAATACGGCAGCGTGACACTCCGTTGGATAAAGATAAACTCTTGCTGAATGATTTCTGACACCAACTGCCATTTGCCAGTGCCCTCTGAAATCTTGAATTCCCTAGGTCTCTCCATGAGAACCCTGTCAAACACAGTTGGAGTAGATAAAGTCTGTTTTAGGGATTGTGTTACTGTCCCCTTTTACCCTGCTGGCAGAAACCCACTCCTTATGGCCACAGATTAAATGGAACCCTGCCAAGAAACTAACCACTATCATTTAAGAATGAAAATTAATTGCCTTCCCCGGAGAAAACACACTTAAAAGTCCATATCAGCACTGAATCTTTTGATGTAAATATTCCATTAAACCTTTTCAGCGTTTGGCATTAGGCTACTCATGTTACCCGACTTTAAAGTTAAGCATTAAGCACCCTTTTCACTTCTCTTTCACGTGTCAGGAGTGCCTTATCAGATGTGATGTCTTACACTCACTGAGTGGGTGTATATGTGTGTGGGTTTTGAGCAGCATTGTCCTTGCTGAGGGTGGGGGTCATTGCGTTAAGCATTGTAAGGCCGGCCACATGCTTGTAAGTACACAGCATGTATTATTAGTCTGGCTGTATTTACACAGATATCTCGTATCCCGTGTGCCATCACAGCAGCTGTCCCCCATAGTTCATTCCATGGTAACACTCACAGCAGTCCCCCTGCCCCCCTCACTTCCACTCTCCCCGTTTGTTGTTCCACGTTGTGTAATTACTGTCAGTGATGATACATAAACAGCTTTCACAATCAGCTGGGCCTCTTTCACAGAGTCAGCACTCAGGGGGTAATGGGAGGGGGACGGGTATTTTGTTGAAGTAGGATAGTACGTTTTTTGGGCAGCTTGGGGGCGATGGACATCCGCTCCAGCTGTGTTTAGGAATCTGACAGATAGTGCACTCCATTAATTCCCTTTATTAAGCCTCTGGGCCCAGGCCAAGCCAGGGAAAACGATTGCAGCTGTAACCCTTCACATACTGGCTGGACTCAAAACTCATGGCTAGATTTGAATGATCCTGAGTCAGAGATAGAAAGAGGAGTTCTGACTTAAAGATACGCCTGGAAATATATCTCTGTATAGATAAACAAGTATGGATCCATAATGAGAAGAGAAATTACTTTAGAAATAGACAACAAATTCCAAGGTATTTCTAAAAAAAAAACAGCTGAAACATCAGTTAAACTGGTGAGTTATCAGATTTCCTAATGTTTAGATGAGTGAGGGGAATATTGAACTCATAACTTGGTAACTGAAATGGATTGGATTTTGATCGACCACATGAGCAAGGCAGCAAGTTTTGGCCCAGACACCAAAGGCTTCACAAGGGCCTTGAAAATGATTCTCTTGTTGGCAGATGAATCAAAGCAAGATTATCCCTTCATGTTGTTTGAAATATTTATCAAAAGAGACAATACAAGGAGTGGCACAAATCATAAATATAAAAAAATATTAAAAAAAACTAATTCAAAGCACATTTTAAGAGGCTGAAAAGTCTTTTACTTTGGAAACATAAGCAGGGCTCAAGAAATTGATACTTGGAAATTTAAAAAAAGGATAGCAACCATAGCAACATATGGAGGTATAAAAACCACTATGAGAAAAAGTTGTTGTTTTTTTTTTTGGTATAAATTACAGCTTGAGCTTTATTGAAAAAAATGGCAGTAGGTGACCTCAAAGAGTCAGGCTACATTGGGATTAGTCTTAGCCAACTTTAGAGGCCCGCAGAGCTGCTTGACAGTGATTGTACACTGAGGCAGATCGTAAATAGCAACGATGTTCACTGAGCACACGTCTGGGCCCCCAGTAAACCCTGTAAGCCCATGAGTTAGGGCAGATGGAGACTGGGAGTTCTATCTTCTCTCTTTTGCCTTTTTACATTCACCAATGGATGGGTGTGTTGTGAAGAACAATGAGTTCAAACTCATGAGGGTGGTGAGATTGAATAATGCAAGGAGAGCAAGAAAGTAAACGGTGGTGTCTTTGAGTTTAGTGAAGGTCTTCACAACAGACTGTTGTGGCACTCTCTTGGGAGCTTCTTGCACGGAGCATGGATAATCCAGAGCAGCCCCTGGCCTCCTGCTTTACAGCTGACTTGAGAGAAACAATAAAAAAAAAAAAAGCATCCCCACCATGGTGTGTGGAGCAGGGGCGAGGTGCTGGCAAGAAGCCCACACACAGCAGCTATGTATGTCAGGGTAAACAACCCTCCTCCTCCAGGCTGGGCGGGGAGCTGGAGGAGTTGTCAGGTTCACCTGGTCACTGAGTGCACAGCGAGAATGGGAGGGAGTAGTCTACAGCTGTGACAGCTGTTGGTGAACTGAACTGCTCATACATATGGTGAAATTGTGACGATGCACAGGTTAATCTATGTCACCATATTTGTGCAGTAAATTGATTAATTGCAGTTTGCTGAAATGTTTACAATCAAATTTAGTCACCAAAATGTGTTATGTAAAACATTAACAATGTTAATGTTAAAATGATTTTAAAACCTTGATTGTTTACATCTTTGTTGACTAGCGAGTGGTCTACTATGTTGCATTTGTTGATGTTTTGCTGTGTCTCTCTGTGTGTTACTGCTGGCAACTGTTGATCACCATAGTATTGTGAAACTGGAGGAAGGGCTATGTGTGGCCCTGCCTTGCTGAGCATGCACGTGCATGCATATATTCGTGCATATAGATGATACACACTAAACAAGAATTCACTGATTCAAATATGTCTTCATAGTGCTACCAGTGGTCTAAACTCCAAAGGACACCTTTAAAGTACAGTATCAACTGAAGGAGGGCCTTTATCTGAATCCTCTATTATCACCTTCACCTCATCAACTAAGTTTAGATTTTGTTCACTTGTTGACTTATCACAGAAAGGTAATAGTGGTGGGTGGTCAATGGGGGCCCATTGCTCAGTTGCACCAGCACAACCAGTGTTAATTTCAGCACCAGTGTTGACTGCACTCCCTCCTGGGTGAGTCTTATCGGTGACATACAGTATATGTGGAAATAAATGAGGCTTTTGTATTTATAAGTTGAGCATGTTCTCATGATGGTGAGTTTGATTTAGTTAGTATGTTTTCACAACTTACATTGGAACAGTTCAATATGGTCTCAGTTGTTCTGTGGCCCCTTTCCCCAAAGTAGCAGCAGCATTATAGCCCTCTATAAGGCTCCAGATGTAGATTGTGCTCATGTGCTGTAATTAACCTTGTGTGCTATGGCCATGTATTCAAAGTTTATTTATAAAGTGAAAGCTAGTTAGTAAGTCAGTGTTATTGCTCTGGCTATGCCAAAATACTTGAAAAGATGCATAATCACTAATGCTCCACACACAGCTGTTTCCAGGAGTCCCTTTAAACACAGCTGCTGCAGCTTTGTATGTTTTAAACACTCCTCCCATGTTGTTCTTCCCTTCTCAGTCCCTAAAGTTGTCACCTCAACAACGGGCAGTAAAAGAAGCTTTTGTGCTACCCGCGTCCTCTGAGGGAAAAAAACCCCACCAAAAGCTCAGAGCCAAGTCTATGATGACCATTAGCGCATTTTGTAGTGTAAAATTCTGAAAAAGAGCGCTTGAAAATGTGTTAATAATGGTGGCAAAGTGGCTGGGTTCAGTGTTGAACAGTGAGACTATTGTCTCAGCTCTCTTGGATCCTGTTGGAGAGATTAAGCACCCAGAGAAGAGATGAGGTACAGAGGAGAGGTGGGAGGGAAGGAGTGGGTCGCAGAGTTGATCTGAAGGGCTTGGATGGTGGTTTGGAGTGGGTTGCGTTAAGGGGGCTCCCTCACTCTTGCTCTCTTACTCTCTTTTTAAATGAGGAGTCTGCAAGGGCAGTTGAAGGCACGCAGCATGCTGTAGTGCTCTAGGGCCATGTGGTTTGTATTAGTGAGGACAGGGTGTCTGGCACCAGCATAAAGAGTGGGTGGTGCAGTGGGAGTTTAGGTTGTGTGAGGTTGAGAGGTTACAGGACATTTGGATTTCAGATATTGGAGAGGATATGAGATTCTACAAGACCTCATGTGTATATCTTTGTTTTTAGATGCCTTTGACAAATACAGCCATCAGGCACACATTCCGAACTTTGGCATTAAATAGGCCTCCATTAATTCATGGCGCTGTTTGTTCAGCGTTAATGTTTAATTAATACAGGTGGCCTCTAGATTGGTCTAGTCAATCAAATGTTTATCATTACAGGGTCTCTGTTCTTGTGGGGAACTAACTGTGTACATAGTCAATCTCATTAGTATCGATGTTATTGAATCATGTGATGACAGTAAGTAGCACTCAAGAGTGCCATATTTAATGTTATTTTAGGCATGAATATGCAAGCATAGAACACCTTTAGACTGCATAGAAAGCCCCCATGCCTTAACTCCATTACTTCACAAGCACACTCATTTAACATGATGTCACAAGAGCAGCATAAAGGACAATACCACACCACCATGTCATACTGTCAGTAAAACAGAACACAACAAGCTTTGTTAGGTTTGACATAGGGTTGTTGCATTAGGTCACACGATCCTATACAAATGTATAGAGTGCATTTTGTATTGTAATATGCAATAACCTGTCAAACTTGGTAAAACTCATTTGTTACCGCTCCATCCAGCTTGATCAGATGCTGATGCTGCAGTCAGCGGGGGACTCGGACCATGACAGTGTATCACTGGGGTCCCTGCAATTACAGAACAAGGAGAGAGCTTACAGACAAAAACTGCAGGTGTTCCAGGAGGCCCAGCAGAGACAGGCCCAACTTGTTCAGAAGCTTCAGACCAAGGTGACTAGAAATGGACCTCACTACTGTTGCATGAAAAAAAAAAGAAGTTTCTCTGGCTTAACTGTGCACGTTATGTTTGTTTTACGTAAGGTTCTACAGTACAAGAAGAGATGTGGGGAACTGGAAGAGCAGGTGCTAGGGAAGACCTCAGAGTCTGAGAAGATGAGATTGTCGGTACGTTTAGAGTCTAGCATCACCTCAAGTTTTCAACGTTACTTCCAGTGCATATACAGCACTGTCTAGAATCGGAAGGGCCTGTCAGGGTCCTGGGCTATCAACTAACATTACCTTGCTACCATTTAACTGTCTGTAAGATGTTTCCCATTTTTACTGCATTAGGTTTGTCAAATGGAAGTGTAGTCTAATTGATAGATTCCTTCTCCAGGCAAAGAAGGTAATACTAAATAGGGCAAGGTGTTAAAATGAATCTTGGTCAGTTTGTTAAAATATCTACAAAAATATTCAAAGAGATTTTTAAACTCACATTTGTCCCATGGAAGCATGTGTTTTTGTTTAACTTGTTAAAATTAATTTGGACAGTAAAACTTTAAACCATTATATCGCCATTTAACAATTTAGTTGCAACACAAATCTGTCCGTTGTGCTCATTTATTTGTTTCTGATTGTTTATACAAGCAATGAAAGGCATTTTAATGACAAGTAAAAGATTTCTGGAGAACTGAAACATTTTTTCATGTCATGAATAAGATCTGTGCTTTTATTGAAATGTATTTAATTCTTCCAAATATTATTCTTGGCTGAGAGCCCCTTACAGAGCATTTAGATTAGCATATTTACATTATAATTATGTTGCTGTAACTGCTAATTTACTCCTGCTAGCATATACTGAAGACTTATCAGAGTGTCAGTAGTATTGCCAGTAGTGGTTGTGGTGTGTTTGTATATGTGTGAGTGTATGTGTGTTTATGTGTCTTTGTGTGTTCAGCTGCAGGCCCACCTGGACTCAGCCCAGCGTCAGCAGCGAACCGAGCAGGATCTCAACATGGCTATCCAGAAAAAGTCTGCTCAGCTGGAGGAGGAGCAGAAGAGGTGACTGATAGGCAGAGAGAAACATATACAGCTGTATTCATAAGTGATAGTTTTATAAAACGTGCACAACATTTGGAATCTATAGAAATCAGACAACCTACAGCAGCAGGGCGTCACAATTGGATGCAGACTTAGAGCAGTAAATTCATAAATAAGCCTTTTAGAGAAGCAGAAAGTAAGTTGAAATATTTCTGTGAAATGCATGGATATTCCCAGCAGCTCCTTGAGCGTTGCTGCTGTGTTCTTTTTTTTTTGTCTGCCGGTGCTGCAGAGACAAGGCAGAACCTGCCCTTGGCAGATAATCTCAGCATCCAATTTGTCACAGAAAATTAGTGGCACTAGGTTGGCTCCTTTCTCCTAAAGCATTTTAACGATGCCTCACATTAAGTATGGGCCAACCTCTGCAGCTGAGGCCAGATTTTAATACCCTATGATTTATTCAGTTATGGAACTTTATTTGAAATGCACTCAATCACTTTTTAATGTGAGTGTAATGTGGAGATTACGTCTACAACCATGACTTATATGTTTTTGCTTATTGTTGGAATTGTTGAATCGCTCTTTTACAATGCCCTTTTAAACATGACATCATCCCATACATGTAAACAAGGGCTGTTGGCCTCCTCTCAGACAGATAAGCAAACATAGCATGCTTTACTGTGACAGGGTGTGTGTTGAGTGTCCAAATGATGTAAACATTTTTGTCAATGACTAAACAGGCAAATCTGTTTGTAATTAAATCTAAGTTGACACAGATGTTTTGAAACTGTCACAAATGCTCATTCTATAAGTGTGGTTGGCAAGGGTGGATCTGCAGGCTACATATGTAAGACTTATATGCTAGCTACATGATTGACAGCATTTTGGTACCCTTAGGAGGTTACAGGAGGATGCCATGACAGTTGTTTAGCACATGTGAAGTGCCGGATGGTCTGTCAGTATCTCGTTACTTCCAGGTGTGCCAGCCTCAGCCAAGTCAACTCAATGCTGCGGGAACAACTTGAGCAGGCAGGCACTGTCAACCACGGGCTGACAGAGAGCTTGTGGAGGGCTCGCGAAGATGCTGAGTTGTGTGATACTCGCTTACGCAGAGAGCAACAGGTGAGAAAAATCACAAAAATGAACTGCTTGGGTGAGAAAAGCAACAGGGGAAGTGCAAGTTTATTCTTTCCTGCACAGAGATTGTGCAATTAAACTCCTGTTGAGTTCACATGGGGTAGGAATTCCATTCATAGCCAGTTTTGTAAATTCACTCTCATTCCCTGTTCGTTTCATTGCTATGATTTTTGAGTTGTTGTTTCCTGTGAAAACATTCCAGTTGCTGAGGGGGAGGAAACTTTTGTGCAAACATTCTGGCCTTCGTGCTGTAAATGGATTACATTTGTTGATTTAGGAAAATCCAGTTATTTGTATGTGTGCCAGGGTGTCAGTGTCCAGGAGTTCCAGTATTGCATCTGTTTGGGATCACAGTAAAATGAGAGGTGGCATCATTTGCTGTAGGCAGTCACCCACCCTTCAGTCTCTCGTGCACTTGTTGTCTGCTTCTTTCTGCAGACGTGCACCTCCCGGCTGAGTCGTGAACAGGCTCGTGTTGGAGCACTGTGGCGCCAGGCTGCTTCCCTGCGGAGCGCTTTCACCCAGCTAAGGACTTTCACTGACAGGTGAGTGTGGCCCACTGCCAGAATCCCTCCAGCAATTCAGGATTCCAAAAGAACCCCTGCCTCTCTTGTGTCTCACATTCATGACTGCAACCACAATCCATCTCTCAGCCAAAGTTCAAAGTGGAAAAGGTCAATAAGGTCACCAGTCTCTCTGCTCATTGTTTCCTCACTGGGGCCACTGATGGCTTTAGGTGTCTCAACTCAATGTTGAAATCATCCATCAGGGCATAGCTTGAGCCCTTTAAAACATGGCTTCTATCACGTTGGACCACTGTTTGCACTACTGAGCAGTAATTTGCTTTAATTATGATCGCTCAGCTCATAGACAGCTAGGATCATGTCAGAGGCTGTGCTGCAACTTAAACTGAAGACACTTCAAAGTGTGCCCTGATACCAGAGATTTGCCATTACAGACATCCATCCTTTCCAAATACAAGCTGACAGTTTATTAATTAGATTAATCGCTTGCAACTGTATGTCATGTTTCATATATTTTGATCATTTCTGTAAATCGTGATGGACATGATTCTGGCCAACAGGACTCTGTCTGATATGGGCGGCGAGTGTGTTGCTGCCGGCCAGCAGCTGCGTGTTGCCTGCATGAACTTGGAGGCTAAAGTAACACAGGAGAGCACTTCTAGTGGTGCTGAGATGTCAGCACTGGAGAGGCAGCTGAAGGACAAGCTGAGAGAGGCCATGCAGTTTCAGGGTCGCTGGGATGCAGAGAAAGTTGAACTTAACTCCAGGTAAAGTAATCTCCAAATCCATATGGGCCTATCATCAACTGTTTGCTTCCTGTCTTTTAAAAATGGCAGCCAAATTACAGAAGACATAGCTTTAAGCTTTTGCATTTTGGTCGGTTGGTTTCACTGAGAACTACATTGAGTCATCTTAGAAAGCCCTCAATTTATAATCTATACATTTTACCCAAGATTTTGTGACTCAGTAAATAAAGAAAGCACTTTTAAGTGTTGAAGTAAGATAATTTCTGACAGCAAAAACCCTACACCCCTATTTTTCTACAATCTCTCAATTGATCTAAATTCCGACCACTGGCAGGAAGAAAAAAGCACCGTACTGAAAAAGAAATGGTGTGCCAGTGGGTATTTGAGTACAATGGTTTGATCAGTCACAAACACTCTTCACACACTCCTATGATTGAAATGAATGCCAAATTTAATCCCCCAGATGGAACCCTAGAACCTTACACAGGCTTTGATCATTAAATTCCTGCAAATCAAGCTACTGTATTTTCAGTGACAACAACTCTTGTCCTGACATAGAAGAATCAAGCCTTTTGTGCCTTCTCCTGTACACTTCAGTCAGAGGAGGAGAAAGAATGTCAGTGCCTTTGAATTCTGGATCTTAGCTGGCTTTTAATCTATTCAAAGATCATTGTTAATCCTGTGATTCAGTGGAGAGAACATGATAGTGTTGATGGTCTAGCAGAGGAGGACTACATACATAGTAGTGCAGTAGTGGACATGGTATCCTCAGTGTTTTAGTGTGTGTGTCTGTGTGTGTGTGATTTTGTTCTCTATCCATTTACATTCACTCTGATTTCTGTAGGATCTTGGAGCTGACTGACACGGTGAAACACCTCCGCAGCCAAAACAGTGAGAAGGATGCCAGCCTCAACACCATGCAGACCAGTCTGGACAGGATGGTGGGACCTTGGGAATCATGACAGGGAGGTGGCAGATAGACGAGTGGTTAAGGAGGCTAAATCACATATAGTCTGGAGCTTAGGCATGATAAACGCCACAACTTCCTTGTCTAGAGGGCTGCAGTCTGGGGAATGTCAGGCTTATGTGTGCTCTATGTGTTCTGCTTATCTGACCTTAATGGTTTCCTGCACAGGAGACGAGGAGAACAGAGGATAAAGCAGAGATGGAATTCCTCCACACAGAGATCCAAGCTCTCCAAAAGATTTTATTCCATGTTCACCAGGTCAGAGCAAAACAAACGCACTGAGCTAGATCATGCATTAGGATGGAACATAAGAACATTAATGTTTTTCCATGCGTTTTCACTGTATCTGCCACTTCCAGTCGGTTTGTGGTGAGGGTGATAGCAGTGGCTCTGAAAGTGTCCCGTCCATATCTCATCATGGCCGGTCTCCTCTGAGGAACAACACCCTGATGGCTGTGCAGAGTGCTCTCTCCAAGCACCAGAAACAAACTCAGGTCCAATTAAAGTGGCTGATCTCTGCTGCTCTTTCTTCTTTGTAGATGTTTTAGCTTCCAACCAAGAGCTCCCAAAATAAATCTGACAGGTCACAAAATATATACATATCTTCATCGTTCTGTTTCTTTTTGAGACTTTTCTCTGTTTTTGCAGTTTCCTCGTGAAATACTTTATTCTTTAACCTCCTCATGATTCTGAAAGACATGCAAGTGTGGTGACCCAAGAAGGAAAAATCATTCTGTCATTGAACTGCTCATTTACACACTAAGGTTAACCTGTAATGAGTGGTCACGAGTAGATAAAGCATAAATTTAAGAAGTCAGAAGCAAAAAATGTTGAGCGGCACTGTTTTTAGATAATGTGATAATGTGTTTAACATGTTTACCCTACTTTATTTACACTTTATTTACTTTATTTTTTACACCACAAACTTTGCACCCATGCATAAACCACAGGACCTGCGCGGGCGTCTGGATGCTGCCCTGGAGCAAGTGGACACGCTGCGTGATCACCTGCAAGAGAGGGATACTGAGAGAAGAGAGCTGGAGCAGAAGATCCAGGAAGTGAGGAGGGAAAGTCAGGAGGCTAAAAAAGCTCTAGAGGAAAGCCTCAGAGACAGCAACAGACATCGCTGCTCATTGGAGCTCATCTCCAGGTACTTCCTGATCCTGCAGTATTGTCTTTTTTTTTGGACTGTGTTGTGGCCTCAAGGCTGCACATCAGAAGTAGTTGCTTAGTTGTGTATTCTGCTAATGCTACTGTTGTTTTTGGATAAATGCAAATGTTAAATGACAAAAATTGTAGTTTGGGTTTAATAATAATGATTAAGAATTTTCACTCTCCTTATCAGAACATATTTAAATGTATTGAAACTTTTCCAAAAACAATATTTATTTTATTACATGATACAAGGAGTTAAGAATAAAATCAAGTGTTCTCATAATGATTATGAGAATGGCCATTGTGCAGCAACTGACCTTAACATATGCTCTCTCTTTCTTTTCCTCTGCCTCTCTCTATATGTCTCACAGTGAGAAGGGCAGCCTGGAGAAGCTGATGTCAGGGCTGCAGCAGGAGGTGGACTCCCAGCACGCAGAGTTGGAGTCACTGCGGTGCTCATCGTTGGAGCTCCAGAGACAACGGGACCTCCTGAGGCAACAGAGGGAAGATCTGGAGATGCAACTGGCACGCCAGCGCATGGAGGCCCAAAGAGGGTACAGCATGAGCAAAGGGAGAATGACTGTTACACAACACACACCCCGTCACCCATGATTGTTCTCAAGCTCCATTTGTTTAGAGTTCAGATCAGTAACATATGTCATTCTCTGTCCGGCTATGTACCCAGATGACATTTGGATGAAAATGTAAATGATTTACTTTGCATTACTGCACTCATGCAAGTTTTGTGGGGTTCTTTAGCTTCAAAAAATTTAATTAGCTGAGAACTGGAGCAGGTCATGCGATACAGCAAAAAAGTAACTCCCTAAGTGATCTGGCCTTTGGCACCAGCATTTCTCCATCTTTCAAAGTGCAGATGGATTACTGTTTAGGGATTTTATTTATATAAATAATCTGTGTCTGTGTGTGTGAGACAAAGAAACAGTGTGAAAGAGTCATTTGTGTTTCAGCGAGAGGAGCCTGGAAGAGCTTGAAGGGAAGCACTCAGATCTGCGTAGGGAGCTTGTGACAGTGAAGGAGGCCCTGAGTCAAATCACCTTGCAGAAAGAGTTGCTGGAGGATGATAAAGCCAGCCTCGCACTGGCTCTCAGCAAGGTACACTGCTTTGTCTTGCGCCAGGGTACCTGATCTGCATTAAGATTCTTCATGAAGGTTTAAATCCTTCTGATATTGATTATTTACTCCACAGGTGGAGTCCCAGAGTGCTGCCCACGAGTTAGCCCTCACTAAACTGCGGAATCAGGATGCTACCCAAAAAGATTCTCTGGCCAAAATGGCTGCCCTTAGCGAAGGCCTAGCCAAAGACAAGGTGGAACTGAATCGTATTCTGCTGCAGGTCAGTAGCCTGTAACGTTGATTGACGACAGAGTTGAAGAGAACCAAACTTAAATGTTTTCACCTCTCTTCCAGACAGAAGGTGAGAAGGCAGAACTCGGCGAACGTAGACGGGAAGCTGAAATTGAACGGGCAACAGCCAGGGAGGAGACAGCACGAGTGCAACAGGAGATGATGAATCTCCTCACAGAGAAACAAGCCTTGGAGAGTTCCTACAGCCACTTGCAGGATCTCTGCCAGAAGCTCGAAACAGAGCTGAGCCTGCTGCAGAAGGAGAACGCTCAGGCCCTGCTTCAGCACTCGCAGGTCAGTGACCCCTGGCCATTCACACATTTCAGCCTCCATTCTCCCAGCTCCCACCACCTGGGAGAACTATGTTGATGTTATTAATGTCTTGCAGCAGGTTTGTTGAGCTTGTTGTCACATTACAATGTATTTAAGGTACCAGGCACATCTGCCATGTTCTTTTTCTTTCAAATGGGATATGGAGAGCAGCGTTAGCACTGTTCCGTGTTTTATGAGTAACTGGGGATAACAAGGAGAGGATCTTCATGAACAAATATGAGCTGGAAAAAATAAATCCAGTGGGGGTTAGTGAAACACACAATAAATTAACACCTAAAGTATTCCCATTCTTCCCCTCAGCACATCCAGGTCTCCCTATTTCATCCCCTAAAGAATGAAAGGAATCCTCTGTTTGGTTATCCGTGAAACTGGGATATCCGTGTTGATGTGAGCTAGAATATAACAATCTAAACAATTTGACAAATTCCATCCAAACATTTTTAGCTTATCTGTAAAAATAAATCACCAAAGTATAAAACAAGCCCAGGAGTGTCGTTCATAGCACCAAGCTCATGTTTCATCTCCTTATTGGGCACCACTCACATCTATACCATTTATGTAATTCATCCACTTTAATATTTACCTAAGGAGAGGCTAAGATATCACATGCTAATATTTACTTAGTGTGAGTTCATTTTAGTTTGGTTCAAAATCAAATTATCATGATTTTCGCTTTTCAAACAATCCATTGCAATGAAATATTAGAAGTTACAGGGGCCCATTATAGACTCAGGCATTGTGTGATGGTGTGTCAGTGGCTGGCCCTAAAGGCACAATCTATCAGATAAATTTCATGATGTTACAGTTTAACAGTAAAACGAAATTCTCAGTTGCAGGATACTGCTTTGTCTTTGTTTGATTCAAACCAGGAGGATAAAGCATAAAGAAATATTTTAACATTTTGGGAAATAAGCTAAGTGGGTTTCTTTCTGAGATGAGAAGATCATGACTCCAAAGCCAGTAGCCAGGGAGTTTAGCTTGCCATGAAAGACTGGTACATTTGGGGAAACGAGTCTTATGCTGTCCAAGTTTAAAAAGATATTGGTTATAGAGGTTGGTATTGTCTGAGGGCTTATGTGATGTAGATATTTTTTGGCTAAGCCAGTGGAGGTTGCCAAGGAAGCAGCGGAGACTTCCAGAAGTCACCGCCTTGGGAAAGAAAAAGTTCCTGCGTGTAATGTAAAACCTCATCATGTTGTTTTCACTTTGATTATTGTACAGAGTAAATGAATGAAATGTAATGTGTTCATTTATGAGCTTGTATTTACTGATAGGCTGATTTGCTTTGCAAAGAGCTAAGCTAGCTGTTTCCTTTTCCTTCCAGTCTTAATGCTAAGCTAAGCTAATTACCTGCTGGCTCTAGCTTCATATTTAGTGTACAGACATAAGAGAGGTATTGACCTTCTCATCTAATACTCTTTCCTCATAATGACAAAAAAAATCCATTAAATCACACTGGCATCTTGAATTTATGTTTTACTCTGACCTTTTAAGCCAAAAACCCAACATGTTTCAATTGAAGTGTAATTTCAAATGTAAATTGTCTGAATTAGTGGATTGCTATAGTAAATCATGAATCCCAGGATTCTCAGTACTTTCATACACTAATATGTTGTCAGAGTTTGATAAACGCTGACTAAAATTCAGCAAAGTCTGCATGAACTGCACATGTTCCCAGTTCAATGTTTTGCTACATATAGGTCTTGAGGTGTGTCATAGTGATTTAAGTGGGAACTGGAAAAAAATCATAACCCCACTAATCATTTTGTTTTGCTTCAGGCGGTGCATTTGTTATGGCCGTGCACCTCCTATACACTGTCATGAATCACTTAAAGTTTGTTTAATTTATGCTTCATAACAGCAAAAAGGGCCGTATGTAGAGTTCAATATTAGTGCAGCAAATGTGGCTGCATTTCTCAACCCCACAGATACATAATACCAACTATAACATAACCGTTAATGTAGGACTTCCTTCTGCTGCTCATACTCCTAGTCATTAAAAATGCCTTCCACAGCTATGAAATGTGTATGCTATAGTTTGCACATAATGATTTAGTCTTCATTTTGTCTACTTGAAGCAAAAGTATAAATTAATGTCTACATGGTACTTTTTCATAGTATTTGTGTGTGTATGTGTGTGCGTTGATCTCCAGGTCAACAGACAGATGCAGACACTGTCAGAGGAGCTGTGTGCGTGCAGGAAGGAGCTTGAGACACAGACCACAACCCTAAAGAAAGCCACCCATGACAGGGAGGAGCTGGCCAAGGACAAGGCTGCTCTGGATGTCAGGCTAAACTCCGCTGACCGAAATGCTTGTGCTCTCACGCAGGAGCTGGTTGCACTTAGGTCTGAGTCTGTTTGTCTATGTATGTGTGTGTGTCTGACCACTAAAATGTTTTGGGGCCAATTTCAGATTTAAAACCAATTTTCCCAGTTTGTTTTCTGCAGTTGCATTCGGCACAAGCTGCAGTAAAATCATTTCTGTCTTCCTTGTTTTAGGTCAGAGTTCAGCATGTATCAGTTATGGTTATGATTATGGTTATGGTTGGGTTAAAAGTGTAAGGAATGACTGTAAGTCAACAAGGTCTCCTCAAAAGCACCATAAACCACCAGTTTGTTTCTGTGTGTGTTTCATTAAGTCAGACCAATGGCCAATGTGTACTTAAGGTCATTTTGACTTTTTAAGCACAGCCAGTCACATGTAACAAGAGTCTTTAAGTAACATAGTTTTATTTGGAAACTTTGCTCATGATGGATCATTGAATTTTATGACCTTCTACACCTAGGAGTTCAAAGACTTTTTTTTCTTAACTCAAACCACTTTACCACTGTTCCAGAGCAGAGAAGGAGTCCCTGGAGACAGCTCTGTTTGAGAGCCAGGAGCTTGCCTCGTCTCTAGAGGCCGAGTACACCAGGATAGAGGGGGAGAGGCACAGCTTGCTCCTGGCTAACGAGACCTTGACGCGTGAGTTGCCCCCTCCCTCAGAGACCCCACGGTCCTCTGTGCCAAGCCCCTCGGCCATGAAGCCTTTCCAACAGCCCACTAGAGATCCATATTTCAGCTGTGAGCTCTACAACAGCTGGCCTACAGGATCACTGGAGCTGCTTTCTCAGCTGACCAGGGTCACACCACTCCATACAAACACACATGGATTGGATAAGCTAGCACGTTCCACATAAAGACAAGCATGACTTTCCCCTGTAAATAAAAATCTGAATAAAATATTGCTAATCCTCTGTGTCTCTAGCCAACAACTAAATGGTATTGATAGAGATTTGATGCTTCTGTCCAGGTGATAGTGCTCGGATTCGTGTGGATGCAGAACACCAGTTTGCAAAAGAGCGTAGTGTGTTGGAGGATAAGCTGGCCCAGGTGGAGAGGGATGCCCTGATGACCCTGAGAAACAAAGAGCAAATTCACAGAGAGCAGCTTGAAGCTGAATGTCAGCAAAAGGTACAATAAGACTTCCATAGTTGTATTGGCTTGAAGGATTAAAACCTGATTCTTAGGCTATCTATTAACCAATCAGGAGCGTGTGTGTGTTTGTTGGATGACAGGAGCAAGAGTGTGTGAAGCTGTCAGCTCAGCGGGAGCAGGCTGAGGAGCAGCTGCGTAGACAGTGTCAGGAGCTGTGCGTGCACAAACAGAAGGAGCTGCAGCAGGTGCAAGAGGAACTGGCCAGGCTGCAGCAAGCCTTCAACCAAAGTCTCCTGCAGGCTGAGAGTGAAAAGCAGCAGGTGAGTGCAGCGGCACCTGCATAGGTTTTTTAGATTATTTCTGAAATTTAAAAGTTGGGAGTATTTATGGTAGCCTTCGAGTTGAAGAATCGTCTCATAGTCACAACATGCCTTGTTCTATCTTCACATTTGTCATTGAATGTGTCCATCAAAAGTCCTGCAAGTTTATCAAAGCACGATATCATCTTTTGGTCCAAGCATTTGTGGCCAAACTTGCTGTTACAAATGAAACTGACCCCGCAGTCTGTTGTGACCAGGCTTTGTCCCAGAAGGAGGCAGAGAAGACTGCCGTCACAGAGAAGCTGGCAGCCCTGCAGCAGGACCTGGCCACAGCAGGCATGGAGCTTGAACACATACAGAGGGAAGCACTGAGCAAACAGAAGCAAGATAAGGTATAATATCGCATGATTAAATTTGGCTGTAGTCACTTTCTTCACTTTCTTGATCCTTTAGGGTATAATTTATGTTCCAGAATGCAATGGCCGTCCTTCAGTCTGAGCTGCAAAACTTACGAATTCAATTTGAAGACTCTTTGAACTCCCATGAGAATGCCAAGAAAAGTCTAACTGAGCAGGTCAGAGAGTTGAACCAGCACAGAGAACACTCACAACTGGAGGTGAGAACCTTCGAAAACGTCACCATTTTTTCAGTCTTTCTTAAACGTCATGCTCATCTCTTCAGTTGTATCAGTGTATAGTTATATCTGTTGGAATGATGACTCACACAGGACTGACCTTTAGTGAATGTTAGATGTTGACATACACATGGAAATGCAAATAAATCATATAGCGTCAATGTCACTAGAGGTGGTTTATACAGTAGGATCACAGAAATGGATAGGAAATTACTGGCTTGTTTGGCTTGGCATGGGTAGGGGACCACGGATATGCCTCTGGAGTGCACTGGAGTTTGCACCAATTAGTACCAGTGTGAGGGAGAGCCATTTGCCATAGGCCACTGTTGACCTTGGCCAATGCCACAGAGCATTGCTAGCATCAGGGTGCCATCAGGTGCAGAGTATGCAGGGCCAAATCCTACATATAGAGGATGGTGTCCACTCTTAAGACTTTTGCTCAGCACTCGCTCCCTGTGCCTTTTTCCTCTTAAGTCAAAATATTTAGTTCCATTGACCTTCATGTAAACATAAAAGTGCAATTAGAGGCTATAATTTTGGCGCAGTGACATACAGAACAAGATGAAAGCTGTAAATCTCATCTCTTGGGGTTATGTGAGGTCAGGATTCCAGGCTCAGGGTCGCTGGGTGTTTTACTGAAATAACAAGCTTACAGTCACCTCATTAAGATGTAACTGCAGAGTTGTAGCAGGGCCTCACTATGCCTTGATTTAAAAGACTGCTCTCCCTGGAAAAGGGGATTGTTTATCTGTGTGGAACTTTTTGGTTCCAATAAAAAAGCAAAAATGAGGATCATCCTGTCTTCCCTCTGTCTCCGTAGTCTTGACAAAGTGTTGTGAATGAGGGTGTGTGGAGCCAGCGCAGCAGAGTTTTGAGGTTTGGACAGCCCTCCCCACCATATTTCAAGCCAAACTTCAGTGACACTGTCATGTTTGGCCACCACCCCCTGCCTTTTGCCTTGTTTGATTATTTTAACTCGTCCCATGTCAGACAATGACAAAGCAGGAGTGTGCGACAAAAAGCTAGTGATCATGAGAGAGAGAGAGAGAAACCAAGGGGAGAGAGGAGGGAGGATACGGTCCCTGGTACCATAGTATGAAATCAAAGTTTGAGTTAACCCCTTGTGTAAATAAGCCAGTGGGGGAGTGTTTATTTTCTCCCTAGCAGCAGTGAGAGGCTGGCTCCACTGGGACTCCAGGTCCCCCTCTCCCATGCACATAACACAACACTGCTACCCTCAGTCTCTCCTCCACCAACCCCCCCACATGCTCAAAAAATCAGATAAAATAAAGTATAATTGGCCACATCAGCACTGGCTTGTTTTTTCTCATATTAGAGTTTATGAGAAAGAACCATCTTGTGTGGCCTCTGAACATAACACTCCTCCTCATCCTGCTCCTCATCTTCCCTCTCCCCCTACTCCCCCATCACCTCCGGCAGTGGGGGGCTGCTGCTGTTTATCATGTTGCTCTCTGTGGATTTTTTATACTGCGAGCTACAGTAAGGAGATGGGGAGAGACAGCACCTGGCTATAGGCCCAACTGGCTCTTAGCCATGCCCAGATAAGCTCTGTCCTCCCTATTTCTCTCTCTACACACAACATGTTGCCATGAAATAGAATATAGGTCATACAGTATCTTGAGATTGTGCACATAGCACTTTAACTAGGAGATGTTGAGGTTTAGCTTTCAAACAATGAGGCTGTAATGCATTATCTGATCCACAGTCGGTATTTCTTTATGCAGTATACATACAGTGATACCATATGTATGGACTTCAGTATGCTGAAAGGTTTTTTCCTGTTTGATTTTGATGATTATATATGTCACTCTAGCTTTTGATGTCCTGAAGGTAACAGTTTTGATGAATTTGGAGAGTATAAAGACTTTCGCATGTCTTGGTTTATTGAATTTATATTGAAAACAGGCATGTTTTAAAAGCAGTTGAAAGCTTATTTTTTTATATATGTCCTTATTACCTCTTCAATAAACTGGGTTTCTATCCACTTGGAATTTATATCGCCAAATAAATTCTGGAATGGCTTGACAACCAATCACAAAACCAGGAATAAGAAAAAAAAGTTCCCTACGAACACAGTAGGATCATAGAAATGCTTTTTATCCATACGACCTCCTAATTCACTCTAATTGGCATATCATGCCTTTCATTGTCCATACTCTCCACGTGAAGTTAGACGGCCTTCGTCGGCAGTTACAGGAGGCAGAGGATGGACTTATTAAAGTACAAAGGAAGCTAATTGAGGCTCACAGAGAGCTCCAGGAGTGTGCTCAGGATCGCGACAGGCAACGAAAGGAAGCCCTGGACACGAGGAGGCTCTTGGGCGATGAGACCAGAGAGAAGGAGGCCATCCAAGCCTCTAACCTGGAGCTAAGGGCTTTCATCAAGAGGGCAGAAAGTGACAACAGCAGGTACAGCTGCCACATGGAACTGCTGTTATCCTAATTGATTTTGTTTAGCAGGCGTCTTGTTTGTTTGTTTCAATGTCAGTCATCTCTTAAACTAGCTTGAGAAGAGCTGTGGAGGAGAAAGAGCAGAAAGTGACCATCTTAGAGGAATGCAAGAGCTCCATGCACCAGGAGGCAACCAGTCTACACAGCAGTATGAGGGAGCTGGAGAAGTCTCGCCTGCAGGCACGCAGAGAGCTGCAGGAGCTGCGCAGACAGGTGACAGATTACTTTGGTAACTGCTTTCCGTCTAATTTCTTTCAAATAAGTCTTCAATCGGTATGTGCTATGATAACACGAGCAGGTAAAAGTCCTCGAAGGTGAGAATGGCCGGCAGAAACAGGAGCTGCGAGAGTTGCAGGCCCGGGTATGTCAGGAGGAGCAGAAGGAGGAAGAGGCACGTCGAGAGGCTTTCACTCTCAAGCAGAAGGTGCTGGAGTGTGAGGCTGGCAGAGAAGCAGCGCTGAATGAGGTAGAAAGCCTCTGGGAATTATTCTGTTAACAAATACAAGAGCAAACATTCCACCTTTGCATACATACCTGAAGAATGCCTGCCGTCCTCACAGAGACAGAAAACATGAACCATAACACAATGAATATTCTACTGTCATAGGTTGTTGCCACTTGAGATCTTTAGTGATAATAACTGAACAACAGTTTATGAAATAAACTTTTATTGCATTCTGTTATATTTCGTAGGCTATTTTTAACCCCATTTTAAGGGTCGCCAAATTATCATGACCGTCAAGTGGATGTATTCTGTTCTGTTGAGCATGGAGAGAACTGGAGATGGATTCCTCATTATTATGATATGTTTGAAACCTGGTTAATGTTTTTTTCTAACAAAATATTACAAATATCTTTCACCAGTCTTTGGAATCTCCTGAGACTTTTTCCACATATCAAGCATTTCAGCCCTGAGGTTGAAAAAAACTGCTATTAAGTATATTTTTCTGTTTTATGCCTCAGCTATGATTATTGTACCTCTTATCCTTATCTGATACACATCTTTTTAGAATTCTGTGAACTTGACAGGCCTGTCATCCCAAAGCACATTAACACTTTACAGAAACCATGTCTCTGTTTTTACACACTTTGTTAATAGATAACATTCAGGGCATGCTTCTTCAGGCAGTAATGTTAATGTCACTGCTGTAGTTAGAATTATGTTCAGCCTGTAGTCCATACTTCTGAAAATGTGGCCTAAATAAACAAGTTAATGAACAACTTGATAATAAACGTAATAAAGCCTATCACAAAAGAAATAATGCAATGCAAGGGAATTTGATCATTATCCTGTAAACCAAAGATAGCAGATGATGTAGTCTGAATTAATTGGGTTTAAAAAGTAAGCAGCTAAATGCAGACAGCTGACAGACAGGCCATGAGTTGTGTGCTACAATTGATATAAAAGATTTTAAATTCTCCAACAGCAACCCAGTTATGGCCTGTTTATTGATTATGACAAAAAAACACAGTTTACAATAAATACTTACATGACTAGTCGAGAAAATTAGGTTTGCCTTTTGACTCTGTTCTGTGTGTTTGTGCAGGTTGGAGGCCTACAGCGCCGTGTGGTAGAACTGGAGACAGCGGATCATCAGAACCGAAAACTGCTGCAGGAGAGAAAGGCCCATCAGCAGCAGTGTGAATTGAAGCACAGAGAAACTACCACCCAATTGGGGGAGGCACTAGAAGATGCCAGAGCCAAGGTGAAAGAGCTCTCTGTGCAGGTCAGCCTCGCTGAAAGCAAAGTCCAGGGCCTGGAAGAGCAATTGGGCCTAGCCAATGCCCAATGTAGGGAGCGGGAGTTAAAGTTGATGGGGTTGTATTCAGCTCTGAACCGCACTGTTGTCACCAGCCATACAAGGCCTTCAGGCACAACCACGTCCCGTAGACGGTCTCCCTCTCCATGGAGAAACCACCTGCAAGTAAAAGGTATGGTCATGCACCTTCAAATTTAGGTGTCATGATGATTTTTCGCTGCGAGCAGATGCATTAATGAGTGGTTTCTGTTCAGGGGGTGATGACGGTTCTGTGTTGTCCTTGTCCCACGGTGAAGATGAAGAGCTGGACTTGGACTCAGTGTGCACAGCCCTACGGGAATTCCAGCAGGAACTCAGAGACACACAAAGAGACAGGGTATATTTGAACTTTTTATCAAGGACACAAAAGCATATGATTGAGTGGGATCGTTGTCTGATAAAGTTGGTTTTACTTTTCGGCTCACCAGGTCAATTAAGTATCTTAAGCTGAATTTACATATTACATTTTAATATTCGATTTTTGGCACTTTTTAATCCAATTAACGTGTCTTCTTCCTTCAGGATGAAGCCAAGGCTCAGATAGTTAGTCTAAGTCAGCAGGTGACAGAACTCCAAGGCATCCAGCAGAAGTCAGCCTCCCAGCTGCTACAACTACAGAAGTCCTTGAAGCAATCAGAGCAGGGTAGGCTGGTCCTACAAACACAGCTAATATTGGTTATTAATTCTGTTTACACATACAGCATATTTACCATATTCTTCCAGGAAAAAGAGAGATGGCAGAGAAATTGCAAGAGGTGTGCACATCCCTTTCCCAGCAGGAAGAAGTAGCACGACATACAGAGAAGGACAAGAGAAGCCTGGAAGAGGAGGTTGCTCAATTGAGGACTAGAGTGCAAGCTGCTGAGGCAGAGTCCAGGGCACTACAAGTATGTAAAAGGCAAAGAGTTAAGTGTTAACAAAAACTACATACAGCATGGTCAGTGACGACTCCTCTGTCAATTCCTCCGAAGGATAAGTTGGAGCTCTTGCAGGCCTTCGAATCTCATGCAAATATAGAACAGCGGAAGCTGAAGGAGTCCATGGAGGCAGCAGAGAGCAGAGCAAACCGTTTGGAGCTCTCCCAGCGTACCCTTGAAGGTGAGCTACAGAGGGCCCAGCTCAGGGCAGCAGAGCTGGATGCAGAGGCAGGGGCACTGCAGGAAAGACTGACGGAGCTGAGGAGGAAGCTAGGGGAGAGTGAGGACCGGTGTGCAGTGCTGAGGGTCAGCGAGGAGAGGCTGGCAACATCACTGGCTCGAGCTGAGCAGCACGAGAGCCAGCTGAGAGAGCAGATCCACAAACTGTCCAACACCCTCAGTGACAACAGGAACAGCAGCGGGGCTCTGCAGGAGCAGATCACACAGCTGCAGAGGGCTCTGACTGCCAGTGAGCAGGACCGAAGGCTGTTGCAGGTATCACCTCATCATCCTCAATACAGGATAAGTTAACAATATCAATGGTGTAGATGAACAAGCCACAGACGGAAATGAATTTTAAGGAAAACATTTTCCCATTGCTGTAACATAATACATGTGCACTGTGTAAGCTTTTCTCCTCTCTCAACATAAGGACCTTTGATTGAAACTTTAAAATAAGATGAATAGCAGTGCTTCCATTGCTGTGCTTCGATTTACAGTGCAGCTATGTAACCCTCTCAGCTCCACACTGTTCATATTTTGTTTACATTTGCTGCTGTGGTTTTCCTAAAGTACCTCAAAGACTGAGCAATAAAATGCTCAGGCAAGCTCATTCATTTTCCAAGAGCTTCTCAGGAGAGCTTTCCGGTCTCCGTTTAGGACTGCACTTTAAAGATTCTGAGCAAACAAAAATACGACATCTTTGGTATAAATCTCTTGATTTGCTCAAAAGCTGTCAGGTAATTACAGTAAAAAGCAAGAGAAAATCCCAATTCCTGGATTAAAAATGTTAACAGTATGTCAAGGGCTGTACAAGAGATTGAATATAAGGGAAGGTGAGAAAAACAGGGTCAGCTCAAAGGCAAAATTGTGTTTTGATGTGCCCATAGGAGCGTCTGGATAAAACACGAGATGCCCTTTCAGAGAGCAAGAGGCTGAACCACAAACTAACAGAACAGAACCAGAACCTTCAACGAGCCCAAGAAGACTTAGAGCTTAAAGATCATGAGCTGGAGAAACATAACAAGGCACTGAAGGAGGTGAGTAGTACTCAGGGTAAAGTGCAAATTAAGGTGGAAAGCCTGTGACACCAAATTGATGTGTGGATGAATAACTGTGTCGCAGAGCCTGAAGCAACAGCAAGATGCTCAATTGCAGGCCCAAGGGAGCTCCCAGCAGCTGCAGCAAGAGAAGGAAGAACTCCATGACAAGGTCAACCACCTGCAGAGCTCATTGCAGAAGTTGCAGAGTGAGAGAGCAGAGATGGAGAGGACACTGACACGCCTCAGCAAAGACAAATCAGCACTCAGGAGAACGCTGGAGAAGGTGAACTGACCTATGTGCTGCACTAGTTTTAGGAATAGTGTGGCATTTTGGAAAATAAGTGTATTCTCTTTCTTTCCAAGAGTTAGATGAGAAGAGCGATATACCTTAAAGGTATTCTCCCACTCAACTAGCCTAGGTGTACAAAATGCATTCCACCCAAAATGTGGCATATCAATTAATATGTGTCATTTTATTATTTGGTCAAGTTTCAGTGCATAATTCAAACGAAAACATGCCGAATGAAAAGGAATTCCGTGGGTAGATTTTTGTTGGATTTCACCTACCTGGGCGCCATTTCCCTGCAGCTTCCCATCGCTTATGCGCGTGCGCAAGCCAGCTGTGCGTGTCCAGATTCCGATTTCAGTAGCTCCCATCGATCCTTCTGCTCTCCAGTATTTACCAGTTTTGCTTTCCGTTTCTTTTCGTCAGCTACTCGATGCCTTATTTTCTTGTCTAAATCACAGTTACAGACTACAGTCACAGCACTCAGAAAGCACAAACAAACCTCTGCCAAGACAGGTCACCATTATGTAATTGAACTTAAAGCAATAGTCCCATGATAGTGTGAAACGTCATAATAGGACTCATTGACCATGAAAACCTACCCCTAGAGTTTGGAATCACATTGGTATCATTATTAGTTTGATAGTTATCAAGAAAAAAAATTCACTAATGGTGGTTTTCTTCAGGATCTAGCTTTAAAACGTGATATTTTCTTCCATGGCACATGACCCACCGTGCCAGCCAATTTCATCGTAATCCATCAAATAGTTAATGTGTAATTGATAATGATAGTCCAAAAAGCCCTATCGGGGGGGGGGGGGGACTTCAGGCAGGACATTATTTTGAAATGTACAGGAAGTGTTGAGTTTGCATTAACAGCACATTGCAGTATCTTTGACAGGGCAAATGGATCAAAACAATGCTGAGTACTCAAGTGTTGCAACATGTGTCATAACCTGGCCCAACCTTTTTTACAGATGAGAGATATGTCTGTTGTGGACGTTGGTCAGAGTCGTATCGCAGCACTGTATGCACAACTTTCAACTTCATTACATCACAACAAACAAAACACTGGAAAGCACCACCCTGTGGTGCTGAGGTAATCTGCTGTCCTGGGACTCTTGCTACCTTGCTACCGCATGCTGCCAGCTCTCTCCACTTACACCCGACAAATGCCAGTTCAGTTGCTTTACATGAAATTAAACTGCTGCTCTGTTACTGTGGATGAGAAGCAGTTGTCACACCTAGAACAGTACATGCAAAATTCTGCTTTGGTTGACCCCAGAAAATGAAAACGTCTTTGGTAAGGAGACCAGAAAAGTCTTAGTGTTGAATATACAGTAGAATATTTGTGTTATATAAGAGAGCCAAACCTCAGATGGCTTTAAAATGTAATTAAAAGGGTCTGAAAGTCAAAACAGTAAAACTGTTGGATGCTCTTGTCCATATAGAGGCCAGGACTGAAGTAATATATATTTATTCCTGGTCAAAAGCCTCGCTGCCAAATTCTGGACCAAGTGAAGACGTGCAGTCGCCGAAGCATTAAGGCACATAAATGGGCACTTACAATAATCCATGTAGGATGAGATAATTTGAATAATTTGCTGTTTCATTCTCCTGTAGTTTGCAATTTGAGGGACATTGTTTGTTCCATTTCTCCACTTACTCCTCTCCTTTGTCACACGTTATACAAAGTGACCTTGTAGGGATGGAAACATGTAGGTGGACTGTGAGAACCAAGAGGCTTGGCTTCTGCTACAGGCATTACAGGAAGGCACATGAACAGAACAATCATGGTAAAGTCGTTCACATTATGTCACCCTCGTCTTGTTGTCAGGTGGAGATGGAGAGGCTGAGGATGGAGGAGGAGGCAGAATGTGCTGCCAGAGTGAAGGAGCAGTTGCAGCAGACAGTCCACAGCCTGGAGCAGCAGCTGGCTGAAAAGCAGGAGGAGATGCAGGCTGTGAAGGTCAGAGGCCCCTGGATGATAGCCAGAGATGGGCCAGGGTTCGCACTGCAAACAGCTCCACATCACATATCATAAAGACATTTAGCACATTCAGACAGGAAACTGAAAGTTACTACATGGTCAGACCTTGGTGAAATTTTCACAGAAGTTGGTGTTAACATGTATTCATATTTACAATAGGGCATAAATTAAAATGTTACTGTAACTCATACAATATTTAAGAATATTCAAATGTTTTTTGTAGTGCTCTGGAACCCTCTCTCACTTCACTGAAGGTACTGTCAGCTTCAGTGAGGGTAATAGGTAGTTGCACTTTCTTACACTAAAAGTCAGATATCTCTTTACTCTTTGAAAGCATTTAAAGTTGCATTTAAACTACAGTGACATGTCAGTCAGTCAGTCTGCTGTTCCGGTGTGATTCCATGTTAGTGAACTAAGAATACATGTGAGCCAGGGGTTATGTCCTCTGTAAAACCAGGGTCGGAGCACTGTGTACTGCCCGTCTCCACAAACAAACTCATTACAACAACAGAATCCTTACCTTCATTTTCCTCATACTCTATTTTCAATTATGTAAACTCATGTGAACTGTGTTCAGGCCCAAATCTCAGAGTTGGAGCACTCTCATGCACAGCACCTCCTGGAGGTAAAAGCCTGCCACCACCAGGAGCTGGATTTGGAGACGGATCGTCTGAGAGACAGTCAGCTCCAAGCAGAGCAGGCCCTGGAGACCAGGGAAAAGGCCCATCGCCAGAGGGTCAAATGCCTGGAAGAACAGGTATTACTGTGGATACTTTGTTGGGAAGGTCTTTCCTTTGTACTACAGGTTGGTGTCTATGTTTTATGTGTGTCCACTTCCCTAATAATGTTTTCTCTTTCTTTGTCTTTCATAGTTGCTGACTTTGAGGGAGCAACTAGATCAGGAGACAAGAAGACGACAGGCCTATTTCAATCAGATGCTACAGCCTGGCATGTAGGCAGATATCTTGCCGTGACGTATGTAGCACCTCTGGCCTCCTCATTCACGGCTCCTCTGGCTCCTTCCCAACAACATTATGTTACAAGCTATGTCCACATTTGGAAGCACACACACACACTCCTAAGGCGTTTGCTCCCACCCATGCACATGTGCACACCGGATTGCATTAATCTGCAGAAAAACTCAACAACAACAAACAATGAGTGTTTTGTTTATGAGCTACTCGATGTGCCAAATTGTTTTAAGGATTTCCTCTGGCTCTATTTCTGCGTCTGTTTATGCTGTGTCATTTATTCAGGAAACAATTTGATGAAAGGTTTCCTCAGTTGGTGCTTTATTCTGTGAAGAATGTTCATCTGCTCTTTTGTTATATTGATCATGTACCAATTTTATATGCCATAATCACTGTTTATGTACCATAATGAGAACAATTTCCAAGTATTTACAATAATTGTTTGCAGATTTTCCTGGTGCTGTGATTTCTTAGTGTTTCCGATCATGTCACTTCTACTGTAAGTGTAATCTTTATTATTATGGGATGTATTTGACTCAATCAATGGTATTGGGGGCAGAAATTACCATTGTTTTCAATAAACTGGGTGTATCAGAGCACAAGTCGAGATTTGATAATGATATTTATTTTGCTGGTCACACAACGTTGTTTTGGAAAAAGTCTTGTGTGAACTTTGCAAAGGACAGCACTGCCCTTTCATGGCATGTGAGTTCTGGTGTTTGGTTCACACCATTAAAAGCTTTTGTGGATTTAGTGTTGTGGGTGAGAGAATGACCTTCGCTCTCTGTTGCCAGTGCTGTCTTCACTGTTTTCTTTCAAAGATTGTTGCAGACTCCAAGGTCTGTGGGTGTCATCATTCCCTGAGGGTTTTCACTCATGATCTGTAGCCTCTATGTGGTATTCCATTGGCTCATTAGAAACCACAAACATGTTGTGTCGTCCATGTGTTTGTTTCCATCCGAATAATCATCTGCTTTGTGTGGATCTTTAAAAGCCAGGACCTCCTTTCACTCACTCTTTCATTTCAGTTTCAGACTAGCTGTACAGTGTTGGATTTTCACAGCAGTGCACGTGCATGTGTTCTCACTGTGCAACATTGCAAAGCATGGTTACTGAACATAGTAGGAGTTTCACTGAAAAATTTGTCAGTTTCTTTAAAGCAGCCTTTTGATTATCATAGATCCGCCCAGTGGTTATCCAGTTACCAGCCTCTTTTCAGCTATTGGTTGGATGAAGCTAATTATGCAAGGTAGTGAATCCCTGTGGGGGAGGTGGGGCCAAAACTGAAAGAAGTCCTTTGGCAGGCAGAATAGAGCTTTTATTGAGGATATTTCTAAGCTGACCATCAGGGACCAAATTGCTGGATTGTTGAAAAAAAACAACATCTCAGCTGAATCACTCTTCTCCCCCTCTTTCATTCCTCTCCTCGTTTCATTTCAGTGAGACGGAGTGTAGCTCATGCAGTACCCAGCAGCAAGCAGAATGCAAGGAATCTACAGTATTCCCCTGTCTCACACAAGAAGCCCAGTTCACTGCTGAAGGACAAGTGAGGAGAGAAAGAGGCAGAGTCAGAGAGGGGAGGATTCAGATTCAGTTGTGGTTGAGAGGAGGAACGTACGCTCTTGTCCTGCTCTGCTCTGCTCTTGTTGCCTCAGGTGTGTGCGCTCCTCCCTCCCGTGCGCGGTGCCTGCTGTCAGCTCCATCCCTGGGTGGCTGAGGCCATGGTGTTGGTGCTGCAAGCCCTGCTGCCCTGCTTCTGCACCCTGTTCTCCCTGAACCTGCTGCCTGGGGTGGAACCCGCTGTGCCCCTGGAGGAATTCTACCCCTTTGGCCAGGACAAGGGGGACTCCCAGACCATCGCTCAGGACGACGGAGGCTCCCGGCTCGTGAAGATATCTGTTGCTTTCCCCTTCTTTGGAGACAGACACACAGGACTCTATGTGAGTACAGAGCAGTGTGTTTTTACTTGTGTGTGTGTGTGTTTATGTTTTCATATGTCAGAGTGTACATGTGTACATGCACTTGGCAGTTGGCAATCGAAACTGACATGGTGTGGATTGTATAAGAGCCTCAGGGAGTTGATATTTGGCATACAGCCAAATACTACATTGCAGTGCCCTTTAAGAGTTTGTATATGTTTGTGTCCACTCACAAGCTCTGGTGTGTAACCTCATTTGTAGAACGGGAGGAATCACAAACTTCCATGACATTCACCCCACTTTACATCTTGCACTCTTAGAGCGCTGAAGTCCACAGAGGGAGAAACTATTAGCAGAAACAGTGGTAAGCCCTGTGTTAATAAGTCTACAATGAGCTGTTAAAGGAAATGACACTTTGTGTTCTTAGTGTTGCCGCGGAGCATCTGTGAGCAGTTTGTTTTCAGAGAGAGCACAGGGGAAAATATGCACACCGGAGAGAGAGAGAGAGAGAGAGAAGAACAGTGCTCATGGGAGGAAGCAGAAAGATTTGACAAGGATTTTCACACACCACAGTGAAACACACTTTGATCTGCCTTTGTCATGTATTGGGTTCAGCTCCAGCGTACGGAAAGGCAGAACTCCCTTAAATCAACACCACCTGTTGCGGTTATGCATCCGCGTTCCTCCTCCTCCTCCTCCTCGCTTTCTCTGAGCCCCTCCTGCCTCCATTCTGTTCAAAGCATGGGCAGGGGAGGCTGAGGAACCATGGCAACAACGGGCAAGGTCAAAGATCGTCTTTCTAAACTAAGCATCTGCGCCAACGGGGTGAGGTCAGTCTCCCGATGAAGACATTTTTAAAACTATTTTGTCCACACAGTGCATCGACTGTGACAATAGATTTTTAGGTGCTGTCTGTGACGGTTGTCTTTTTGAATAGTTTTACACTCAAAAGTCCTCGTGTCACAATTGTTATCACATTGTTTCTCATATGTTTTTCAATGAATTCCGCTACATCACTTGTTCTCTCATAACGATACACCATAGTCACATTAGACAAGATAAGACAAGTTACTGGTTACCTGGCTTGTTGATCTTAGACTGAAATAATCATGTGATAGAGATAAACATCTGAGCATTCCACTGTCTGAAATGTGCCGTGTTAATTGTGATGTGATATCCTGTAGCTCACTCTGCATCTCTCTGGGCTGTTATTCTGCAGTCACGCAAGGCATAACACATTGTGACAGGCTCTTGAAATTACAGTCACGCTCATTTCGAATGCCTCACCTGAATCCATTAAACATCTGCTGGAAAGCACACGGTGATCTCTGCCACCTGAAAGCTGCTTTGAAGTTAATATTTCACCAAGCACTAGGGGGATAATTTTATGTGGAGTTTGCTCCATGTGTCTGTGCTCAAGCCACATGGAAGCCGTAGAACTTAAGTTGACTTTAGGTGGTTTGGTTTTATTCTCATAACTGATTCTGTTTAGCAGTACACACACCTTAAAACCCCTCACAGCACATTAAAACCCCAACTCCCAGCCTTTGTCCTTCCCTGAAGCAACATCTTATTTTGTAGTGTTTAAAGACTTCTGCAGCCAAGTGACACTTAGTTCCAGAGGTCTCTAATGTCCCATCGAATCATTTCACAAACACGATTCACCCCGGACTTGGTCCTGCTCCAGTCCTACTTCTGCCTTCTGGTAACCAGGCTGTCCTTCTGTTATGGTTTGTGTCTGGGAGTTTTCACACGTTGCTGGGATCTCTCCTCCTCCTCCTCCTCCTCCAGGCCCCCCACCTCTTCCCTCCTCCAACGCCTCAGATAACATGGCAGGGGTCTTCCCCCTGCAACTGTCCAGCTGCTTTATCTGAGAGATGACCAATCACTTTAACAGAACACAGATGTATCTGCAAAGCATCTTAGAGGCTTCCAAACACTGTAGTTCATGGATTATTTGTTTGTTTGTTTGTACATTTAAGTTTAACCTTTTATTTAAGTCTTAACACAATTGTCATTGCTACAGAGCAAAGTGAAAGATAAAAATGTATATATATAGATATATATCCATGAACGACCGCTCTAGCTCCTAATATTAGGAGCTAGAGCGGTCGTTGGTTCAATCCCCAGCCCCTGCAAGTCTACAAGTCGAAGTATCCTTGAGCAAAATACTGAACCCCAATTTGCTCCCTGGGCATCGTAATGTAGTGCAGCCCACTGCTCCTCAGGGATGGGTCAGATGCAGAGAAAGAATTTCCCCCTGTGGGATGAATAGAGTATCTAAAAAAATAAATAAATAAAATCATTGAAACTCCATATGTAATTGAAAATAGCGCAAAAACAACATTCCAAATGTTGACACAGAAAAATGTAATTGTTTATAAAAATTATATCCTCATTTAGAATTTGATGCCAGCAACACATTTAAAAAAAGTTGTGACATGGTCATGTTTACCACTGTGTTGCATCACCTCTTCTCAGTTCCCAAACACTTAGAGTGTTGTTAGAAGGAGACCAGTTGCTGTAATCTTGAAAGTTGAATGTTTTCCCATTTTTGCCCATCCATCTTGGTCCTTTTTCTCTGAATCTTTTAATGATATTGTTACTGTGGACGATGAAATCCAGAAATCCTTTGCAATGTTACATTAAGAAACATTTCTTAAATTGTTGCACTATTTGCCAGCGCAGTCTTGAACCCCTCCCCGTCTTTACTTCAGAAGAAGACTCAGCCTCTCTGGATGCTGTTTTTGCCCTGCTAATAAGTATTTTAGATGAATAGATCTACGACAGGGGAGAGGGTCCTGTTCTTTTATTACTGATGTATAAATACTTTCATAATACCACTTAAATTCCTCATTAATGATCTGATTGTTTCTATAAACTTCATCCAGTGTTTCATTCCTCAGACATATTGGTTGTCTCTTTAAAGTGCTGTTGACTAATGAGTGGGATTATGTTTGTTAGTGTACTAAGTTGTCCAATGTCAATTCTTGTAATTCATCTTATATTCTACTGCTTGCTTGACTCTTATGTGTTTTCTCTAAGATACTTACTGTATATGGGCTCCCTGTTGTTTTTGCTGTATATGATAATATGATTCCTCTTATATATGCCTTAAATTTATGCCACACTATTCCAATATGTGGCTGGTCCTCCATACTTACAGTAGTTTGCTTAAATAGATTGTTGTGACTTTTAATGTACTATTCCTATTCAATCACCATATCTTATGGGACATTGAAGTTTGTTTTGGGGACATAATACAAATAACTATGGCATGGTCTGTTATTGTAATGCCATTCATTTTACTTGATGATACCCTTTCAAGGCCTTCCTTAGGTATAGATAAATAATCTATTCGACAAAATCCATTCAAGTATGTGTAATCTATTGTGTAAGGATGTGGAGCTGAGCTGTCATAAGAACAAAAAATGTTGTTCAGTACTCCCCCCAAGTATGATCACTCCTGTTGGTGAACTGTCTAACAGTGTTTGTCTTTTATTGAAGAATGACATATCTGATATTCAGTTCATGGATTAACTACTCTAAGGATGGCCAGTGTTAAGAACATGAAGGAGGATGTCTAACGTCAGGCAGGAAGGAGCCCAAGTGTAAAAGCACATGTGAGAAGAGAAGCACCTGATAAAAGGCATTTGTTGTTGATACACAAACTCATGGACACAGGAAAGAGCCAAGCTTTTCCTGGATATATTTTATATAGTTACCTGTAATTACAAATGAACTAAATTTAAACAAAATTTGAATACATTTTGAAAGCATCCTGCCAAGAACACGCTACAGTATAAGTGCACTCTTCACAGATTGCACATCTGCTAGTGCTCATCTGCTCCTCTTGAACACTAGGAGTGCAATTTCATTCACAGACTTTCACTCATCACTATGTACTGTATGGCCCAAAGATGTGCACATTGAGTTTTATTCTTTGTACTCTGCTGGAGTGCTTTTTATAAGCATGTGTGGGATGAGAGATGTGACCGAGTGATGTTAGAAACAGTTTATCCACCATGGAAAAGATTTGTCTTCACATTCTTTAAAAAGCCTTAAAGTTTTAAAGTAAATGATGCACTTCAATGCAACATGTATTCATGTTCTTATGGAGAGTTTGATTAGGAGATTGATGCCACTCTCAAATCTGTTCATTAAATATGAAGCTGCAGCCAGAAGATTGTTAGCTTAGCTGAGAACAAACACTGGAAGCTTTTTTATGTAAAAACAGCAAGTGGTGGTTTTACGGCATGGTTGTGTACCAGACTATTTCTTGGCCGGACACAATGACTTCCTGGAGTCTCTGCTGGTTGCGTTTTAAGGTCACAGTGATGACAGGGCTCCAAGAAGTCAAGGCACCAAGCCAAGAATTAGTCTGGTACATCTTCTCATCTAACACTTGGCCAGAGACCAAAGAAATGTGTTTCCCAAAATTAAGAAAACTTACAGTCATGTGAAGTCTTGGTTTTGGTTTACCTTGCTATTATACATCAGCAAAAATATCCAATACTTTTTAACTGTAAGTATTTTAAAATGATCACAAATTCATTTTTAATCTAAAATGTCATAACTTTACCAGAATATTTTGAAATTCCTCTGTAATTTGAACTATGAAATTTGAAATTGAAAATGTTTGTTGAGTTTCTACTCTTCACATCACTTGCATCATTTAAGTTGTATGAGAGTCCTTCCACACTCTTCCATACAAGACTGTAATCACTTCCTTTGCCTCCATCAAGTAATTGGACAAGCTTGTAGCTGTGAAACCTCCATTTCTGACAAGGAAAACGAATGTTTTCCTGAGTTGATCCATAGGCACCTTTTTCATTCTTTGGTTTATTTTGGCTTGACTTAAGCCAGATGAAAGTTTATTTTAGTCCATAAATTGCTCGGCTCTAAAGTAAACCACCCAAGCAAAATCCTGGATATATCCGGCAAAGAATTCCCAAAAAATAACAAGGGAGTTATAGAGTGGAGTGGCACCATTGAGAGTGAGAGAGAGAAATATGGGGATGCTTCTAACAAGGTTGACTGATCACACCTCTCTCCCCTGTGAATCTGACCTTGGTCATGTTACAGCATAACACAAGGCAGCTCTGAACCCATTCACTCTCTCACCTAAGTGTGATACATTACCAGCCTTCACTGGAGCTCTCTACTGGTTCTAGCCCTGTTGAAATCCATGAGAAGAAGAAAAGCATGAGTTATGGAGCAAAGAAAAAGTTCAGTTTGAATTCTCTTAAGGTCATTGCCATGTCAGAGTGGTCCCCTGAAAAATCTTATGTCAGAAATACACTTGTGTAAACAGTTCCAGATGCTACAAGCAATTGGATTAGGTAATTAAACATATTCCCGTATTAGAGTATAAACTCTATTTAGTGTTCAGCATCATTTGCTACACTACTTTTGCTGTAAGATGGGTGACTTCCAGACCGCCACTACCACAGGTCTCTCATTAGTGGGTATGTGGGTGTAGGAGATTTGTAATTCATGTACATCCCTCCATTCATCCAACCCTGTGCCCTCTGTCTTGTTTTTCTCCCAGTATCAGATGGCGCTCTGGCTGACCTTTGGGCCCTGCCCTGCAGTCGGTCCACTTTTTCCCCACATCAGCCACGTTCTCACCACATCACGCTGATGCAGAGGGGAAGACTGTGGTCGGGCAATTAACTTAGCCCTCGTGCCGTGCCAAACAAAACTTCCTTTGCTGTTTTTACAGCAAAGTTCTTCAAATTATGGTTTTCATACATGCAGGGAGTAAAGCCAAGCCATTTGATGTTGCTTTGTCACTGTCACATGCCACTCAGCTTGAATGCAGAGAGGCAAAGTTCACGCCAGCGATTAGAGGAAACAGGATAGGTGCCATGGTGGGAAGAATCTCTCCTTGTTGATTTTATGCAGAAATGATGTATGGATGAATGAAGGCCTTTGATGGGCATTCATGCTGGAGAACTTTCCTCTCCACTCACTTTTAGTGGCTTATTTCTCAGGATGTTAAAAATTTTGTGCAGTGGCTGTTCCCTCACCACCTAATGCTACATTCTTATCACTGAAAGGATCCTTTAGCACATTGCTAAATACTGTTTTAGCATCTTCTATAGAAATCTCTTGACTTGGCTGCTGGCATTTGACTTATTTTACTGCTCAACTTACTCCCCTACCCGACACATCCCTTATTTACTACATGTACACTGTAAATCAATAACTAGCATTTTTTTCCCCACAACTTACCAAACCTCTTTTGTTTGGCACTATGGCAGGAAACCTACTAGGAAAACAGGAGCATTTACTGTCTTGGCTCTGGGGCCTGCAGTTTACAATCCTTACTGTTGCTCTAAAGCATCATGAGAAATCCACAGAGAATTATGAACAAACTTTGCATTACCTCTTCCATTTTCCTTTCCATCTCACATTTTATTTTAGCATCTTTAAGCTCATTGTTTTGATTTTATGACCCGAAACATCACTGATTTATTCAGCCTCACCACTTTCATCAACCTTGTTGCCAAACAAGAAAACCGGTTTTGCTGTCAGTGACTATCTGATGAACATTATACATCATTTAACAGCTAAAGAGCCAGACATTTCCATCTGGGGTTGTTGGAGACCAAATCAGAGCGAATATTAAAACACATCTCTAAATCGTAACTAATATTTCTCAGGGTCCTCTGCTGGATGTATAAATGTATACAGCATTGTAAGGTGGTAGCACAGCCCTTCTACAGACAGCTTGTTCACTTCCTGTTAATACCATTGTACTGAAATCGGCTGCAGTTCACCTAGAGGGTGCTTGTGAAGGAGTCCATTACTACTTTTAAAAGTGAAAGTGATTGTTGATTCATCTTCATCTTGAGTAACTGAATAATCACCTGATTGCCTCAGCAATGCACCAATCATTGACCTGTTAAAAATACTCTTTTGGGAGATTGATATTTCACAGATGCTACAGTGTGTAGCTGCAGTGCTGACTGTGCATTTTACACAGAGGAGATATGTGGATGAGGTTGTTTGTTTACTTTGCTGTTTGCAGACATCTGTGGATTTTAAGACCGTGAACATCCTTCCTGGTGTGATGACTTTGCAGGTGCGTGAGCAGCTGAAACCAGGTTTTCTCAGCTGCTGTCATTTCACGGAATAAATGTAGCGTCTGTTTGCTACATGAGAAGTGCAAACATCCGTTATGGGAGCATTCACTGAGCCATGCTGCTGTCTCCCCCGTGAGGTCAAGATACCTCTGTTTGTCCACCTTCGTCTCCTCTCCTTAGCACTTTGACTCTAACCTCACCTCATTCCATAAACAGGTCACTGTGGCTTCATCTGACATGTTGGACAAAACAAATCACTGTATGATCAATCTTATTCAGATAACTCCAACTATCTCCTGCCCAGGTTAACAACAATGGCCTGGTGTCTTTCCTGAGGGAAGTGTCTCAGTTCACACCTGTGGCCTTTCCAATCGCTGGCGACAGAAGGGTTGTGGCGCCGTTCTGGGCTGATGTGGACAACCGTCGAGCAGGAAGAGTCTTCTACAGAGAGAGCAAGGAGCCCTCCATCCTGATGAGGGCCTCAGATGATGTTAGGACATACTTTTCAGACTTCCCCAACTTCAACGCAACATGGGTCCTCATCTCGACATGGCTTAAAGTTACTTTCTTTGGAGGCAACTCCCTCACACCGGTACAAACTCACACTTATCTCACAACTCAGGTTCTTTATGTAAGATATAAATCTCATTTGGGCCATATATCATTCATTCCAAAACAGGGGTACTCTGGAGTTACCAGGAGGTATGTGAAAAGATTGTGGAGTAGTTTAATTAAAAAGAAATAGAATTTTTTATTTGAAATTGAAAAATATACCCATATATTTTAGTTTAAGAGACAATACTGAGTATTAATAAATTTATGCCACTGCATTACCAACTAGTTATAACACCTCACAGCCAATTGTTGCTACAAAGGGTGCATGAAAACATGAGCAAACTAGAAGAGAAGACTAGATAGTTAATTAAATGCAACGGATAAATGGTTTAACTTGTTAGCTAGAGAGGATGACTATGCAGGATTTTTCAAAGAAAAATGTTATCTCTTAATCATTACTTATCACCCACTAGAAGTGCATGGTGGTATCTGTATCCTCCTCTTACTTTCTTTAACATTTTGCTGTATTCAGAACATTTCTGGGCATCAGCCCTCAGTAGTGGGTGTGTAGGTCCCAGCCAATAACAGCCCATGTTCAGGACTATATTAAAAGGTTACATCTCTGTCTCCATCTCTTTCCTCTGCTCTTGGTCTGTATAAAGAACTGCAGGTCTGTGTGTCTGTTTGACTGAGGGCAGGGCTGAGCTACACGCAGCTATGCAGAGCAGAGTAGAGCAGCTTACAGGATGAAATTTGTGCCTCAGATGCATTTGCACAAATTCTGGCAATGTGGGACTTTCCTGCTGGATTGTGTGTAGATGTGGGCTCATTTATTTCTTCTTCAGAAACTAACTGCTGTGAAACAATCAGACAATAATGTTTTATTTCTCTGTGTCACTGCTGTATTCTTACTAACACTGCTCCCTCTCTTCATTCACTCTTTACCTCACTTGACACTTGAGCACTGGTGTCTGGCCATTTAGCCAGGGAGTAGGGGCAACTTTGAATAGTGTATTTACCAACAGCAGCTGACAAATACTGCGTAGTATATCTTAAAAATAATAATCTGAAGGTATTGAATAAACAGTTTGAAGAATCAGCCAAAAATAATGGATTAAATGGTTGAAATAACAAGTAAGCAGCAAAATATCCAGTTGTACTAATAAATAATAATAAATGAATAACTAATAGAGGACCATTGACCAAAAGTAAACAGGTGAAACAGTTGGCTAACTAATAAGTGGCCAGATGAATTACCACCTAATGAATGAAGGATTGAAAGATCCAGTTTCTGCCCCTGCAAGTGATAGTAGTAAGAATACAAATGTGAATGAAAAAATATAGAAGAGTACAGCGCACATCTCTGTCATATGTGTCTGAGGCAAACTGAAGAAGTTGATCACTTTCGGCCCCAACCGACCATGTTAAGGGCAGTGAGCAGTCAGCTGTCAATAAAACACAGTAGCCAAAAAAATAGGTCTTTTAAACAATCGTGAATCACACAGTCATCAGTGTGCACAGAAAATATTAGGCTGATGGGCCCAGTATTATGCGAGATTCGCTAGATTAGACATATATACACATCGACACATGCATGCATACATGCACAATAAAACACATACAGTAATTCCCCTGCAGGCTAACGCCTGGTAGAGATAACAATATTCACTTCTTGTAATGTTACTTAACATAAAATTAAGTGTAGATCACACATTTGGAACATGACGGGTGATGATGTTGAAGAGGTCTTTGAGATTATGTAATAAGGGGGAACCATTGGTCTAGATAATCTTGAATTGTCAGGAAATAGTCTGGTTGTTGCTGGTTAAAATTTTGGATGTAATGTGTGATTATGCACTAAGCTGTTGGGTTTCATTTTAATGGTAACCATTCATTTCACGCCATCTTCCTCAACAACAGGCCCAGATGAGTCTGTTAGTTTTCAGCCTGCCTGAGATTTAGGAATCTGTGTCATTAATATGAGAAGTCTGTCTGATGCATACATTAGTGGAAACCAGGAAATAGTTTAACTGAGTCTGTTCCTCTCTATGCAGGTAAATACTTTCCAAGTGGTGCTCATTACAGATGGAGAGCTTTCTTTTACTATATTCCAGTACAATAACATCACTTGGACCACAGGCATGCATGCCAGCAGTGGAGGAAACATGGCTGGGCTGGGAGGGATTGCAGCACAGGTAAGGTCACATGTTTATTTGGTCAAAATTTGGAATGCATGCATGATGTCCCTCCTGTGAAGATGCAGACTAAATTTGTCAGGTGTCTAAATGATAATTCAACCATCTTTTGTGATGTCTGCCTCCTTGTTACTCTCTTCCCAGGCAGGTTTCAATGCTGGTGATGGCAAGCGCTATTTCAACATCCCTGGCTCTCGCACAGCTGATGTGGTGAACGTTGAGGGAACCACCAATGTGGGCTATCCAGGCAGATGGGTCTTCCGTATAGATGATGCACATGTGGAAGTGGGGGGCTGCAATAACTCCGGTATGACCGTTTCTAAGAGAATAGTTCTTCTACACCTGACCCTCTTTCTTATTTTGCTTCTAAGATTGCTGTTGCATTGACCTCTCTCTACAGCATCAGTGTGCCCACATCTGCGACCATGTCTGAACGGAGGGCAATGCATCGACGACTGTATTACAGGCAACCCCTCCTTCACTTGCTCCTGCTTGGCTGGCTTCACCGGCCGACGATGCCAGATCGGTGAGTTATGGTTGAATCCACACTGCACTCTGTGAATGAATACTTTATCTGAGTTCAGCCAGAAAAAATGTCTTCTTATAGAAAATGCTTCACTTTTCCTTAATACCGGTATCATCTTCATGCCAATATGTTGCATTCTCCTTAAGCCTTACCTTATTAACTGACGTCAGCCAGAAGCTTTCTTCTAATTAAAGGATTCAAATTACCTCCTGTCTCCTTGTCTCTATAGATGTCAATGAGTGTGCCTCATATCCCTGCCAGAATGGAGGGACCTGTGAAGACCAGATTAATGGTTTCATCTGTCAGTGTCCTTCTGGATACACTGGGATTCAGTGTGAAACAGGTACAAAGAAGACTTTGCCTTAAAGCTGGTATTTACTGTGGATACGATTACATTTTTTATTACCTCCGCTACAGTGGTGTTGTTTCTACTTATGTCCATTAGTTGGTGGGTTTGTTAGCAGCATTATGAAAAACTACTGAACTGATTTTCATGACGTTTTGTGAAAGTATGGGGCTTTGACCAGGGAAGAATCCGTGAAACTCTGGTGAAGAACTGTAAACAGATCGTTTTCTTTAATATTTTAATGTAGGGCATTTTTCAACATTTTCCTTAATTATGCAAAAACTACCAAACTGATTTCCACAAAACTTTGTGGAGATGGCCAGGCAAGCTGCACAGAAATGTGTAGGATTGTCCTGTGCCTTTCTTGTTTATTTCATTTTTTTCTAGCATTTATTTATTATATACAATACTTTCTGCAGAATACAAATGTGCTTAAAAATATCATTTTAAAGTAACAGCTCGCACAATAAAGGCCACTTACATGTCATTTTACACAATAGCAAGAAATGACCCCAAACAAGTTGGCATTTTTACTGCACATTAAAAAAAACACAATTCTCCTACCCACTGCACTTTCAAATAGGCTGAAGACCAGGAAAAACTTAATTGAAGTTATTTTCTGCCTCATTAACCTCAAAAAAGTATTTCAGAATATTGTGGTCCAGCCTCTTTGGAGCTTCTGTGCCTGTTCCCACAGTCCAACCTGTGGAGATGTATCAAACCTCTTCTAATACCTTTCACAGCCAGCAGCACATACTTGCAGAGTGAGGGGAGCAGTGTGGCGGATATATTAATCAGCTGAGTAAATATTCCATGAGCGTGTCTCTCTCTCTCTCCCCCATGTGTGTGTTGCAGACATTGACGAGTGCAAAGACAAGCCATGCCTCAACAACGCGGCATGTGTACAAGGCGCTGGCAGTTTCACCTGTGTGTGTGAACCGGGTTACACTGGTGTCCTGTGTGAGACAGGTGAGCTGGGTTTTTTTACAGTCCAGAGGAAATATTTTCTGCTGCTCTCTACATCAAACTCAGCTGTTCTGGAAGATGTTAACGTCCAAAGAGTTTCCCAGACTACTTAGACAGATGGGTCCACGATGAGGTTATGGTTTAATTAATTTGCAAGCAACTCTTCTTTTTTAGACAATGTAGCAATGAACCATAGTGAGAAAGTTCACCGAAGTCAGGTTGGTCTCCAAAAAGTACTAATGTCGCTCCTTTTGTGATTGATCATTGTTGAAATTTGAACCCACTGGGGGATTAAATTATCAGATCCTGCACAGTTCATGAATCATTGTATCTACATGAAATGGGATTACTCTTAATACCAGACACCTGGCCAATGAAGCTCTACGCTTTCAGAAGGGAAGTTCAGTGCCCTTAATCTGGCTCAATGTCCTGGACTTGGTTTTCCATTTAAAGACTGAAAAATATTAGTTGGAAACTGAATAAACAGCAAATTAACCTCTCTTTTTTTGTGCATCTTCTAGACATAAATGAATGCGAGTCACAGCCCTGTCTGAATGGAGCAGAGTGCATCGATCAGGTGGCCAACTTCACCTGTATTTGTCCCGCTGCCTTCACTGGAATGCACTGCGAGACAGGTGACTTACATTTGGCCATAAAAGCGTTTTTAAAATATGTATCTAATAGAAAATGTTGACATAGCCTGTAAGTCCTACCTTTGTCTTTCTGTCTGGCTTTTTCTAATGTAGCATTTTTCCAACTGGGACAAGCACAAAGGAAATCCTGTTTGAGAGCAAAATTATTTTTTTTCAACAGCTATCAAAATAAATTACATCTTTGAGATAAAATTCATGATCAGGTCACAGAATCTGACAGGAATGTTTTTAAATAGTTTTTGATTTTTTTGGCCTAGTTTCTCTATAATTGAGGACCGAGGAGTGAGCAAATGTTCTGTTTGTCCATCAGCCCAGCAGCAAACGATAGCAATCTAATGAAATATGTATCTGTTTTGGTCTCCATAAGTTTGGTTTGAAGGGTCAGTTCAAAAGAAATCTGATATATATAGGCAAATATTCTGATTTTAGTCATGCATTAACAGAAATACACAACATAAACGCAATAAGTTTTAATAGAAATTCATTGAATTTGGCTATTAGGGAAGTGATCAACCTGTCATCAAACATCTTTGGCATTTCTGCTCTGCTATTTCCTGATACCAGCATATGCAGAAATACTACACATATCTAATTTTTGGGTATATTTTCCCTGGTTTGGTTGGGAGAGATCTGTCTCTGGGATTTATGTTGCCACTCCAATACAATTGAGGTGTATGGAATAAAAACAAAACTGTCTGCATTGCATAATACTGCCAGAGGTAAGTGAAGGAATATGTTTTGATGGTATTTATATGAACCAAACCCTTTAAAGCACACTCCTGTTTTCCTCTCTCAGAGCTGGTGGTGCTTCAGGTCAACTCAACTGAGGCAGAAAACCAAACAGGTAAAAGTAAGCACAGCCACAGCTAAAGCTCTGCCAAATATTTCCACATACAGTTTGATTCTCACATGTCACGCTTTTTCATATGCAGCTTTGTGTGAAGAGGAAGATTGCAAGAAGAGCCAGATCTGTGAATACACCAGCTCAGGAATCTCCAACTGCACATGTGCTCCAGGCTTCTACGGTGACAAGTGTGAAGGTATTGTACACTTGGCCCAGGCTGACTGCAGGAAGCAGGGCAGGTAGAGGGGCAGACTGGTGCTTTTAAAGAGGAGCTGTGCTATCCCACAGGAATTTGGAGCTCTGCCTTGGTCATGATGATGGATTATTGTAATTATCAAAACTGACATGGCCTCACCCAGTTTACTACAGGAACCAGTCGCTTGATGTTGTGAATAATTGTTTTATAGCACAGTTTATTAGTTTACCAACAAGAGGAAGTGCTTTGTCTAGACTTGGAAAGGCGTCAAAGCTACTCTTTGGTATTCAGGTCATCTCTTCAGACAGAGCTGTTAAAATATGCATGCTTTCACACCGCTACTTGCTTCTCTGGAAGTTGGCCACGTTATAGATAAAAGCACAGCTGCTGCTTTCATAACCATAGGGCACTATGAACACAAAATATGTAAAATGCTATCATCCTCAACTAATGCTTTATGACCTCCCCTTGTCATCTGATATTATGTTTAAAGTCTGTATCATATCATATTAGTTTTAAAAAATTATTACTGAGACACGTAAAGCTAATTCAGGCTCTGAAGGGAGGTTAGTGTCACCCTCTGATAGCAGTTGTTGCAAGTATTCTTTTTTCCCCACCAAAAGCTCTTTAATAGTATTTGAGCTATTGCAAATAGCTTGAGCTGAAATAACTATCAGTGCTTATATAGGCTCTCTTAAATCTCCCAAATACTTTCCTGCCCGGCTCACATGGAAGGCACAGTGGAAAAAGGAGCACGATCCTCCGAGGAAGAGAAAGTAGCGGGATTCAGAAGTGCCTAATCAGGCTCTCAGATCAAAGGGTCCGGGCCACACAGGTGGCCAATGAAAGTGCAAATTAGCAATCCATTAATTGCCCTCAGGGCCATTCATTCTGGTCACAAAATATGCTCCATATCATCAGAAAAATAAAAGCCTCCACAGAGCTCCCAGGACTTCAAAGGGGAACCATTTAGCTGTGATATGGCCGCATCCTTTGATCCACTACAGCAATCAGGAAGGAGAGGAAAACAGAAACATTCATACAATTTGTATGGAGCGGATGTACAGCGTGCTGACTGGTAACCCTCTGGTCCTGTGAACTTTGTTGGAAAAAATTAGGGAAAGAGAAATGATAGTGAAATGATACAGAGTGTCAGATGAAAGACACCCAGCATGTAATACATGTGCTGACCATTTGTATCTTTTGCCTATGTTTACACTTAAGCCAAGACTGAGAACTTAACATAATGTTGCTTTCAAACTTTCCAACTTTTAGCCTCTTTCTCTCTCACTCTCTCTCTCTCTTCCTGTCTCTGCAGAGGAATGCCTTTGCCAGAATGGGGGTGTCTGTGTGGACAGCAATGGGACTTGTGAATGCCCCTCAGGTTACACAGGACTCTACTGTCAGTTTGGTGGGTGTAACTCATATTATCCTATCAGGCATATCATGAATGATATGAATGTGATTAGTCAGTATGTCAGAATTAGTCAGAATGTGATTAGTCAGTAATTCTTCCTTCCATTCCGTACCACCAAACCATTTCCATGTGCAATATTACCTCATATCCAATTCTATGTGCAATTTAATATATTCCTGTTACACTTACCAGAGTATTTATTATGCAGTTAAACCAGTGCAATAATCCTGCTCCTGTGCAGTATCCTAGTCACTTTATGTACAGACTGCTATTTGTTTCTATTTTTCTATCTAATACTCTTATTATTGCCTTTTACTTTGTATTTTCTTAATTTGTGATGGAGCCAATCGCATCGTAATTTCATTCTGCTGTGTACCTATCTGGTGGATAGTCTGAATGACAATAAAGTTAATCTTGAATCTCTTGAATCTTGAGAAAAGTGTCACTGTAAGTTCAGAAATGTCTCAAAGTTGCTGTCATTTTTCCAAAATTTGCAAAACTGTCTTGCACATTACCTTCCTCTCAGAAGTAACTGAGATGCCGTGCAGTAACAGCAGGACGTGTCCTGATGGAGGCCCCTGCTTAGAGTATGGAGGAGCCTACCTGTGTACATGTCAGACGAGTGGAGCAGATCTAGATCATAAGGACTTCCACCCTTATGGTAAGAGCCTCAGGCACCATTTCAACAACACAGCACTTTGCAGCTATGTGTCACTGCATCAGCAGCTGGTTTCTATAGCGACAAACACATTTTGAAAGACGCTGGTCTTAAAAAGTGTCACACTCTATTCGAAAAGAAATGGTCACATTTGCAGTTTACGATGTGGAGACATTTCAAAACTGATTTATGCTGTTGTTGAATGAGATTTTTTGTTTGTTTCAATCCTTAATTGACAAATAACCTGTGTAACTTTTTAGATGTTGGACCACTTGATTGAATAAAATAAAAGAGGTTTACCATTTCCCAGTGCAATGGAACATAGTCAAGTATCGTTGTGTGTTTTTCAGTACAGCCCCAATCGGTCTGTGACTCCTCTCCGTGTCTGAATGGGGGCTACTGCTACGAGCGGGATGGAGGATACACCTGCGAATGCAAATATGGATACTGGGGGAAGCACTGTGAAAAAGGTAGCATAATTGATAAAAACACTCAAGGAATACATTCACATGAACTGATCCCTTAGTTGAAACAACCTCCAGAACTATGTGTTTTTACTCAGGCTCAAACCCGGCTTTCAATGCACCAGGAAACATGTCATTACTCGTAATGCTACTTGAAATATTACAGTGCTGAAAGGCTTATGATAATTTGTACTTGTGTCTGAGTTGTAAGCTATTTTCCTGAATTATGTCTTCAGTTGCAAAGGACTGGAACAGATTTATTTTGTGTGATTAAAAGCTAGAGTGGTCCCTGCTTCAAGGATCCCCTTCTTTCTGTCTCTTTCCAGTTAGACTCAATACCTGTGCTTCTGGTCCCTGTCGCAATGGAGGCTCCTGTAAAGAGGAGGCAGGGAGCTACAGATGTGTTTGCCCTTACAGATTCACCGGAAAACACTGTGAAGTGGGTGAGTGCTGCCCTCAAGCAACAGTCGCAGCACAAACTTATTTTGTTGAAAATTCTTGTGAAAGCATGAGAGAATGTTTAGAAATTCAAGCTAAGTACAAACAAATGCCAGTTGTTTGAATGCTCTGATAAAAATACGATGAGTCAGATTTTTGTAAAACTAAACTAACAGAAAAAATGCTATTTGCCGGATCAAAACTAGAAATCCCAAGACTGCAGTAAAGTTTGATTGTCTGTTTAAACAAAGTAAGCCTCTTGGTGGTTGATCACAAAGGGATGCAGTACCAGAAATGCATCTCCAGCAAAACGATTGTTTTCATTTGGTACAGTGCGCCTGGCAAGCCCTCCTTTCTCCCACCATGCATCACGTTTTTCTGGCATTTTCTAAGACGTGGATAAAAGTTAAAATAGCATCAATTTTTCAGTGCAAAGTGTGGGAGTCTCACTGATTTTTCCATCATTGTATCTTATGGCCCGTTTGACCGTACAGCCTCCCTCCACAGATGGATCACACTGTTTTGCAGCTGTCTTGCTTTTCCAAGGCATTTTTGAAGCAGCGATGAGTCTCTGTGTGATTGGTGCCTTATTCCTACTTATAGAAAGAAACGCATAAACACAGTTTTATATTTTCTACTAACTCTGAGCTTATTCTTTCAGTCAGTATCAACTGTTATACAATCTATGTTTCAGGGGAACATACTCTTCCTGATGTGACGTACCTTGACTCAAAAGTCAAGTGAAGTCAAGTTTTAGACACATTTTATTTGACGTTTTCATGAGGTTACAAAAAAATGTTTTTTTCATCTTCTGAACTATTTGTTACTATGGCGATACGTGCTTTAAGTACAAATTGTTATACTACATCTCTCTTTTTACCAGGCTTTCTAAAATGTCTTTAAGAAAATTACTTTTTGAATTCTTTTGACCACGATAATGATGTCGTGAAAATCTGATATCTTGACAGTCCTAGAAGATGCTATGCAAATAACATTATTATTGTGGTTATTGCCAATGATAATACTCAGTGTGTATGTTTTCTTGCAGGGAAGCCAGACCCCTGTGCCTCCAGCCCTTGTCTGAATGGGGGGACATGTTTTCACTACATAGGAAAGTACAAATGTGAATGCACTGAGGCCTTTAGTGGCAGGCACTGTGAAATAAGCAGGAGCTTGGTACAACCCTCTGCAGGTAAGCAGACCTTGCATCAGGGAATATCCTGAGCTGTGAATTGTAGAGATAGTGGCTTTCCATATGAAGATAATCTTAGCTGTGTTGCTGCACTGGAGGCCCCACATTTACAGATATAGAACGGCTGCATTAGCTATTTAAAGTAAGACCTGATTAGACCTTATGATTCATGTCTACATACTCTGACAGCATGCTGGAGGTAATTTTAGAGGGACTAAAAGAGCCTGGTGTCCTTGATGAAGCTGGTGTTATGGTGCAGCCATGCTGACATTCTAACTGTGTTTGCGTTCAGAGCTGGGCTGTGGCCCACCTCCAAAAGTGAAGCACGCTGAGGTCCAGTTCTCCCTAACAATACCAGGCTCAGTGGCTGTGTATATATGCCACTCAGGCTTCATGTCTGTGCCCAGAGCCACACAGAGCATCTGTGGGATCCAGGGGGACTGGAGCCAGCCACCCATTTGTGAGGGTCTGTAACCAACACATCTGTTAATGAATGAGAATCCAGTTCTTACATAAATAGAATATACTTTTGGCTGATGTTGATTTATACTGATTCATTAATTTCGCATCATTACAGAGATCAATGAATGCCTGTCACGGCCTTGTCTTAATGGTGGTACATGCCGAAACCATGTCGGATCCTACCAGTGTGAGTGTCATGATGGCTTCAGTGGAAAGCGCTGTCAGACAGGTAAAGCCTGATCAAAGTCCCCTAATATTAAATGCCTGGATTGAGTGCACACAGATGAAGCTCATGTGTATGTGTTTGTCTCAACTACCTCAAGATATAGATGAATGCCTGTCAGAACCCTGCAAACACAGTGGGACGTGCGAGAACCAACCCGGCTCCTATTTGTGTCACTGTCCACAAGGCTTCAAAGGCCAGAATTGTGAACTAGGTATGATGCTCATTCAGGCTGTTGGATTACATTCATATTCTAACATACAGAATGTAAAGGTCAGACGTCAAATTATAACATTAATATCTGTGTTCAGAGCAGGACGGGTGTGAGTCCAACCCCTGTCTAAATGGAGGTGTGTGTCGGGGTTATAGAAGGAATTATTTGTGTGTATGCAAAGATGGTTTCTTTGGGGACCAATGCCAGATGTGTAAGTCACTGCCTCACACAGTTTTACTCATGTTTAAAGCTACTTCATTCAACCAAGACTCAGTTGAACCATATTTTACTAACTGCTTGTCTTTGCCACCCCCAAGTGGAGAATCCATGTGTGCTGCAACCTTGTGGAAACCGCGGCCTCTGCAGGAGTGACAGAAAGGGCAACTACAACTGTGTCTGCAAAACAGGACACACAGGCAAAGACTGTGAGAAAGGTCAGTAAGAGTCAGTAGACGAATTCCCTCCAGCTCAATCACCCTGTTATGTTCCACCTCATACACACAAGTTCATCCTCTGTATTGCAAAGACAACTCTGAAAGTATTTAATGTATGGATTAGACATGTAAGGTTGCCACTGTTCCCAGACCTGTTGCCTCCCTCTGGTCTCCATGTGGTGCGAGTGGAGGAGAACGAGCTGGAGTTACGCTGGGATCAACCGGAGCCCTCACACAGCCTGATCAGTGGGTTCATCGTCACCTATGGTCCTCTGGGCCGGAGCAGTCGCAAATCAGACCTCCTTGACAGGCAGAAGTCCACACACGTCATGCGAGGCCTGGTGCCTGGTGTGCTGTACAACATCTCCACCTTCTCCACCAAACGCAACACCAACAGCAACGATGTTAGCCAGCCTGCCACCGCACTAATACGTACAAGTGAGCACACTCTTAAAAATGGCAGTAAGAAAAAGCTCCAGGAAAGTGTTTCTGTCTGTGCAGTCACATGATGTTTGAATGCATACATGTATGAATTTTAATGTGTAGTTATGTGTGTTTCTGTGCCAGGACCTCGGCGGGTGGAGCAGCTGCAGGTGGTCAATGTGTCCTCCTCTCAGGTGTGGCTGAGGTGGCTGGTTCAGGCAGCACGTCATGCAGCAGTCAGCAGGGTGCACGTGTCTCTGTTGCCCTCAGATGAGAGTGATGCTCGCACTGCTGTGCTCAACACGAGCAGCACCGAGCATACCTTCAGGTCAGCTCCTGCCTCAGAACAACACTGATCACCCACAATTTGGATTTATTGCACCAGCCTGCAGGATCCCATGTGTCCACTTAGTGGTGCTATTGAAGTACTCAACTTTGAATGGCTTTTGGTAATATACCATACAACCACTAGAGGGCACTGTTTCATCATTATTTCAAGGTTCTGATCAGTGATGAGATGAGATGAGGTGATTCTTATTCATCCCTGATGGGAAATTTCATGTCTCCAGCAGCTCATGGTTACAAAGTAGAGATAGAAAACAAAAAGTGATCATAACTAATACACAATAAAATAGAAAGAGAAACAAGAAACAGGTGCTTGAGCATTATTGCACCTTGAGTGTTAACATTGAGTGTTATGAGGAAGATGAAGGCAGGTATCATGACTGTAGTGCAATGTTTTTGTGTGCTTCTTTCTGTTTGCCAGTTCATTACTCCCTGCACAGATGTACACAGTGGATGTGTTGACTCAAAGTGGAATCAGACCTGATGAGTTCCCCTCCACTAGCCACTCAGCTGGACCACTGCAGTTCTGGACAAGTAGGTCACTTATCATCATTTAGCAGTTAAGCATGTTATAATTTTGTAGCTAAAAGCCAATGAAAACATTTCACTTAATCTTTACTTTGTCTTTTCTCAGAAAAAGAAATCTGTTTGTGCTCACTTAAAATCTAGCATTAGCTCAGTTTTTGTTAAAGGCTGTCAACAATGTATGAAAGTTATTTATGTTGTAATATAAGCTTATGTCTGATTAAAAAAATATTTATGCATATGGATACGTATGCGCTGTTCTTTTGTTTTATCTTTCTTCTACACATATGTAATCTAAGTAGTTTCCTTTAAGCCCATAAAATATTTGTTCATGCATTCATTCATTAGATATCAAATTGATCATTTTTTAAGGGACGGTTCTGATTTTTAGCTGGTGATGGGCATGTTGCTCAACCCTATGACAAAGCACCTAGTGTATCAGTTAATCAATGCAAAGTTAAAAAGGTTACTTTAGTCCACAACTAAAGAAACCCAAACAAATATTGATTATGCTATGGTACCATCTGAATGGTGTTTGTCCCTCAGGACCTCTTCCACCACAGAACCTCTCCCTATCACATGTGACCACTAACTCCGCGCTGATCGCCTGGAGCCGCCACCCGAGACACATCCCGGATGGCTTTGTGGTCAACGTGACCCGAGGGTTGAATACACGGAGTCGCTTCCTGCCCAATGGAAATTCAGGATCTTATACCCTGCGTGAACTGACACCAGGACAGCACTACTATGTGGCTCTCACGTCCGTCAAGAACACAGGACAGGAACAGATTCACAGCACACCTCAACACTTAGCCTTCACTACCTGTGAGTGAATGTTTCCAAAGAGCATTTCAGAATCACACCTGCACTGCTTTTTACCGTGGAAGAATGCTGTAGGAATTGTGCCATTGTATGAACAGTTGTAATACCACACCCTGCTATTTAGCTAAAGTGGACACTGAGCAAGTAAGGTGGCATTTCTTTGATGCAGCATAAACTTTTTGCTCATATTTACAATTTGGCTTCACTGAACCTATCACATTTTATATGGTTACAAACAAGTGAATTTTAAAACAAATCATGTCTGCATTTCCTTTGACGCAGTGCCAATGGAGGCAAGATCTGGCAGACGAGACCGGCCAACCATGATTGGACAGTCTGGACGCACACTTCCTCCATCTCAGCCTCAGGTCCTGGGGGGCACAACAGAAACAGTGAACTCAGAGGAATTGCCCAAGTACACATAGATTGTTGATGACTATTAAAAAGTCATAAAAAGACTTGATGTTGATGCTAAACAGTTAGCATTGTTTTCTATGTTGCAGATATACAGAACTCATCGACAGAAGGGGAAGAATAACAGCCAAGTTCGCTCACATGCCTCGAAAAGCTATTCGACATCGTAATAGTAAGTACAAGTGGGAGGGACCACGATGAAGAGTCCCGACCATCAAAATAATTTATTCAGCTGGAGGACACTGCTAGGGTTAGAGTTAGCAGAACAAATTTCCCTTCGGGGACAATAAAAGTATATCTTATCTTATCTTATATGTCTCTGATTCTAACATGTTTCACTAATATTTTGAAACAGACAAAGGGGAATTCATAACATAATATGTCTATTCAAATATTCATTATTCAAGCATATTGAACTTATGTAATAAAGTTAAATGGAAATTTTGCATGTGATAAAAATAACTGAATTCATTATTTTTTTGATGCAACTTTAATAAATAAAGTTTTTTCAATTTTACATGATAGTTTTTGTAATGTATTTCCACTTTTTTAAATTAACAGATCACAGTGCATAGGTTTATAGCTTGTGACCGTTTAATCAAATCAGTGATGTCATGTTTCATTGTTCATTGTTGTAGGCAGAGGCATGTAGACATAATCTGCTGGAGCCATCCTGCAGTCTGCCAATCATTTAGTCTTTTTATAGTGATTCATGACAGGAATGTTTTGCCTCGCAGAACCTGACCCACCAATTAAATTGGAGAAGATGGAAGAAACAACAAATAAGATCAGCCTTGCACTTGAGATTCAAGAAGAAGGTGTAAGAACAAAGCCTGGTAGGTGTTTTGCTGGTTGTTCCAACTTGTAGCTCATCATTTACATACATGAGATTAATGTCCTGTAATTAATGACTGAAGTGTCAGCGAGGATGCTAGCCACGAAAGACAAAGACGTAACATTCAGGAAGGCAGATTGGTAAAGAAAAAGAGGAATTGGTGTAGAGCTAGAGGCTTTCAAACACATGGTATCAGCTGTAGATAATGTGGAGTAGTGGGTCTGAAACCTGAGACCCATACTCATTCCGTGCTCTGGATGTTGATGGCAGCTGTTGTCTTTTAGAGCCGCCACTGGACTGCCGCAGTCTGTCCTGTCAGAACGGAGGTACTTGTGTGAATGGAGGCGACTCCTTCATCTGCGACTGCGCTGCAGGGTTCAAGGGCAGACGGTGTGAACTGTGTAAGTTTATGTGCTCCCTCTCCATACTCACACATGCACACAGGGTGAGTTCAGTGAATGTAGGCTGGTTTTTGGGAAAAGCAAATACACTGTACAGTCACTCATTCTGTTGGTGGAAGAACACACACAACATTGGTTTCTTTAGGGAGGTTGATGTTTCTCTTAAACTCTAGATCTTTAAGTTCATCAGTGAAGTCAGTAACACAGGGATCTTGAACCAATCCCATTTGGCATTAGGCAAGAGGCAGAATACATGCATGTTAATGTTTTCTTTAAAACAAAGAAAATGTATTTCATGACTCAATACACTTCAGAGTCTTAAGCTGTGTTAAGCAGCACTTCGAGACTGTCCATAAGCACTATGGTTTGAGCTAAATGCTACTGTCAGCATGCTAACATGCTGACAGTGGCAATGAGACCATGCTGATGTATACTAGTATAGTGTTTAATATGTTCACATCTTAGTTTATCATTCTAGCATGCTAACATTTGCTGACTGGCACTAAACACAAAGTGTTATTAGATATGCATTATTTGGTCAAACATTTTGACATAATGGTGGAGGCAAGGGATTAATTCATCCCGAGGAGGAAATTAATATCTGCACTAAAAATTCATTCAGCACATATATTGAAATAATGAAATGTTTCAGTCTGAATCAAAGCTGGCTAAGAGAGTGTCATTGCTATCCCCGAAAGCCGAAAATGCTAGCATGGATGAAAATTCCTCTCCAAACAACTAGAGGAATCCATTGATAGTACTTTATCATTGGGCCAGAAGAAGAACATTTTAATGTTTGGCAGCACAGTCACTCAGTGATTACCATTATCATTTCATAACAAGAAGGTCCTAATATTCTGGATGAAACAAAAACATCCAGAAAAATATCAGCTATGGAAACACAGTCCAAATCCACTGTCACCCTGAACAGGATAAATTATATACAAAATAGATGGCTAATATAATGCAATTTTATTTGAGAACAGTAGAGGCTTTGACTTTATTTCTAAAAGGCATTAAATAAGTTTATATCTGTTTCAGGTGAAAGATGTCTACAGTATGTGTTCCCAAGGGTTGTACAGTAAATATGCTTCCTCTCAACAGAACTATAGCATCTCATGGTGTGAACTTAAAGGTCTAATCTATTCTACTATTTCATCATGTAAACAGACTTAGAGCACTGAGCTATGTATAGACCTCAGGTTGCTTGAAAGCAGGGAATATGCTCCACAGACAGTTGACCATTCTGACATACAGCATATGAATGGCTTGGTTAACTAGAAGGCTTAAGGGCACGAATGTACAACACGAATACATTGTCAAGGAAGAACAAAGAGCCTTATCATTTACACTGCACCACTTTCCTTCTTTTTTTCATGGAGTCTGTGGCACATTTTTAACTCAGTGATTCTTTTGACTGCTCTCGTGGGTTTGTGAGGCAGCAGTTTATTGTCACTGGACAATATCCCTCTTTGTTCACACACTGTTTTTAATGTTTATACTGTCTTTCCTGTGTAACATAGTTAAATCTTCAGCTTTTTAAGGGCTTGTTTTGTTTTGGCTCAAATATCTCAAAAGAACATGAAATTAGTCTTTGACAGGTTTCTTCAGATTAATACCCAAAATTATTGTCATTGGGTAACAATGATAACAAAACTATTTTGTACACTGTTAATAAAGAAGGAGCCCTTCATAAAATAAGTCATGATGAATAGAATCTCCTCATGTACACTCCCTTTACTTCTAAGATAAACAGCTATGACTCAAGCCACCAGCGTGTATTAAATGTGTCTGTGAAAGACTATAAATGGGAAACCTGCAGCTGCCTGGAGGAAGAGTCTTTGGGCCATTACTACTTTATATGGATGACAGCCAGTAAGAATATATCATGTCCAGTCTCTCATTGAAGTTAATGAACACGAAACCATGTGTATACATTTATCACTGTAGTTGATTATATGCTACCAATATTAATGATTAGACACAGCTCTAACTTAGGAGCATCATTAAAGTGTTCTTGATGAACAGAAATGTATTTACTTGGATAACTATTGAGATCACTGATGTCTCCTTCTTTACACAAAAAGCAAAACGCTGCTTGAAGCATTCTGGAAAGTCATGATAGAAAGTTTGCTCAGAGCAATGTCCATCAAGGAATTTAGATATTTTAACACATTGTAGTCATCACAGTTTAAGGTGTTGTTTACTCTTTTTTTAAGCTGAAGTCTTCACTGTAGCCTCTGAGCTAAAAGCGTTAGCATGCACCTTATCTGAGAAAAGTGCAAAAGCTTGACATCAAGTGAAAAACATATTGAAACCAACTGAAACATCACTTTGATTCCACTAATAATTAGTCGGTGATAAAGCTGTGCCTGAGGAGACACTGGACATACCCTCACCTCCTCTAGAGTCTTTTTCTTCACCTAAACATCCAGCGTCAGATTGTTTAAACATTCCTTTCCCAAAAGCATCCATCAGGCAGAGAGCAGGGCCCAACTCCATCCCACATGCCTCCTAAACCATCCAGCAGACTTTTCCTTGCTCACGACACTTTACACATTCATACCTCATGTTGTGTCACCGCTGTTTGCAGTGTGCCAGCGATTACCACACCCCTGCACCCGTCTCTACTCTGAAACCAAGAGTGTGCCTGTTTGGGAGGATGGAGTGTGCCACTACCTGTAAGTCTTTGCCACAGATCACCTTGCATGCTTGTACTCATCATGATACTGTATATACTGTATGATCTTTAAACTTAATTACAGAGCTGCAGAAATGCAGAGGTAATTCATAGAGAATTAAAGTCATGAGTGTGTCTTATACTTCGCAGGTACAAAAGGACATATAAAGTACAGCAAGATGTTTGTTATCGAGAGATTTGTGAACCGGTGCCTCCCAAGAAAAGTCAGAGTAAGTTGAGAATGCCATGTGAACAGTGTTTTTACTGTATTCTTTTTTTGCCAATGCACCAATGTAGTTGTTCTCATCCTCTAATATCAACTTTCCCAACAGCCAGAAGAACAAACAGACAACAATAAAGGTTTGTTTCCTTTAACACAATCAGTGTAATAATATTTGTTGTGGTGAAATGTTTCCTCCAACCGAGCAAATGTATTTTTTTTTCTAGAATACTTGGATACTGACGAAAGGACTGTCATCACTGTTATGAGAAAAACTTCAATTTGTTGTTCATAATCTACTTGAAGTAGCTGGTTATGGTCATGTTTGTGCTGAAAAACCCTGTCAGAACTCACTGTAGCATTTTGTAAACAAATCATCTGAAAATAAGGTTGTATTTGTTCTGAGAGCTGCGTTTGTATCTCAATTCTTCAGGAGAGGACTTCGACTAATCAAATGAAACAAGGCCCAAATCATTTATTTGTGATGTTTGGTGACTGATTTTTCAGACAAAATGCATACTTATGCAGATAGCAATGGTAAGCAGTCCACTGTACAGCATCAGAAACCTTATATACCTCATTTCCACGTCCATGCTGACACATTCGGAGAGGTTGTTAATTGTGATTCAGCTGCAGGTCTGGGCCTCAGGGAAATAAATGTGGAGTGCTCTGAGTCCAGATCTTTTCCTGATAACGACCCCATGATCTTATAAAGATGATGGTAAAATTTTCCACATGCCATAAATTCATCTCTTCCTCTGACAATGGGGCACAGCATTGTCTTTGTATAAATATCTTTCTCCATGTCTTAGCAGGCATCACTGCTCGCTACTATGTAAATAGTGTTTATAGGCCATTTTGTAGGTGAATATTTTAATAATAAAAACTTTAAAATGTTTTGTGTTTCTCATGTCATTTTGGGTTCGTATTTTACATCCATCCTCAAAAATGAAGCAAGATCCTGCAGTAACCATTCTTCCCAGTGGCTCATTTTATATGCATGCATATGAACATGCAAATGTTTCCATTCAAGCAAAAAATCACATCACACAGACATTGGCACCAATGTTCTTTTTCACCACTAGATATAGTTTTAACAATAGTTTATTAAGTGGAGGTGAAGTGAATTCTTATGAACAGATATTCTAAAGAATGTATAGCATCCATCATATGTAAAATGTGAACTACTGGCTACAACTGTCTCTGCCTATTTTACATCATATTGTTGGGTAACTGCAGTACACAGCTGACTCAAACCCTACCTCTGTTATTAATCCAAATGAGGTAGATAGGTGGTAGATCACACACAGCATGCAGGTCTATGTTGTTGATCACCAGTAAACCCATTAATCCACCCATAGTGCTTGAAAATCCCCTCAGCATGTCAACACATCTCGGCTTCTGCACCTTCGCCACTACGGTCCCTCTGCTTAACAACTCACCCAAGTGACAAATCCTCTTCTTCTTCACCAGATTATCTGAAATGAACCTCTACAGTATATGAAGACAGGTGGCAAAAGGAAAACCCAAATAAACAATAAGAAACAATGAAAGAAGATGCTTCCATACAATGCAGGAGAGGGTCACTGAAAGGCTTGACGAGTATGACAATAACATGCTTTGTCCTGCTGTGTGTTAACCAGACCTCAACCCCCAAAAAAACCAATATATATACACACATCCATATATATCATATATATATCATATATATATATATATATAGAGAGAGAGAGAGAGAGAGAGAGATATAATATATAGATATACTGTATATACCTATATAATATCTATAATCTATATATCTAAATATCTCTCTATATATATATATCTCTATATCTATATATCTAGAGATATATCTAGATATATATATATATAGAGAGAGAGATATATAGATATAGATTATATCTAAATATCTCTCTCTATATATATATATATCTATAGATATATCTATAGATATATCTATATATCTATATCTACAGATATAGAGATATATCATATAGATATATAGATATATATATCTATATCTATATAGATATATATAATATAGATATAGATTATATATATTATATAGATATACAGATTTTACATGGCGTGCTGGGCAAACAGTGACTATTTTGTCCTTCACAATAACTGTTTTCACAATAATAAATGTTTTCTGATAATGTTTTCTATTCCAGCTGTGTGCCAGAAGTCGTGTTAGCCCTTATATAGATTAGTTTGTTTTTTTAGGGCTGCCACTAACGACTTTTTTCTATCGAATAATCTATTGACTATTTTATTGATTAATTGATTAATCTAAACGATTAATTTTCTCCAAAAAAATCTGAGTTAACACAAATATTATCACAAATTTTGCACAAAAACAAAATGTAAACACAGATCTTCATAATAAAGTGCAAAACTCAAAATGAAATTTATATTAGACCCCTTGACAAAGCAAAAAAAAATAAGATCTGCTTTTAGAATTACACACCTTTATGACAGGGGGAGAGGAAAAAAACAAATACATCATGATTATTCAACATGTAATAATGGAGACATAGTAATAATCCCTAACTAACCTACATCTTTAATTATATTAATCACAATTATTAAAAATGTACTTTTTTGGCATCCACTACATTACAAAATGCACTTCAAATAATGGCAGCATTAAAATAATTGAGGAGCTTGGTTCATTTGCAAAAACAAATAAAAGTCCTGTCTTAAATTAATATACCAATACCAGTTTCATTGATATTCCCTGGATGCACAAAAGACATGATGTAGCCTAGGTCGGAAAATAAATGAAAACGGAGATATCTTGTTTTGCAAAACAAATCTTCAATTAGACAAGGTAGATGTCTAATCTATATTCCCTGTATTTGTATAATGCATAAAATCTAAACTTAATCTAAACTTAATCGGAACTTAATCTGAACTTAATCCGAACTTAATCTGCATTGATTTCTCACATGGTGTAATTTCACATAATTTAATTAGAGTCCCAACCAGACTGAACTTGTTCTTATTTTTTTATTTACCATGAATCTCAAAGAACTTTAGGTTGTTAAAGCAGCAACAATTTGATGATTTGGGCCCTTGGGGGATATAGAACAAGCTTTGAACACATTATAATTTGCTTATTAAGTTCAAATGTGTTAAAAATAGTTGTTTATTTACACATCCATCAGTCATCTGACAATGTATAATGTGTCTAATTGTGACTGGTGCAGCTTTAAAGCTACAGATGACCTGACCTATACTTATATTTCATCATTAATGAATTGATTTGATTAAGTTGTTGGCGAGGTTTTTACCATCTATCATACTAAAAATCATGCGTTCTTGTTTTAACGTGAGAAGTTTGTATGTCGTTATAATGTGATGTTTCAGGACAGTCACATTATAACTTTTCACGTTATAATGTGACAGGAATATATTTGTTCTTTTTCTGCCATGGCAGCAACGCGCTTCCTTAAAAAGCATTATTTAGCAGTGTTTGCAATTTAGTTTGTTTGGGATAATAATCCCACTTGTTCTCCAGACGTGCGGTTTTTATGGTGCCTTCCCCGACCCTCGGATTTCTGTCGTCTATATAGTCTCAAATTTACGATTGGAGTCGCAGATGTGTTGGAAATAGTTTGAGAGCTTATTTGCAATAAATCAATAAATGATAAACGCATATACTTTATTTGTAGTATATTAAAGGATAGGATATGACACTGTTATAGATTATAGATTATTATTAATCTATTTATTAGGGACTATGTAAGTGCTCAAAGTTAAGAACAAAAGTTACATCAAACACACATAGATAATGATTATGGATATAGATTTCACAATTTATGTGGCTTCGGGTCTTCCTTCACGTGATAAAATCTTATATCCGTTTTTAGTTCGTTCAATCCCGCTGGGTTTATTTAAATATTTTCGACATCACCTGAAGGCAGCATTCCACTTCAGTGAGAGCCCGAGCCGCCCCCCTCTTGCTCCAAGTGAAAACTGAGATAGTGGGCAAAAGCAACGGGAGGAAAGACCATGGACGCAGGAAGTTGGATGAATTAGCTAGTCTGTTGTTTTTGGTAACGTTTTTTATCAATATATGTATATATTAATGTGGTGATATCCGGTGTGGATTTTATGTGTTAGGAAAACTTCGTAAATACCCGGAACATTCAGACATTCAACGATTAGCGCAGCCCAACGAAAGTTAGCCTGCTCCGGCTAACTTAGCCTGTGTCAGCTAGCAAGCTAGCAAAAGACACACAAAAAAAACAGCCGAGAGGAGTTGGGGCTAAAAGTGGCGCTGCGGCGTAAAGTAACTAGTAATGTTGCCTCTCGGGATTAACTTTAGATACGGATGAGAAAGAAATTGGCAACTTGGAAACACCGAGATCAACTGCGAGCCAGACGACCGCTACTATGTTGAGGTTGATTCACGGCTCTGGCAGCCCGCCTGAGTCCCGAGATTGGCCACACTCGGTGCTGTGGAGGCTGGGGGGCTTCTTCTTCCTCCTGCTGCTGGAAGGGGCCGGCTGCCTCGCCAACCCGAGCAGCCCCTCAGGCGTCAACAACAACAACCACCCCAGTGTCAACATATACATGAGCGTGGAGGAGGTGAAGAAGCTTTTGGGTAAGATGACTCATGTCTTTAAACTTTTGTTATTAGTGCGCCTCTTGTCTGTGTGTATTGTGATATCGTTGTAATCTCATCTGCAGGTTTCCATCTAAAACTACGCTGAACTCTAGTGAAGTCTTACAACTCACTTCTACTGTGTATGCATACAGTATGTATGCATACTGTATGCATGCATGCAGTATGGGTGAATACAAATTTGGAGTGCAAATACTTCCAGACACACAGTAGAGCATTTAAATCATGATCTTAGTCGAAAATCTGCAAGCTGGGGTGGACTGCATGTACTGCACACATTATTACTGTAATCATTTAATGGGCTAATTGTTTGGTGAGCTCATGATAATGGAAAACTGAGATGAAATAAAGGTGTAGCCCTAAGGATTTAAGAAAACACCGACCATGTCTTTCTATATGCTTTGTATGGTTACGGGACAGTTGGATCTCTAAAGTAATAATTATAACAGAAGAAAATAACATAACTTATTGTATAAAAGTTATTCTGTGGATAATCATTTGCCATTGAAATGTATTGAAATATCATCACACAAATAGCAGCAATCTATCCAGTAAATGATTTGAATGGGCTGTGCTTTGGATAGTATTGAGGCTATGTAGATCAAGATGCACTGCCTGACAATCCCAGTACATATTATGTGGATCTTCAACATAGATCAGAGCAACTGTAATGTACAATCTTGCATGAGTAAGAAAATAAGGTTGAAGCTTGAAGCATCATCACAGCTGTGGTGTGTTAAGACCTTGGGCTGTAACAGGAAAGGTATGCTGATGTGTCACCGAGAGTTGTGGAAAGGAGGAAAACTAAACCATACGTTTATACAGTACATACATACCAGACTGGGATATTTGTGGTTGAGTGTCAGATTTAAGTAAAATGAGCTGCAGTAATAACGCCACATTTATAATCATTCATAATAATCTGATGCATTTTGTAATAAAAACCCTGAACGCAATATGTATAAATTTTGCTGCATTTTGTAATAAGTTATGACATATTACGGTGGTTATTACAAAATGCGGGCGTTGCACTTTTTTATGATGAAAATGTAATAATATGGTGCAGTGCGTAATAATCAACCAAAATTGATGTCTTCATCTGTACCAGTATATTTTTAACAAGCTAAATTAAAATTCCCTAATTATTATGGAATTACTCCTAATAAGCATTATACTTGACTTGAAAGTCAGGACCAAGGTCCAAACCAAGGTTCGGGTATTATACATTTGGTCCGGTTCGTTTTGGTTTCACATTGCGAGTTTCCAAGCACACTAAAGAACTTTTCATAACACACCTTTGTCCTGTAGTCTATGAGGGGATAGGCTGAGTCTTCTTATACTTGATTGAATGTCCAGAATTCTGTTCAGGTTATTATAAAAAGGAAAATATGCCTTATTTGTAGACGCACCACTTGTATTGATGGCATCGTGCACCCTTACATACTGCTGCCGCGTTCGGTCATTCATTTATTCATTCGTTCATTTTCTGTAACTGCTTAAGGCCCCATAATGCTCCCTCTATGTACATAAATGGAGACGTCCATCCATAAACGGTCTGTCCGTCAACGCCTTAATACTTCCATACGTCCTTTACGTTGACATCGATACAACCGCAGGAGGGCAGTGCAGTTTCAAAAGTTTCCACAACAACAAATATGGCGGTGGTCGGAGGAGGTTGTGATAATGTACCTAGTAAATACGAAGCGGCAAAAGCAGAGGTAACGATGTACTTGGTGGTGGTCTGTGAGGTCATTAAATACATCGAGGAGGACATGAGGACAGAAAGTTTTTACACTTTATAGCTTCACTTTTTTTCTTCTCCATTGTCTTGGTTCACATTTGTCGTGCCTTGCTTGAATTGTAGCCACACTGCCCCTAAACATTTCCAGTGGTATTGCTCCGCTTTGTCTGTCTCGTCCCTATCTCATCCATACTCGTATCCCATTTTCCAAACAGAGAGAAAAACTTCACCTGTGCTTTTACCACAGTAATGGCAGTGATTTTGAGCACTGGAATGTCTTCTAGAAACCGAGTTCCAGAACAAATAATGGTCAAAAGAAACTTGTTACCAGCCTTTGTTCTTGGAAAAGGCTCAACACAGTCCACAATAACACGTTCAAATGGTTCCTCCACTACAGGAATTTGGTAGAGAGGATATGGAGGGATGGTCTGATTCGGTTTACCAGAGACTTGACAGACATGACATGTTTTACAGTGCTGCTGCACATCCCGTTTTAAACCAGGCCACAAAAAACATCGCAGGACACGATCATAAGTTTTATCAACACCTAAATGGCCAGTAAGTGGATTATCATGTGCCAATTCGAGGATTTCAGATCCATGTGTTTGCGGGACTACAATTTGTGTTACTGTCGCACAGAGGGGCCAGAACCAGACCACCTTGTGTGACTCCAGATAACCCCAAGCACACAGCACAACACAGGAATTTAAGCTTTTAAAAGAACACTCTTTATTTAAACACATCAATTCATTAAAAAAAACAAACTAAAATTATCCAGACCAGAGGAACATGTACAACAAATTGGGGCGGAACACACACACACACCCCAAAAAAACAAACAAAAAAACCCTGAAGGGGAGATGGTTATAGTGAAGGGCCTGCCTCTAATAAAATGTGCACAAACCCCTTTTAAACAGTGGTCTCCATCAGCTGTCTCACCCCCCCCCCCCCAAAAAAAGTTAAAACACCTTGGTCGAGCCTTCCAGCCAATCACTTCCCCAGCCAACCAGGTCCACAGGTGGAAGCTATGAGCTTGTTAATGTCAGAGGAAGAGGGACAAAAGTTCTGGGAAGGAGGATTAAAGGGGGAGTGAGGGGAAAATCAAAGAAGCAAGAAAAAAGACTTTCCATACAGTAAACACCACCACATAATTTTAACAAGCTACAATTAGGAATATGTCTAAACTTAAGTCCTTTTTAAAATAATAGTTCATACTGTCCATAATCACATCACTGTGGCTTCATTAATTTAATCCAGACAGGGTCCGTATGGCCACATGACCAATTCCAATCATCCTGTGTGGATGTGTGCGGTTGTGTCACACATGGCCACACTCAAGAGTGGATTATTACATATTGCACCATATTATTACATTTTCATTATTTAAAAAAGTGAACGTCCGCATTTTGTAATAACCACAATATGTAATAACTTATTACAAAATGCGGCAAAATTTATTACATATTTTGCTTTCAGGATTTTTATTACAGAATGCATCAGATTATTACAAAATGCGGCGTTTTTACATAATGAAGGGAAAATTTAATTACATTATTACATATTGTGGCGTTACTGGGAGGTAAGTTTTGTCCAGTGTGTTGAACCAGTCCATGGATTGGTCCTCAAATGGTAATTTAGGGTTTACGGAAGATGTCTGGAGGATGCAGTTTGAAACCAGTCATTTACCATGAGAGTGACGTTGTACAGTCTAATAAAGGGGTTGAAGTGCTAATGTCTAAGGAAGGGAAGCTGATGTTGCAGCTTCTCAGTTTGACTAATGCACTGCTGGAAATGTGTAATCATCTTGCTAGCATTAGCATTTTTTGTATCAAATGTAATTCAATAGGACTTGGCAAAAAGCATCAAGTGTGTCCAGGACAGGGTTTGGACCTCCTGTGTAATGTAGAGAGATATTCATTGTTGCCATTAAATGTGTTTCACAATGTTGAGGCCCTTTTTTACTCAATCCTGAGCGTCTTATTGTTTCACATTCATGGTAGCTTTTGTGATGATTTAGGTTTTCTGTATCACTCATCTCAGCTACTCTCATGCCCTGTGTAATCTGACTGGTGTTAGACGGTAGGCTGTCTCTGTCCCTTTTCTCTTGTTCTTCATCAGGCTACAATTAATCTCTCATTGCCAGATGAGGAGGTCTCTTGTGGTTTGCTTGAAACTTTGTCTGGTCGTATAGAGACATCTCTTAATGTTTGACAGCTATTGTATGTGAGCTAAAAATATGTTTGGACAGAAACTTCCATGATGCAGCAGCAACTGTAGGAAAAAACATGTTGGAGGTGAAACGTATGTATGTGCATGCCTAAAATGTTGCGTTGACTAAAATGGATGTAATCGACTTAAATTGCACTCAAAACCTCAAAGGGCTGTTGTCTTTTACTGCTGCTGGGAGTTTCTGGAGTTACAAGAGAATCCTGAGCTGCAGACATGCTATCCAAGTGCAGGGACTGGATTGCATTCTGAATGTATATTTGGGCATGTTCACGTTTGTTTAATGGATTTCTTTATTCGTTAAGACATTCATTAAGGGGCATGTTTTGTTTCAGGGTTTGTAGTTACGTGCATAATAATTTGTGATTCACGTTATGGCCCACAGATTAGGTAGGAAGAAAAGAAAAGGTGCCATGTGCCAGATATCTGGTATTTTGGCTCGTCAGCAGCAGAGGCATGAGGTAATTAATAGGGTTGGGTATTGCAGTGAATTTTGTGTATGACAATATTGTGTGGCATTTTGAGAAGTATTGCAATGTATTGCAAAATTCCTATTTTGACATTACATGTACAGAAAATGCATCATGTATTTATTATAGAATATTTTTGAATATGGCTTATGACTAGGTTTGGGCATTGTCTGGATTTTAACCATTCTGATCCCAGTTGCGATTCTGCCTTATGGTTCCGGCTCTACATGGTTCTTTTTTTAATATATTTATAGCTTTTCAGTTCAATGAAAAATGAATACCGGAAAATACTTTATCGGCATATCAGTGACAATATCACATACCTCCACCAAGGCTGAACAATCTTTAGCTTGTTTAGTTCATGTCCATCCCCTGGAAAGTTTCGTAAAAATCGGTTCAGTAGTAAACCGTCTTAAAGTTATTTTTTGGGGTATTTTATGCCTTTATTTGAAAGGACAGCTGAAGAGGTGACAGGAGGTGTTGGAGAGAGAGTGGGGGGAAGTGGCAAATGGCCACGGGTCAGAATCGAACCCGAGCCGACCGCTAGAGGACTGTAGCCTCGGTACATGGGCCGTGCGCTCTAACCTCTGTGCCCCAGTAGTAAACCTTCTAATAGACAAATAAGCCAACAAACAGATAAAACATAACCTCCTTGGCAGAGGTAAAAATTGCAATCAGATTATTTTCCGATTCTGGTGACCTCTAAATGCTGGTCAGTGGTGACAAAGGCTAATATGTCAGATTTCTGTCAAATCCCAGGAGCATTCCTCAACCATGTTTAACTCTTTAGAATCCTCACTATGCTCCATCCTGACCTTTTTGAAGTTTCTCGCAGCTCATTGGCTTTTCATTACAAATGTTCACAATGAAGTAATAAAATTGTGTTCGCCAGTAAAGCATAGAGACATTATTATGAGAGGGGAAAAGTGACATCACCAAGTAATCAAGTCTAGCTGTGGTCTCTCTGGTTTTTAAACAGATGGACGATCCATTAAACATTTCATTTTGATAACTTTAACAAATAACCAGACTCTCACGGGGTTGGTAAGGAACAGGAAAACGTCATGCCTGAATTGAAACGGCTTTGCACATACAGAATGTTTGTCTATGGATGAATTGCAGCCAGCATTTCTGATTGTTTTTGCATATGACTAATAGAGAACTGTCTGTCTCAAGAACCTTAATGTCCACATGCACCCTCAGCTCCCATATCAGTGTGTCAAGACCCACTTCCTGGCTTTGAATTATGTTGAAAATCACAGATTTGCATCAGACGCTGGCCAAATCACACTTGTTGTTTTTGGATGTGATGCCACGTTAGTGTTTAGAGCACCTGAAAGGCATTTAAAGCATCAGAAAAAAAGGCCATAACAGTTTTCTAGACCACACTAACGTTAAAAATAAAATATGATATGAAACACGAAAGCTGGTTATCTTGGCATTTCTGCTTAAAACTTAAATGATTATTAAAATAGTTACATATGTTTCACAATTCCACTTGGTCTTGTTTGAAATGTTGTTCACGTTAATAAGAGTTTTGCAAGCAATACACTGCATCACACTCCTCTTGACACCAGGCAAATCTTGGAGACTATATTCATAAAGGCTGTGACCCACTTATTTGACATGTTTCTTTCTTTCCTTTTTTCGTAGCATTCTCACCATCCATGTGATGATTTAGAAGAAGAAATATGAAGTGAAAATATGCATCTGTTTGCTTTCTCTTATAATAATGACCTTTTTGAGCCCAGTTTTCCATGATAGAATCACCAGTCGACTTGGTGCCTAACTCATTACTCTGAGGTGGAAAGTAACCTTTTCTTGGTGGAAAGTAAGCACTAAGAGGATCTGTTTTCCTTGTTCTTGCATGATACTTTGTCACTGGTCTTGGTACTCACTGTAGTTGTGTTTTTTCAGTCAAAGCAAAACCATAGCTCCCCATTCCCCTACCAAAATTATTATCGTGCAGACAAAATTAGCAGTTTGCCATTAAAATCATTGTTTTGAATTGTTTCTAATAGGAAGAGTAAACATGCGTTGTGCAGCTGCAAATGTTGACTAATTTAAATCAGACAAACTAAATGTGGTTACAACTACCTCACATATTGTAACCCTAAAAGAGTCGTTCTTTACTTTAGTATTGAACAGAACAGGGAGTAAGTTGCACGTGTGCAAGTCACAAGCAAGTCTCAGGTCTGTGGTGGAAATCAAGCAAGTCGAGTCGAGTCATTTCTCAGGTCAAGCAAGGTACAAGTCAAGTCAGTGGTCATGAAAAGTTAACTGTGTTTTTATTTTTATTTGACTCCAGTTCTAATGAACCTACATTGGCTGCCCATTTATTTTAGAATTGATTTTAAGGTTTTACTGACTACTTCTAAATACCTTCATGGTCTGGCCCCTGAATACTGCATATGAACTTCTGTCCCTTTACCAACCACTACAGGAACCTGGTGACTGTTCCCAGCTCATGCTTTAAGGCTGGGGGGGGGGGCAGAGCATTTGCTGTTAGAGCTTCTCGGATGTGCTGAGGAAGTTTGGCTTGTTAGATCAGTATCTTCTTTGAAATCACTGTGGAAGACTTGTTTATATTAAAAGGCTTTCTCGTAACTTTTGTTATGTTTTCAGGTCTATTTTTATTCTTAACTGGGAAACACATCTTAATTTTGATGCTGCACTAAAGTCTTGCGCTGCTCCCTTTAATCCGCTAGTTATTTTTAACTACTACTACTACTACTACTACTGTTGTAGGATTGCAGCGGTTACCAGTTTCACGCTTTACCACTGTATACAATTTAATGGGTATCATACACAATCTTTAAAAAAGATGAACGGGGAATCTTTGCTACTCCTCGACTGCCTGTCAGACGGCAAATCGGTGAGTTAATTTCTACCGAAAAAGAATGAGAAACAGTCAAACACTGATACACACAGACAGGTGTATCTGGGTAGGATCCTCTCTATGTTGGCAGACACTTAATAACATTTTGAGCCTGTAAATGGTGAAAACAAGTGGCTTACGTTTTTATGCATTACTTCCCTTACCTTTTATGGCTCAGTAAAAAAAAACATCCCAGAGTTTCCATCTAAATTTTGATCATAATATGTGCTATTGAAATAATGTTCCTCATCCCCTCCGCCTGTCTGTGTGTTCAACGAGCTCAGCCTCAAGTTCAATCCTGCTTTAAATTGATTCCTTTTTTTTTTATAAAGTTCCTGTTCTTTTCTTCCTCCTAATGTCTTTTCAAACAGGATAAGTACAGCTTTATTATTTAATCTATTCTCAACAGAGAGACTTTTAATCATACTTGAATCATAATTAAAGCCAAATCCAACTGGATGGTGACAGGATTTATTAAGCCACTGTCATGTGTGAAGTCTGGACCAATCACAACAGCCCTTTTTTTTGTTGGCCCAAGCGTGCACAGGTACGGAGGTCATTCATTTACAGTGGTACGGAGACAGTATAAGTGATGAGGAGAAAGGTCGAGCTGCAGTGCCACATGACACTCCCCATCGAAACCTGCTGTACTGATGAGAGCTGCTAATGTGTTTCCTGGTGAGACTAAAAGAACCCAGAAAACAAGCAAGATGTAAGCAAGACGGAGCTGAAAACTCCTGCCTCGCTCGATTGTCTTTATGTCGCCTTGAAATCATGAACAATTTCTGAGATGAGGTTATTAGCTGACAGCGCAGTCTGCCACTCTCTCTCTTGTTGAAAGTAAATGTAGCTCACCCAGCAGACAAACGCTCTCTTCTTCTCTCACCATCTCCCTAAAATCATCTTAAACAAATATAATCCAATGAGATCATCCAAAGAAGATGGTATTTAATTCCTTGAATTAAAATCTCAGTGTTCTAAATGAATGGATGTATTGGTTTACACAATCCACAGGATGAAAAAGGCTGCTTAGTTTCATTTATATGAGTGACATTTGCTACTTATAAATAAGAGAGCAAATAAGAAGAGATCTCTGCATTGTCCTAATCAGACACGCCTGTCGCCTTCCTCTGAATATCGGTCATAACCACATAATAACTTAACATCATGTTTCAAAAGCAAGTCTCAAGTCTAAGTAAGGTCTCATGGACACCAAGTCAAAGTCAAGTCTTTTATCAATGTTAATCAAGCAAGTCTCAAGTCCTTAAATTTGCGACTCGCGTCTGACTCTCGTCAAGTCATGTGACTTGAATCCCTTGCCTCTGATATTTAATGAAGCCATGCAAAATTTTATCTTCATACTTTGAATATTTTCTGAGCTACTAGCTCTCGAAGTACATGGGGTGGGACGAAGTTTCACGCTTATTGATTTTCATTATTTTTTACCAGCATTTTTGAGCCCTCACCACTTCATAACGTGCAGGAGAATCCACATGAAATCTTCTGGGATGAAAAACACATTTGAGATCTATTAAAAACTGCAACCAAAAGAAATTTTGCAATCACAATCGAAAGGCAAAATCTCATTTTTGTTCAGCATGATTCACTGGAGAAAACACGAAAAAGTGCATTTTGGGTAAACATTAAAGGGTCATATCACCATATGAGATAAGTGGCTGGTCAAAACAAGCTATAGCATATGAAATATCTCATTTTCATCTTATCTTTATATTTTTATACAAGACTCATCTTCTAGCCATGATTCATTCGATGTCAAAACATTTTTCGAATATAGTCATATTTAAACTCTTGCAATTGTAGGTTATGCCTGTGAAATAGAGAAAAACACTGGTGTTCACATGTTTTATATAATAGTTTGGACAGACGAGTGTGCAAAAATCATTCTTGTATTCTGTCGAGCCAAGTGTGTGTCAGCTGAGCAGACGTCCTCCCCTCCTCCAAAGAGCTGAGGGGCAAAGCAGGGGCTTTGACAAAGAGCCTGCAAACAGTGAGGAGTGATTGGCAGCAGCATTCATTTCCTTCATGCCACACTCCAAGGAACCTCTGGTTGAATAGGGAAGCCCTCGCTTTCTCATCTTTTGTTGAAGAGCTGTCGCTCCGTGAAAAAAAAAAAAACAAGTTGTTGCTTTCCAGGAGATTCCATATTGTATAAATTGTTGCCCTTTGTGTTAAAATCAGAATGGGATGTACACAATCACGTGTTTTCTGCCTTTTTGACAGCAAATCTCAAGAGATTTAGCATTTCTATTGAGACTACTTCCATGAATTAATAACATTGGTCTAATTTTGCGCTGTAGATGCGGATCTGTAGCGTGTTGTAGAGAATATAATTTGGTTAGGAAGCACACCTTTATAAACTAAAAAATACAAACATGTTTGACCTAGCACACACGGCGGGCTTTCAAACTGCCACTACTCTGCTACTAAGGTTCCCATGTAAAAATAGATGAATAAGGTGGTGTGCGTGAGAGTCTTAAATGACCCGTTAGTCGTCTGAAGATGAAGTAATTCTGTCTAAAACAGGTAATCATTTTTTCAGTAAACCCTAAATATTTATTGAGTAAACTAAGGAGCCTCTCCAAACGGCAAACAACCATCAACGGAGTGCCTATAAAGGACGGAGCAGCAGACAGCCTTGCTCAGATTCCTCACCCTGCCCTCATCCTTGTCTGCCTTTGGGGCACTTCAAAGAATAAAGGAGGGAAGCTGATGTACGACTTCTTTGATGCTACTCAAAGAAAACCACAGAGTTCGTGACTTAATGTGTGTTTTTCTTCTTGCTGAAAGGTACTTCAGAGTGACTAGTTTAGCAACCGTCGATAAAAGCTTTGTCGGTGTCTTTGGTCAGGATGTTTGGTTGCGTTTTTCAGATTGTGTACTGCATCATAATAAGCTTAATCTGCATTATTATTCCACTTGCCTTTTCATTTAATCACTTTGATGCTTTTTCTTCAATAGCTGGAAGTAAACAGATGCGTGTCGTATGTAGAAAGTGCATGGCTGCCAGTGAAAGAGCCTCACTTGGCAAGTTTCCATCACAGTGTAGCACAAACACATTTCCATCCAATACTGTTCTGTGCCATGGAAATGGACAACGAAACATTACATTTCTCTTAGTTTTCTTAATCGTTTGAACAAGGTCACAGTCCTCTCATGGTTCCACATAGATCGGATGTCCTTTGTTTTTAATCATCTTGACCATCTCCTGTGAGGGTTCTTTTAAAAGATACAAATGCTTACCACAGCCCAGAGTTGTTGGATGAAGGTTAAAACTGTATGACTTCTCAACATTTTCACCCGGTCTTAATACCACCATCTTGCAGGCTTTGTAACCTGAGTAAAGAAGTTCCAGCAGAACAACTGTCAAGAGCTCCACATCTCTGAGAGCGGACCGGGAGGATAGATGACCTGTCAGGTGCTCTCCTGCTGAACTTGCTAAACCAATGCCTCATGTTAGAGTGAATGTCATTAAATCAAAGATTGAAGCCAAAATGACATTTCCCTGAAAATAAAAACATTATCAACTTTTTGATGTGTATTATAACATGTTCAGTGTTTCGCCTAGAATCTTTTTCAGCAGCGGTGCTGTTGTGCTGGTGTCCATAAGGATGCGACACGAGCCCGTATTCATGCCCGTCAGAGTAGCTTCAAATGAAATGACCTTAGAATCGATATAGATAGGGTTATTCATGTTTGTCTTTTGTGTCTTAATGTACAGCTTTTGACATTTATCTGCAGAAATTAAAATTTAAAAAAATTAAATACCACAACATAGAAAATTACTCTCACCATTTACTGAAAATTTAAAGTCAACAGTGGCTTCTGCATCGAGATAAACATTTTCTCAAGCTAGAATTCTCTCCTTGCACCTCATGACCTACCACTGCTCCCTTTCTCTCTCTCCTGTCCTCTTTGCTTCTCTTTCCTCCCTTGCTTGATGCACTACCAGTCTTTTTTTCTTCTTCTGTTGTATCCGCTGTATTCTTCTAGTATTCTTGCTTGATCTATTCTTCAGTGGTCCTGATCTCGCTTTCACTTTCAGGACCACCTTCATCAGTTTTGTGACAATAGAAAAACGTTATCTTCCTCTGCCTCGAACAGTCCTTGGCTTTCTTCTGCTTTGTGCTGCAAGTGAATCATCACAAGGACACGAGAATCTTGTTCTAAGTCAGCTGATCCTTTATATAAGCTTCATGAAATCTCACGAGAACATGGGGCATGAAAACAAAGAGCAACAACAGAGCTACATGAAATCAAAGCTGTTTGAGGCCTAGTGTTTCAATTTTGATATTTTTGCATTAATTATGCCATTTTTAATGAACAGACATTGTTTACTGGCATTAAATTGATATTTTTCCAGAAAAAAAGGCAATTCTTGAGGAAGATTACATGTTGTGGAATACCATAATGTATGGCATTTAAGGCTAAATTGGCATTATGGCAAGAGTGCACTGCAAAAACACAAATCAACAGAGTTTCATGCTTTAGACTTCTTCACATCAGGTCCTTTTCAGTCCGAGACCAAACTCCTGTCTCCTCAGTTTATAGCTTCTCTTGTGTGTTTGATATCTTAGATCTTGACATCCTTCGTACATTGTCTCCCCCCCCCCCCCCCCCGCTCTCCTGCCTCATTCATACCTGTGGATTTGTTTGGAGTTTCCAGTTGATAGAGTTTCACACTGGCCCTCATTTTCTCCCTGCTTGGCTAATGTGGCCAGTATCTTCCCAGTGAGAGGCTAGAGGGAGCGGTTGTCTGCGGAGCACTCAGAGATGAAGGCTTTGGGATGTACGGTGTCTTACTGTGGGCACAAGAGGGTCTTTGTTATATCTGTCCTGGACCTTATCGCCTGGTCATTGACACCTATTGTTCTCCTCTTTCAAAGTCTGCAACGTGATCCACAGGTTCTAAGAGTATATTGCTTGTTGACTTGAATCTATGCAAAGCCCAAAAATTTCAAACAAACGTTGATTTATTAGGTCTGATTTGTGGATATGATGTATTACACTGTAGTTTCATGTTCACAGCTGTATATGAAAAGGATGGCCATCTTCAATGCATTTTAAAACTTTTTTTATACATTTAACTTGGGATGTTATCTTAAAGTATCCATGTCAGTTCTATGTCCCAACCAGTCAAACAATATGGAAGGGTGTAAGTAAGTGACTAATCCTCCCACAGCTGAAAAAAGAGTTGATGTGCCCTTGAGCAAGGCACTGAAATACCACTCCATTGGAGCTGCTTCACTGGCCAACAGCATGGAGATATATGAAGGCTGTCATGATCATGAAATTTTAGCTGATGATTAATCGTCATACAAATAATTGTGATTACCAATTTAGTTGTCTTCCTCTATTCATTTTATCCCACCATTATAGTGTCGGTTGAATCACATTCAGTCACGTTGAATCACGTTTATATTTAGACTCTCATTGGAACACTTCAGTAATAGCCAATTGTCTGGATGGACCTGCAGCTGCAGCTGTCTGTCCAAGTTAAGTGAATTGGGAGGGACAATGGATCCATGTGGGTTTAAAAAAAAAATCTTAGATTTGTGGTATTAGTTGTTTTTAATCGCTACTGTTTCGCTTCTGCAAACGTGACACATTGCCTCCTCCAAGTTATTAGGCTCTTTTTCCATTTGGCTTAAAATCAAAATGTTGCCACAGTGGTGTTGTGGCGTCATGCTTTGCTACTATATGATCTGCAGTGTTCATGTCAGTAGATGCTCATTGAAAAATTTAAGCATCTTGCAAGGGGAACAGTTGCCCAAAGGCTAATTGAATACTCCAGTCATAGCAGAATAAGCACAACCAGATGACATCATTAGCAAGTGCCAGTCAAACATCAAATAATTGGGAAATGACATGGAAATCATGATGAAAATATGACATTTCTATTTCATCCAACTGTTTTCATAGAGGTGAATTAACACCAATGTAACTATTAAGCAAAAATAATTATAATAAAAATATGTTAGGTGGTTATGTATTAATAGTGAAAGGCCTGTTGGAAAATGATTGTAATGATTTGGCTTGTTCATTTCTTCATACTGGCAAGAGATGACTAATGAAATAATACTTTTTGTAATAGAATAATGAAACATTTTTCATGGCTCCAGATGAACCTTTAAACATATTCTTGGCTCCTAGTAGGAAAGTCATCGTACAGACAAAGCTGCAGCCAAATGCTTCAGCAAAGGATGACTGGACTGCGATCATCACCACTGTTATATTGAGGAGGTTCAGTAAGTTCAACATCTAACATGTCTTGCATGCACATCTGAGCTCAGTTTCTGGATTATTCGGCTGAATTGTGGTGGGTAACCCAGCTTACCCAAGATGAGGAGGAGGAGCTCTCGTTTGACAGTGTCAGAATCTTTGGTAAAATACATATCTGCACAGTTCTGTGGATTTCTCCATAACTTGCCTAAGTGTGAAGATCACGGTTGGTTTTGGGACGATATTCTGCATTTAGGGTGACACAAAATCCCCGCTGGTTCTTTTCCTGTGAGTATTGTTATGCCTCCACTGTTCTCTGAAACCAGCTGTTCCTAAGTGTTCTGATGTTTTGTCTAATACTGCTCCTGTTCAGCTTTTTGTCTCAGGAGTTATGAATTTCTTCAACTTGATCGTCAATCCAGTGATTTGTTACATTCTTATTTCTTACCAAATGTGTGTTCAGCTGCCTTTTGAATTAGTTCTCTTAATTGTACCCAATCTTCCTGGCTCTCAGAAAGTTTCTCTTTGAGAAAGTGCTTAAACTTTTCCAGTCTTTCACTGTTTAGCCTCGTGTCAAGCTTTTTTTGGTGGTTTTGGGCATCGTTTCTTTGATATTATTGTTAGTAAAACAGTCTGCTGTTCTGTTGTCTTTGGTTACTGTAATGTACGTCTTCCCAGCTTGGTTTGCAATGACGTGATTAAGATGGTGCCAGTGCTTCGACCATAAATGTTGACACGTGTTCTTAAGACTGCTCTTCACTTGGAACATTGTACCCACGTTTGAAGGTTGGAATCTGGTACAGAATTCTAAAAGTATGAGACCATTTGAGTTCATTCTTCCCACTCCCATGTTTCCCTAGGATTTCTAAGCTTTACCAGCACAAGCATTTAGGTGTCCTAAATTTATCAGAAAACCATTCTTCTCCTCTAATGTCCTTTGTGTAGTTGGTGCATGGACACTAATGAGTGTGAGGTAATCATTAGTCTCTAAATGAGTCTGCAAAGTCTATTTTTGTTTGGAGTTGGGTTTATACTTTGTGCAGCAAGTCCAGTTGTGATGGCAAAAGCCTTTCTAAATGTTTCTCCAATTTCTAAATATGGAATTGAGGTTTCGTTGCTGTTATTGTTAATTTTCTCTGTTAGAGCTGAGTGTTTTTCATGGTGACAGGTTGTTCTGCCCTGTCTATTGTTAATCACTTGACACCAACAAAGAGAAATAGAAATGTCCTGCAGGAAATAATCCCTTAAAACATTGTATGCTGCCAAGTTACTGCACTGGAATTCAAAATGTTGTTATTTCTAACTCGCGTTCAAGAAGACTGAAGCATTAAATGTGTGCATCTGCAGTGGCAAACAGCATGATGATGTGGTGAGGCACTATGTATGTTGTGACAAAACTCTACCAAGAATTTAGTTTACAAGCACACTTTGTGGTTGTGTTGTTTTCCCCACTCCAGATAGCAGTGTGTGTGAATCACTGATGTGTGTGAGGGAACTGAAGTGTGTGGTTCAACATCCTCAATAACAGGAACCACTTATTCCCCGTCCTCAGCCTCTGGACACTGACAGGCTCCTGTTGCCTGTTCCTTCACGTTCCTATTTTGCAGTCGTGTCTCTTCAAGTGAATTGCTATGGTGGTATGGGAGGGACAGACTTGAGCTTACACTGGTTCCTTTGGGCCTTTATACCTGGTTTCATAGTTTTGTTGGTATTAAAGTAGTGTAGCCACATGTTGACAAGGAAGGTACACAGTTTAGCATGTGAAAGGCAATTATTAAAGGACTAAACTGTGTGGCCGTGTACACATTCATTATACGATACGATATACAGTACTTTATTGTCCCCGTAGGGACATTTTGTCTTGGTCTCAAATGCTGCGCACATTGATGCCTCCACAGTTGTAGCAGAATAGATCACACATGAACAAGACAGAACCCACTAAACCACATCACAACAGAAATTGTGCATAATCCATATTGCACATACAAATAATGCACATCTATAACACATGACACATAATGCACACACCCGACAGTAAAACACCAGGAAACTATTGCACAATCCCCACAGCCTCAAGCAGCATTGTTTAAAAGTTGGATAGACTGCCTACATGAGAAGAGGTGAGCTGTATGAACAAAATATCAGCCTTTCAGAAATGATTAGAATTAAGTACAGTACGTATCGCAACATTTTGTGTTCCGCTTTTCTTCGCCAAGAGTTAAAGACACTGTAATCAATATGTTTATATGTATTATCAATCAAGTCCCTGCACAGCTTCATAGTGTCTTTAAACTCATCGTTTTGATTTTATAGCTTTTATATCGTCTTTTATCAGCATCGCCTCGGTTGAAAAGTAAAAGTTTACTACACCTCCTCAATACAAAATGGGAAAGTTAGTGATTAACTCTTTGTTAGGTTTAGCAGCTAACTAGAATGTTATTTCCATTAGGAGTTGGTGGAGACCACAACAGGAAAAGTGAATACATTCCACTCCATTCCTCTTCACCCTTTCCCCTGCTCAATTCTGTTTCCTGAGTAGAAAATTGTGGTCAGATATTGGATGTTGCCTCACATGAATGTTTTTAAGTTTTCACTTGGGCACTAAAAGGTCTCAAGTACTAACAGATGTGGTTAGTCCATCTCCCTAGACCCCTCTAATCCAAGGTGGTAGTTTGAATAGCTATTTTATTATTTTCTCCAGGCTTTCTCTGTGTGTGTCTACATCTAAATTGGAAAATGTGTTGTCTTTTATGACCAGTGTTGTGGTTTTTCTTTTCCTTGATTTACAACATATTCACTAAATCGATGTCAGCATTTTGTCATGAAATTCCATTTATGTCCCATGTCTTCACACAGGCCTAGATGCAGAGCTCTACTATGTGCGAGACAACGTGGTGAATCACTACGCTCTGTCCTTCACGCTGCCTGTGCCCAGTGAGACCAACAGCCTTCATTTCACATGGCATTCCAAGACAAAGGTAGGTCTCAGCACCAGGAATTATCCATTATTTACTGGAGTGTTAACTTTCATGTACGCTTAAAAAGGCAAACCATTTCTGCATTGCCAACTCTTTTCATCATTCTTTGTTTATAGGTTGACTACCGGCTTGGCTTCCACATGGAGAACCCTGTTGCCATGAACCAACCCCGGAGCAACATCTCCAGTCAGGGGGAGGTGCCCCGTGTTCCCTCTGGTTTGTCAAAAATGAATTCTCGTTGTCAGTCCCTCATAGGGCTCCTACATTCTACCAGTTTACAGACTTTAAAATGGACTTGGTGAATCCTCCTCTAACTTGTTCTGTGTCAACCAGATATGATGATGGTATTGTAACAGAAAAATGCTTTAGTATCCATTGCAGTTCAGTAATGCAACAGCATTACTCTGGCCAGTGTATCATCAAGGCTCCCACATGCCATTATATGAAAAGTTGATATTATGGGATATCGGCTGATTTTGTTTTTGGCTAAACGTTGCATGAGAAGACTGATGCAACTCTCATTTTTGTTTATTGAATATGAAGCTGTAGCCAGCAGCCAGTCAGCATAATGTATCCTTAAGACTGGAAACATGGCAAAACTGCTGGCTAATTACTGTATTCTATCTCTTTTGTTCAATTTATGCAAAAAAAAAGATTGAAAAGGAATTTTATGGGCAGTTATGGCCAGGAATATTCATTTCCTGTGGGTCTCTTGCTGACTGTTGAAAGCCAAGAAATAGTTTCACATACTGTAGCTGGTTCTTTTTTGCTTGTTTGCTTAATGTTGAAAACCATAATAAAAAAACTTTCATTGACCTTTTTTCCATGACTAAGAAGATACGATGACGAGACGTCACTGATGTCATTAAACACAAATTATGACCAAATCAACATGCACTATTGTTTTACAAAGAATTATTAGACTAAAATGTTGCATAAAAGATAAAATTTCATTATTTTCATTACAAAAAAGAGGAGACAAAAGACTGTTACAATCCAAATAGTCTGTTCATTGGAGGGTGAGTGCAGCCGTGTCCTTTCCTGTGCTGCACCAGCCGAGGCAGGATCCAGACTCCTCGGGGTTGACCACACCACCAGTCCTGTCATCCTCTCTATTGGGAAGGTGCATGCGATGGGACCCAAAAGATAGTGAACTATGTCTTGGCAGCGCTAAGCCAGAGGAAACTCTGGAGTCCCGCTGCAGTCTTGACATGCAAATCTGACCTGGGAACAGGGGCAAAAGACTAATGAAATATCTAGTGCCTGGTTCACCTCAAAGTTTCCTTCAGGATAGCTGGCGCTCAGAGTCTCCTAGTTTTATCTGGTAAAGCCAATGATTAGAGGTCTTGGGGCCGAAACGATCTCAACCCAACTCCCTAGCTTGGAGCTGGGCGTGGTTTCAAATACATATGAAAAGTTTTTACATTCTTAATCATTCATCCTGTTTTTCAATGGTCAGATAGATGTGATGTGGAATAAGACCAAAAAGATTGGTTTTAACACGGCTAGATTGACTGAAATGGTAATAATAATCTTTGAATAAAATCAGTCTTTTATTCAACTAAAACCTGACTAAAAACAGGAAAATGTTGACTAAATATAATAAAAACTAATAAGGACATTTGACACAGGAGTAAGACTAAATTAAAAAAATAGCTGAACACTCAACACTAGCTTGTTGTTATGGTCACATATAAACAAATGCAGGTGAATGACCATTGTCTGCTGAGAAGATTATAATGCTGAATGTGGGCAGTGAAGGATGTAATGTAAATGGACATCAGTTTGCTGGTTTTGTAGGCAATATTGAACACAAGCGGCTGGTTGGACACGCAGACACAGGTTTAAACGAGATATTGTACATCGTAGGAGACCACGTGTCTCTAAATGTGTGTGTGTTTGTGTCTGCAGTCTTCAGAGTGGACCTCTTCTGTTCCGGCAAGGTAGATGGAGAGGCTGTTTTAACAGTGCAGCTCAATCTGACCATCCATGCCAACAACTACACAGTGCTCAACTTCAAGAGGAGGAAAATGTGCTATAAAAGTAAGTATCTTTCTAATCAGCTAATAATCTGAACAATTATATGGTCATAGCATGGGAGTATTTAGTATCACTCATGGTGGCTGTGCCTGCTGGCTTGCTGGGACATTTCAGTGGAACAGAGTCCTTTTTTAATGTTTGTGGTCAAAATTAGTAACACCTGTGCCTTTTCCCTGCTGTGACGAGTACAATTGGGTCTGTTGCGTTGATCTATTAGTATCTGTCTAGCAATTGCTTAGATATCCTGAGTGGTGCTCAGCATGTACAATCATATCTGCCCCTTTTTTTGATCGTACTTGTGGTGTTGTGTTAGAGGACAAACAATGATGTATGCTGGCTGTTTCAGAATTGCACCCTGAGCTGACTTACTGAAGGTGATTTTTAAATACGATCTTTTCAAGTAACCCAGAATCCTTTTTTAGTAGCAAAGAACTGCAGGCAATCTAAGGGACTTCTTCACCTTTCCTGCCAACTGCAAACCATCAGTGAGGAATTCTGAATATTGTTGAATCACATGCCTCACTACAGCGTTTAATTCTTCACTTCCTTGTACTTTGCCTGCACCACTTGTCAATAATAGGACTTAAGTCTAATAACTCGGGATGGGAAGTTTAGTAAGTATTATTGACATTTCAACAACAGTTATGTTGGTTATTCTTCTTCTCTATTCTATGCTATTCTCCACTAATGAGAGATTAGAGACCTAATTTATTATCTTAATACCTTAAAAAGCAGGAACCATCTGGTTTGTTTTTCCTGTGATTTTAGTTTTCTTCATTTCCTTTTACACATCTTCTTTGAACATTAATACATTACAGACACTCATCTTTAAATTACAGTGAACATTTTGTCTTCTTTCATCTAAAAGTTGCATTTACGATGTTGTGTGGTAAAATGACATATCAAACTTGGATGTTGCTTTTATAATGTGGCCTCCGGCTAATTTGTTTTATCTTTGGAATTGATGAGATGTAGTTGGAATACATGTCTTTTTATTTTCTGGGTCTTTTGGAAACTTTTATTAAATACACAAACTGTTTTTCTCTTTATTTAGTTGAGTGAATATCATAGCTGTGCGAATTAAGTCTGCCATTCAATTGACAATAGAGCTGATAAGATTTTCTTTCTTTCTTCCTTTGTCAACAGGAATAGATCCTGACCCAAAGATTCCCATTCCCCTCAACAATAACACTCTTCCACGGCCTGACTGTAAGTTATCTTGCCTCTACTATATCCTACTCTACTTGTCTATAGCCCCATTCACACAGTGTTTTCAGTGTGCGACTGGCGGGCCTTTATTCTGCCTCGACATTCTGTGTAAACACAGTGAAAGATCAATGGGGTGTCTGTTTGTTCCATCTCTGTAATGGCAGCGTAGTTAGTAACAGCACCGAAATCCACATCTGTGTGAACGTTAGGTGGAAAGGCAGGGCAGGGCTTGTGCTGTTTTGATCACATACTATGCGTACGGCCCAAACAGCAAGACATAGAAAGCAGCCAGTATCAGTTAGCAGCTAAATCAAAGAAGGAAAACAACCGAAAATGTCTTCATATTTGTAAGATAGCACAATGTTTGGGAGCTCCTTATCATCGGATTAGAGGACGATATTGACCGCGATGTGACAGAGAAGGTAAATCTTTTTTTTTGTCACGTTAATCCATTCTTTACAAAGCGATGTTCGACAAATATCTCAGAAGTCACACTTAGACCGCCGGCACAGGAGCTGCGTTTTTCCGCCCTTGTATTGTTCAGTGTGAACAAAAAAAAAAAAAAAAAGGCGTCGTAGAAAAGGGACTTCGTTGTGGCGCTGTTTCATGATCTCTGTGTGAAAGAGGCTTACGTTGAGCAGCTCCATGTATTGTGTATCATAGATGGCATCAGTCGGATAAGACGGAGGTTGGATTAGGACTGAGAAGTCTCTGTAGAGCTGCACACATTCAGTCAATCTTTCTATAACCAGGCGGATGATTTGGAAGCCTAAAGAGAAGGATTCCTTCTCCTTTTGAAGTGCATTCTGTCAGCACCCAGCCCTTGCAGTGGTTATCCTCTTCCAGTGGGAGTTATTTAGACTAAGTGAGCCCACAAGCCCAGTATTAGAGCTCCATTAGTGGGATGTCTCTCTCCTGCTCGTGTAGGCCTGAGGAACCCGGGGCCCTCGGAGGCTTTTAGAGAGGTGATGAGGAAAGCTCTCAGATACTGGATCCTGTGCACAGTCTCTACTATTCAGGTCTCCATTAATCCAGAGAGGAGCCCCCGGTGCACTTACATTCTCATCCTCTCTCATTCATGTCTTTGTGAAGCTGCCTTACCTCATATGTTTGCTCTCGTTCTTTCATAATAGCAGACTCTGTAGAAGCTTTGTGTAATCAGGGTATTATTTAATGCGCAATGACTGCCAATTTTTCTGTGTTTCTCTCTTGCTCTGTTTTGTGTTTTTAATGTTAACGTGGGGCTTGTTTTCATCAGTAGATGGTGTGACCACCCCCACCACATCCACCCAGGTGTTCTATATAAGTGTGAGCGTGTGTTGCATTGTCATCTTCCTCGTGGCCATCATCCTGGCCATCCTGCACCTGCACAGCATGAAGAGAGTGGAGCTGGAGGACAGGTTTGTTTCTTTGGTTTGTCCCAGCTCCAAATGGACCACAGTCATTTTAATTTATCAGTGAAGCACAATACGCTTGTTTTATTGAAGCCAATACAAACCGCTGACAGTGCAGTAGCTTTACAGCTTATACCTGTCACGTCTGAAAGTTATGTTAGTGTTTTGTGCAGAATGCTGTTGTTCAAAGACCAACAAAAATGAGGTCATCTCCACAGAGAGGACTAAATCAAGTTGAAACCTGCACTTTAGCTTTCCTGTTCGTTTCCTGTAATCTCCTCTCCAGATGGCTGTAGGCAGCTATGCAGGTTATCAGATACTGATGTGGACTGAGATCAGCTCATCAGCCTCTTGTTATTGATTTGAAGAGGTTAGGGAGTGTAAAATATAATTGTACAAAGATAGTTTTTTTTGTCATTTCGTAGAAATCTGTCTAATCTCATATTCTCACTAAATTAAGTTGCTGTAATTGTTTGATTTAATCACATTGCATGATGGAATTCTTTGATTTTTATCCATTTTATTGGTCTGTCAACTTTGACTCCTCTTTTCTAAAGTCCTTCTGGTTATAACTCAATTTATTGTTTCAAGCTGAACCAACAACATGATTTGTCCATCAACAGAAAATTAATTGGCAAGTATTTTAATAATGGATTAAGTTTTTTTATTTTACTGTGTACATTATTTGGTCTTTGAATACTTAAGTTATGGAGCCCATGATGCTGCAGTGAATACTTGTTTTACATATTTTATTTTTTTGATCATCACTAGCTAAGATATTCAGATTCTAATGGTGCCACCTGATCAAGTAAATTAGTTTGAGACTAGTTTGTAGTTTCTGAGAGGTAAGGAGAGTTTTCACACATGCTCTAAGTAATGAATTGACCAATTGCTGCCCAATGATAACTCCTCTGTGTTCTTCCTCTCTGTATCTTTTAGTGTGAGTGACAGTGGAAGCTCACAGGGCCTGTCTCAGCCATCCACCCAGACCACGCAGTACCTGAGGGCAGACACTCCAAACAATGCTGCCCCTGTTACCAGTAAGAGATTTTACTTGCTCAAAGACAACCAGTAATAAGTAGTTAATGCTTTATTTTAAAAACATCTGAAACATTTTTGTTACTTTTTTGTTACTGTTTTTGTTTCTTACTAGATGGCCTTTTAGAAGTGCTCAAGCACATTGAGTCTGATTCGGAGTGCCATTTATGTGTTTTTCCTCTCTTTTCACACTGGTATCCCCAAGATCTGCATGCTTTTCCAAATGCAATAAGCAACTGGGAATGACCTAATTACCCTAACTAGTATCATACGATTCTAATGAAGAACAAGAGTTCCTGCAGTGATGTTCACATATTTTTGTCCCTTGTGACTTATTACTGTCCGAGCCAGGGGCGGAGCCAGACATTGTTGACATCAGGGGCTTAGCACAAAACTGGAGAGGGAGGTCAATATTCTAACCCTACAATGCTAAATGTGTCATATTTGATGTATTCGTTTTTGGGACCTCCAAAACATCAGTGAGATATTCTCTTTTCCTCAAAGCCCCGATGTAAACAACCTGATACATGCAGTGCACAGGTAATCCACCAGGGAACAGGTAATCCAACAGTTCATCGCAGGGCCGTGACATGGAGCAGTTAGGGGAAAATGATGATGAAATGATTCCTGCTGCAGCGTGTACTGAGGGAAACTCAGATAGTAGTGATGAGGAAGGCTTGCAAAATATTTATATTTAAGTATTATAAACAATTTGAAAGTTTTTCTTACCGTAACTTTATTCAAATTTGAAAAAAAATAGTAATGAAAAATCACATTTAAATTATTCATGGATGACAGCCATCTTGGATGAACTGAAGGTCTACACAGCACAACATTTGTAAGCCATTAAAAGCCATATAACTCATTGAATTCTTTTTGTCAAACTTGAAAAGGAACATGTTTTCATAATATACAGTTTGGTTGGTTTACAACCTCTTTATTTTGCAACGTCTTGGGGGAGAAAACCATTTCTGTCATTGTTCAGGCAAAGATGGTCCTTACTCCTGCCACAGCAGACATGGAGACGTGATTCCCTGTTTGCATCCCTGTCGAGTTTCCCATGTTCGTAAATGATCCGTGCCATCCTTTCTCACATCAGGGGGCTCACTCTTTAGTGGGGAGGTGTTGCCTCGTGGTCTGCCACACTTGATTTGCCCTTTTGTGTGCTGCCAATTGGAATTTCACTCAAATGTTATTACCTTTCATAATTAACATTAAAATGAACAACATGGGCAATGTAATCATTGTACGGTACTTTCTTTTAAATTATTGTACTTTATATACCACAGTTCAATCCCGGTTACCCAGTCAGTTGTTGTCATATCCTCCTTTCTTCTCCTCCCACTCTCTCAGCTCCAGTTCAAAAGGTCCTCCACTGAAAGAAGAAGATATGGAAAAATACATATATTTTTCAGCTCATAAACTTTAGGGATAAAAATGAAATGAATACATTTTTGCACCTCTTCATCTTGATCTGTTTTCTACAGTTTCTACAATTTCTGACCTCACTTTCACCTCTATTCTTTTCCTCATCTTCTCTTTCACTCTGCCCTTTCTTCTCTCTCCCTCACTCTGTCGATCCAGACTTCCATCTCTGTCCTCCTCTCACCAATTCTTCAATCTTCTCCTCTCTCCTGGCTGCTCGTTAAACTCCCCCCCCCCCAACTTCAGCTTTTCACTTATTTTTGAATTTGTCCTCCTCTTGTCCAGCCTCCTCTCCTCAAGATGACTGGGGTACGTTCTGTGTATCACTAATTCATTTTTTAAACTAAAAGATTCGGGGCTTTTGTAAAAAGCATCCGGGGCTTGAGCCCCATAAGCCACCCCACCCGCTCCGCCCATGGTCTGAGCAATGTGTCAGGCCAACTGTTCAGCAGTCACAAGTACAAGCAGTCTTTTTATATTGGACCTGGCAGAAACTAAGTGCTTAAATTGATTTAATTAATATGGTGGGAAATACACACAGCCAGTTACAAAGTCACATGGCTTAAATCTGAACAATAAAGTAACCTACTTCAAAGCTGTTTTACGACCAACTCACTTTCAACGTTTAATCTCTTACCAGTGGGAAGTGAATCTAAGCTCCAACATTTCCTCCTCTAGAGCTCTCTATTATTAGTGGTTATTGTTGCTGTTAGGTGGCAGTCTCACCCAGCCCTTCTTCTCTTGGCTGCCATCCTTTGTAATTATGGATCAGTCTGTGCTGCATTGAAGAGGAAATAATCTGGCTTTGCAATATAAACATGACATTCAGCGAATCCTTTTGTCATGAGAGGAGTTGTCCTTTTAATTAAAGAGTAAGCAACAGGGCTGTGAAATTAGATTCAGGTTTCCCTTTATAAAAGCATTATCGTGGTTACCATGGCAGCCCTAGACTTCATATGGGGTGTGATGTATTGTCAAATACATATTGTTTTGAATAGGGGGAAGGCAATTCCCTTTTCTCATCTCATAGTCCCTTTAACCTTCTCTTTTTGGAAACATGTAGTTCACTTTCTCACCAAGAGTTAAAAGATCAATACCACTCCTTAACCAGCAGCTGGGTAGGTTTGCTTAGCATAAAGACTAGAAACAGAAGGAAATGACCATCCTCTTTACATCCAATGGTTAAAAAAATCTCCCTACGGCATTAAATAATTAGCCTGTTGTATCTTGATGTTTTAATCCCCATAAAAACAGAAATTTAACGCTTCTTTACTTTTGCTACCAAACCAAAAAACAACACCATCAAAATGAATTTACTTACAGTAAGAATGATTAAATGTTCATGTAAAAAAAAACAATGGTAAGGGAAGGCTCTTTTCTCCTCAAAAGAACTCACAATGCACTTTTTTTAGGGCTGTAACAAAATACTGACACTCTGAGTATTGCAATATTATGTTTTGTGATATTGTGGCGATTCTCAAAAACACTGTATTGAATTTTAATTGATATTTTACTTGCAAAGATTTATGCTATTGGTTGATGTGTTTGTCTTGTGCTTAAACTTAACCCTGACAGCTAGATAGCATTGTTGTAATCTATCATCAGCCATTTGGCTTTTCCTCTCCACCATAACAACATTAACCAAGGAAGAAGTAAACATGGATATAAAGGGATTCATAAGCCTGGTATGGTGATAAGTATCGCATTGCTTCGCCAGATTCTTGCCAACATACAACCCTAATATTTAGTGTTAAGCAACCTAAGAAGGAAACATTTTCAGCAGAGATCCATCTTTCTGCCATTGTCACATGATTTTGCCCCTGAACCTTTCAAAGTTTTTCAGCTACACAAAATTGTTTCACAGAAGTCTTGTTAGAGCGAAACAACCAAAACCTTACTCCAACATTTATGTGTCGGTTTGTTTGGACTATGGTTGTCATCTGTGGTTATTTTCAGAAAAGCATGTGTGTCTTTGTTAATGTCTGATCCTCCATTGCCCTCTTGTGGATAAACGTCACATGACACCTCCTGTGCATTTTGTTTGACCCACTTCATCATAGTTTGTTAAATATGATTATTTGCACCACCAACCACCAATTTACCCAACCTGCAAGCATGCCTGGTTGGATCGATGTGTTCTTTATGAACTGAGAATTAATAACTACAGTATACATCCATCCATCCATCCATTCATTCATTCATTCATTCAGGTCATGTTTTTATTTGAGTGAGCTATATCCCCTGAATCACTTCTTTCTCACTGTCTCCCATCCTCCACTCCCTACCCCTGTCCTCTTGTCATCAGACAATCACCCTGGTTCTGCACCCATACTCCAGCTTGCTGCCTCTTCCTTCCAAAATCCTGGTGACCCCCCTCATGAAACCAAAAGTAAGTTCTGGAGAAGCCTCAGAACTGTGACACTGTGTTTGTTTTAGGGTTGTTGTTTTTTTGTCATGTTTGTTTTTTCTGAACTTTACTCTGGTTGGATGAAGACCATCTATGATTGCATTTCTACACCCACATGTCCTGCTTCTAGTGGGGCGTTGTGAGAAGTAGGGGAAATGTTCATCTTTATAGAAAAGGCTGGGCAATTAACAGAAAACCGACATTTAGAAACTCACCAACTCAAACTCTCTCCTGTCAGTTCATTTTATCAATGCTTGTCCCCTGTGCTTGTGCACTACAGAACACTACGACATGGTCAGTCACGTGCTTCCGCCCTGTCGAACTAATGTTCGTCTGTGTCCACTCAAAACAAAGGTGCCCGCAAAGTGGCATGGGTGCCACAAGTGTAAACGCCGAGCCAACAAATAGATCCCAACATATTTACAGCACAGACCTTGTCAGAGAACTTGCAGGCAATTAAAAAAAAAGCATATTAAATAAAGAATCGTTCCTTGATCTTGAATCGTTATCGAGATAAAAGTTTGACCTAATCGTGATGTTGACTTGAAGTCATATCTCCCTATCCTACTTAACAGAATTCAGTAATCAAAAGGCTTCACTTCCTCTTGGTGGCTGGTTCCAGCCTCCAAATCCTGGCCATGCACCGCACCTGCTTTATACTAACATTTTTTGTCATCTTAGATTGACAGCCTGCTTTTTTGTATGCTTTAAGTTACACATAGACTTATTTAGGCATTTGGAATAATAAAAACAGAAGAGACACAAAAAGGCCCCACCAGTTATTTTGAAGACAATATTTTATTTAGTGATAAATCGATCCACAGAAAATTGTCAACAATTTTGACAGATGATTCATCATTTAAGTAACTTCTAAAAAAGAAATGTTTTTTTATTCTCTAGCCCAGCCTCTGAACTGTCAGGATTTGCTGCTTTTCTTTGTTTTATATCCTCATAAATTGAATATATTTTTTGAATTGTTAGTTGGGCAAATAAAGTCATAATTATTAACAAATAATAATATGCTGCTCAGGCATTTGTACTACTTTTGACATTTTATTTACCAATAGTTCTCCAAGTGGGGTCTCCAACAGTTTTTTACTTACTAAGTCCATATGTAAGACAGTGACACAATGTAACTATTTTGTAACTATTATTTTCTGTAATAAAATATCTAAAATTAAAACTCTTATCAGATGGAAAACCTCACATCAGGGTCTATGGTCTAATTTGTATCATTTTAGGGATCCCTGATGTTAAAAAGTGTGATAACCACTGTTATAGAGGCTATGCCTGTGTTTTTATGCCACAGGCTTGCTGTGGTTACAACAGATTAGTGGCAAGACTGCTCATTTTTATCAAGTGCTTCAAGCTTAGCATTCAGTTTGAATCCATGAAAACAAAAACAACAAAGATCTCAAATCTAAAACTAAAATATAAAAGAGCTGTTGTGAAATTGACTGTACAAATAGATTAAACGTTTCACGAACAGAAACATCCTTATACATACAGTACTAGTCAAACGTTTGGACACACTTACTCATTCAGAGGGTTTTCCTTTATTTTCACTATTTTCCAAAACTGAAGACATCAAAACTATGAATGAACACATATGGAATTATATAGTAAACCAAACACAAAAAGTGAAGTAAAAGTAAAACACCTATTTTGATCGGACCTTTTCCAAAGTGTTTTTTTAAACTCAAATTAATGAGTAAACTACAAAATTCATACATGGACATGCTGACACAGCAGATTAGCCAATTATCATCCCAAATCCACCATTCTTAAATATTAATTTAAATAGACCTGAATAGTGCCCCGTCCATGTAATGTACTCATTTTACACTGGTTTTGAGTATTTAAAGTGTTCAGTGGAAAACTGAGACATGAAGTGGACTTGAGTCGGTGCGCAGACCAAAGAAATATTTATGTGTGTGCTGTAGATGGACACAGTTGTCTCACAATGCACTGCACAAGTGAAATGGAAGTAAAATAAATGCTCTGTCATAATCTTTTTAATTACATGATTGTTTTCATGCAGTTAAAATTAAATGATGCTATAACTTTGTCCTGTAGGGAGCAGCATTGATCTGTACTGTGTTAGTTCTGATACAGCAGAGAATGAAACCTTCCATGAGAGCACCTTATACCTAATGTCACAATGTCAGCATCTCTGAACCCAGATGGGGTCTGTTTTTAATATTCAGCCTTAGCCTGACCTCCCTGCTTCATTCTCCTATTACGCTCACAACTGTGTACAAACTATTAAATACAGCGCTCTAGTGCGGGAGGAGGCTGTTGTTTGACTGTAATGAACTTTATCTGGAGGTTGTCAGTGATTTTTCTATTGTCTCCATTCAACCGCTGGTATATCTGCAGTCAATCTCAGCAACTGTACACAGTTTACCCTGGCACTTCCAAGAGGCAAGAATGTGTAATCTGTCATCACTGACATGTGTGCACATGGAGTGTGTTGATATTAAGAGGTCATGTTTACGCAGGTTGTTCATCTAATTCAAATTAATCAAATTCTACGAGGAACTGCTTTAGTGTCAAAACTCGCTCCCACCTTTGTAAGAAATCAACTCATGACGTGTAATTATGGGTGTTATGCAGTGGAAATGCTGCAATGCTGGACTTTACATGAAGTTGCTTTGATGCAACATGCGTAGGGTCCTACGCGTCTTGTCTTGTCTTGGTGACTTTGTTTCTTTGTTTCTCAGATTCTTAGAATTCAAATGAGGGTTTCAGAGGAAACTTGTCTGTGAAGAAAAATGTGGCTCTGTGAAATGTGATGCAAAGTTTAAGTCCCTTAGGTTGTTTTCTGGTGTTAATCACAGTTAAGGACCTGTCAATCTCTTTGAAAGTGTTCCATGTATCTGGATCATGTGTGCCTTTAATGTGTGTCTGGGTTTTTCCGTCTTCACAGGTTACCCATCTCTCCGCATTGAGAAGAACGATTTGAGGAGTGTTACTCTAATGGAGGCCAAAGCTAAAGTGAAAGACATTGCCATCTCAAGGGAGAGAGTCACACTAAGAGATGTCTTACATGAAGGTACTTGCTCCCTTTTTCTGTCTATAAAAAAAGCTCCCAAATGACTTTTGTGTTCTGAAAGGTGTGAACGTTCTCTCACAGAATCAGACAGTCTGCTCTTGACTCTCCAAAGTATTGCCGATTATAGATGGTGTCATGAGGAGGGGTTATCATTTCGTTCCCTTGCTTTGCTAAGGGCTCTCGCAGTGAATGAGAGATTTGAGAGGCAGGGTGGCCAGGAGGTTTTTGAAAAATGGCAATTTTTAATTATTAAAGTTATATTAAAAAAAAACATACAGACATCACATAGGTGAAGAACTTTCACTCCTTGCACACCCCTTACAAAAAACTTCAATTAAGGAAAAGTTCCTCACAAAATGCAAATAACTAAGAGATACACACAGCGCCTTTCACACCCGAACTGCTACCCTGAACATTTCTGGACACCACCCAGAGGAGCTGTACGTCTCATTCAGTTGGTGAGCGACTTTATCCTGCCAGCTTCATAGTCCAAAGTGTCCGTAATGTCAGATTGAACCCATGTGTGAATAGAGCAGGTCATTGTTTGGACATTTCACAGCGAGTGAGCTGTGGGCGAGTCGACAACTAATTTGTAGTCTTTTCCGCTTGTCTGAATATTCTTTCCTTGATACTGCAGATATGCCCAAATACATGTAGTATTCATATCAATGTTAAAAACCCTAGTGAGTGGTCCTCCACAAAAATCACATAGAGTATTTTCAGTTGGTGAGAGAACACGTGTGTCAATATGTGATAAGGCACCTCTAGACAGTGTCCTGATCTGATTCACTGTCTGAGTTCATATGAGGAAAAAGCTTAATTAAGAGTAAAGAGGACAATAAGATATGATGGGAGAGAAAGTGGCAAGAATGTGTGAAATAAATAACCAGAGCCACATTATTAGTGAAGAGATGATATGAAAATGAATTATAGCTTGAACTTATTTTTCAAAACTGCTAAAAAGCCAATAAAAAAAACGTGCAGCTGCTGGTTTGGTAAAATATAAAACTGTCCAATCAGAAATTTAAAATTTGAATATTTCTTTGGACAAGGTTTTGTAACCAACGTTGCATCACAGTGTCACCTCTGTTATCTCTTAGAGTACAAACTCTCACTTTCATAATAATGGTTTATTATGGACCTAAATAATAACTGAATAGTGTTTAATAAGGATACAGATGTATCACTTAATTCAAGGGACTTTGTATCCAGTTTCCTAAAACACCTCGTGCAAAGAAACTTTCAAAGTTGCTGCATAACAAACATCCTGGTGTACAGAAACATCAGATTTCTCTGTATTTTCAGTAGTTTAATGATGTGTATTTTTGTAATCATGACCGACCCCATTATCCTTATGTATGTTCGTGTCTGTGATACAAAAGAGATGTGGCCCATGAACATGAATGTTGCTTTTTTCCCCCCTGTATGAGCATGTCTCATCTGATCAGCGTCATTGGAAATTTGCCATGAACCTAGAAAAATGTTGATCTTGCTGAGACATACTCCTAATCGCCGATATGCCTTCAAAACTGGAGATATTAACTCTTTGTTCATATCAAACAACTGTTTGAGCTCCAGTTTGGCTCCATCAGTATTTCTCACTTCAGACGCCGGAAGGTTTTGGACAGGATTCACTATCGTTATGATGTAATGGAACCGTCAAGGCTGTACTTTACTTCCTGGTTATTTGCCCATACTGGGGTTTAGTGTGGCTTTGTGGGTGACGTAATAATCCATTTCTACAATGGATGAGAAAAGTGTGGGTGTTCTATTTTTAAATGCCACCTGAAGGCCCTTCGATGGTTTCTGTTCATTGTTCTCTAATTATTTTTAGCCTGTTTAACAAGTTATTATTTACAATACATAAAGCTCCAACATAACCACTCAGTTTCAAAGTAATACTCGAACATATATGTACCCGTGACATTGCTCGAGAGACGGCAGTGCTGATTAGTCCGTTCACCGCTTTGGTCCAGACTGAAATATCTCAACAACCAGTGGATGGATGGACACAACATTTTGTAGAGCCATGTTCCCCTCAGGATGGACTCGGACAACTTTGATGATCCCTGACTTCTCATCTAGCACCGCTAGCAGGTCAAATGTGTTATTTGGCCAAATACTTACCAGATAGCTTCAGCTGCACTTTGTTCTAATAAGCAAATATTAGCATGCTAACACACTAAAGTAGTAATCGCCAACTAGTGACCAGTCATATCATTGCACCTAAAAGCAGTCGTCCCATGATAGTGTGACCCACATATGACTCCTGGACCATGACAACCTACCCCTACCATCTGGAATCACATTGGTATCATCATTAGTTTGATAGTTATCCAAGAACAATAATATTTCACTAACAGTGGTTTGCTTCAGTGTCTAGCTCTGTAGCTGATCTGAAGATGCATCAAATTTGACACCAAACTGAATCAGCAGAGTTTCAGCTTCAATTTGATCTTAGCTCAAGTCTGTAGTGTTATTGTTAGTAATCTCACAGTAGTGTATTATCCGATAAATTTAACCATTCTGTATCACCAGATTGTACACATGGTCCATGAAGTTACAAGATATAATCTTGTAATCATCCCTATCCTGGTAAAGAATCCTTTAAAAGTATTCTGGATCCAGATGCCAATGGGATCACCACCTAAATCTAATGCATTCTTCCTTGAGCCATACGTACTGCTCAAAAACAAATCATCAAACTCTGTTCATAACTTTTTCAGTATTTCTGCCAACAGACAGACAAACAAACCAGTCCCAGCAAAAACATCATCTCCTTGAGGGATGTAATAAACCAACAAACTGGGTGAATCTTATCTTAAGCAGTTGATTGAGAAAATGTGTGAATCTTAACATTACTCACCGGTGGGAGATGTCCTATCTGAAAAGTCATCCAAAAGTCTATCATTTTCTGACAGAATCACTAAGCTTGTCTATTAGACTTATAGGTTTATAGGTTCTAATCTCCTTAAGCTATTTGTTTGGCTATCCATTGTATATTTGATCCCACTTGCTGTGGTCATGACTAGCTTCTGTTGATTGCAAAATAACCATACTTTGCAGGGTATTGTGTCTTTAAATGAACAGTAGTCAATGGTTTGTGTTACCTGTACTCCGCTCTTGCCTTGTGCAAACTTGAGTGTTTATGTCTCAGTGCTGGCGATGGCTGTGGCTGTGGCTGTCCCTCTGTATGTCCCATTCTAGTGAGCACAATGTCTCAGAAATGCCTGGGAGGAAGTTTGGAACAGATTTTGTGGTCAAACGTCACTGTGACCTAACAGAACACAAGTTTAACCGTAACTCAAGAATTCATACACCAATTCTGATCAAATTATAAATAGAGTAAATAAAATAAAACGAAAGGATGACATCAAATGTCAACTTCACAGCAACGTCATAATGTTCTGCAGAAATTCTTTTCTTTCCAGTATTCAACACAGTAACTCTGGAACAGAAGGGGTTATTGTGAACATCTCACATTAACCAGATATATATCCTCTGTGGTGCTGGGTTGAAGATGTTTGTGATGCATCCACTCTTGAATTTGTAGCTTCTTTGCATAAAATCCACATTTGAAGATTGTAATCCACCACAAGTTTATTGGTTTTGCTGATATTGAGCTTCAGGTAAGTGTCATTTATGAAGCTCTCGATCAGTCACTACATTTATTATGAGTCTGGTAAGACAAGGATGAAAACTTCCAACTTGGATGAATACAGCTATAAGGGGGGCCATTCAATTTTTTCTTCTTTTAAAAAAAATCAAATCTGCTATCTTGAGATAAATATTGATAGTAGGTAATACAAATTGGGTTTAAGGTAAAACTATGTCAACAAAGTGCTGCCATCTTAAAGACAAACACTGCTAAATATCTTTACTTGAGTATCTGTCTGATTTCCAGACTTTACTTGGTGTATATGGGTAGCTAACAAATACAGTCAGAACAGACGCACACACATCATTCCTGCATACAAAATGACAAAAAATACTAAATTAATAATATTAATACGTGAGACTATGAAGCAACAAAAACACAACATACAAGGCCATGTCTCAGAGGCAGATGTTTTTGGGAGTCAGCAGGTCCAGGCAGGCTTGACAGAGAGGGAAGGGATGGGAGGGAGATGGTTACACACTAACCCTGTTGTTACTCTTAGTCTCCTATCTTGTTGAAACACAAGGCACAGTTCGCCTCGGGGCTCAGTTTTTTTTCCAAGTTTATGTTGATGGTTTATCTTCTTAAGCGGCATTTTACCCAAGCACAGCCCTCAAGCAACAGGGTGACGGTTTATACAAAGGAGATGATGAACGTGTTCGCTTGCCTTTCCACATCGAACGCATTTGGGAATTCTTCTAAGTGATGAAAGGTCCTCTGACTTCCAGTAAATGTCTCGTTTTGGCTCTTGTCGTCGAAACAGGAGCCAAAACAGCCTAATCCCATTAAAGAGTCAAAGCATTTGAATCAGAAGCCTGTCCACCTCTGTCCACAGTTCAGCCAGGCATGATGGCCTGTGAGTGAGGTGACCTTTGCATCTTTTCTGTGTCTCTCCTGCCCTTTTCCTCAAATAAAACCAGTGGTTTGTCTTTTACAGGCACATTTGGCCGCATCTTCCATGGCGTGCTGCTAGACGAAAAGGACCCCAGTAAGGAAAAGCAGGTCTTTGTGAAGACGGTCAAAGGTATGCGCTCCGTCCTTGCATATAATGCACAATTTAATCTGTCAAAAAAAAGAAAATATATCCAAGTCAGGTGTGTATTTTTCCATCTCTTCCATTCATCTGGCACTGACTGCAGGTTGGTTGTGCAAGTGAACACTGCATCACCCAGTGAATGCCAGTAGAATGAAACATGACTAATGCCAAAGACCTAGGCCAATGACGGTGGTGGTTGGACTGAAACACAGCTGAACAGCTCAGTTGACAGTTTTTGATTGATTTACGTATTTTTCTTTAGTGAGCCCTGGTGATGAGCCATATAGCTTGTTATCCAAACACTGTCTTTCAGAAGTAGTAGGTGCTTTTGCAATGGCCTCAGCAGATGGCCATACATGGTTCCAATTCAGTAAACAGGCACACAAATATGACTGTTGATGAATTGTACGTCTCACTCATGCTTGCAGGGTCTGCATGCCAGTAAAAGGAGTCCTTTATGTGGCACTGTAAGGTTCTATGTTAGCAGCATGGGTCTCTCTCTGCCAGTTGCCTTCTGACCTCTCCATTATGTCATGTTTACTCAGGGTGGGGTGGATACCATTCAGTGAACAATATCCTCATGCCAGTTTTGATGTTGTTAAAGTCTTAACTTCCTCCTCATATGCCCGTGGGAAGGGAACAGTAGTGCTCTCCATAAGTACCAGACAATGGCAGAACTGCATCCACTGATTGACTTGACCTCACTGAGTTTGGCACAAGTCAGTTTTCCTCAGACGTTTCCCCACTTTAAATGACTGTTGGCAGAGGAATCTGTGCAGGGACACCAATAAAACCAAACACTTACATGGGATCTAATAGTGCAGAGTAATAGTGCAATATTTTTTTTATTTTTACTGGGCAGGTCACTCTAGTTCTACCAGAGGACTCTTTTTTTCAATGAGATTTCCTGTCTGATTAAATTGTTCAGATCATGCGTCCGAGGTGCAGGTGACCATGATGCTGACTGAAAGTTGTAAGCTTCGTGGACTTCATCATAGGTGAGTGGAGACAAACAGTACACAGTACGCCTTAGATTGATTTTGTGCCCCATTTTCCTTTATTTGATTATTCGATTGACTTTATTTGATTTTACCCCAAAAATTATCCGAATGTTTGAACGTTGACTTTCATTTTGTTGGAAAGACTGTCGTCACGTTGGCCCACTCCTTCCTCTTTCTTCGTTTTGAGGTCAACGAGATGACAAGATTTGCTGACACTTTTTTTCATCCCTGCTACATGTAGCAAACTTCTATGTGTACGTTAACCGTATACATGCTGTGTTAGTCATTGTTCCTGTTCCTCAGCTGGTCTTTCTCTCCACCCTCAGAAATCTGTTGCCCATAAGTCATGTGTGTACTGAAGACGGAGAGAAGCCCATGGTGCTTCTGCCTTTTATGGCTTGGGGAAATCTGAAGCTGTTCCTGCGGCAATGCAAACTAGCTGAGGCTAACAACCCACAGGTGAGGGCTCAACTCGACATTCATTTGATGGAGGTAGAAACATGGGTTTCTCATTAAACCATTAAGATAAATGCCTCAATGCATGTCATGTCTGGAATTTGATAAAGAGATATATTAACATATTAAAATAAATCCCCAAGCATCTAGCCTGAAAGAAGGTTTTGTGTGTCTGCTGAAATCAACACCTTCCAGCACCTACCGTTTACACTATTAGAATTACTGTTGATATAGACGTGAATCCGATGCTCAAGGCAGAGACTTTTACTCACGCTGTAAAGACAAATAGGCTTTTGTACAGCTTAACTCCAGGGAGTGTTTGATGTGCTTGGCAGTGTCACACCACTGATCCAACCAACCAATCCATCAACCTCAAAACACAGACATAGCAAACACTTGGCAATCACAAGATCATCCCTGCCATTCATTTGAATTAAGCAAAACCTCCTTGTAAAGTTTAAGATGACACATCAGGTTTCATTATGTGGTTTAGCAGTTTTAGGAAACAAAGACACAGTCATTAAATTGTGCTGTTATAATTAACATTGAGCCATAAATCAGAATTGGAGATTAAGCTCTCAGGAACTACAATATGAGCCTTCATTCTGAAAGTGAACATCTAGTTTGGAAGGTGTAATAGTGAGGGGTAAGAATGTTGACCTTTTCCACAGCTATTATTTTTCCACTGACAGCAGTTAATGTTACTCTGCATGGATACAGAGAGACTGACTGAGCCTTCTGATAGCAGCTACACACATCTTAGTTTTAAATGGTTTGTTGGCTCAGGCTTATCCACACTTATACAGATATTTTGCAAAACGAATATTTCCCTCTGCATTAAAAAAAAAAATTCCCTCTTAAGTGCAGAATTTTTTTTAAAACTCTGGTTTCTGTGTATCTGTGTGGACATGCAAAATGAGTGCCTGGAACCAGTGACATCAACACCTCAATTCTTGCACGCCCAATACCATTTTACGTAATAAGCATGCACCTGTAGCAACAGTAACGATGTCAGACTACTGCGCTATTTATGTTTGGATAGCCCTGTCAGCCAATAACAAGTTTACAACTTAACGGAGTAGTTTTTTGTACCAGTGTGTATCATTTTATTGAAAAAGAATAAGCTAAGAATGTTCATCTCGGGTGTTTGGCGAATCATCAACATAGCCTTTATGGTCACCTACTGGCCCAGCATGCTTGTTTAAGCATTGTTGTATAGAGAGATGTTTTGTGAATAGATTTTTTTTAATGGAAGGGATTTAATATCTATGTCAATGTGGTCAAGGCCTTAAAATGTCCTTAACTCTGTTCACTGGCTGCCAAGACTTTGTTTTCCTGTGTTGTGGGATTGATTAATTAAGGTTGTATCACACTGTCCACTGTCAGATAAGATTAAACAGCCCAAACATTTCCGCTGTGTGTGTGTCTGAGCTAGGACAACAACAAAAAAAGCAAGGATATAGACATTAATATTATTGTGCTGTTATTTCAGGAGCTCTCTTACAAGGCAAAGTTGTCTTGTGAGATCTACAGAATGTTTCTATACATCATAGGAGCTGCCAGACTTTGTGTTTTCTCTGAGCAGTGTAAGGTCTTTGTCAAACACACCTGCTGGCTGAGCCCATTGTCTGCAAATCCTTCATGAGCTCCAAGCACAAAACAAACAACTTTTTTTAATGTCAGAAAGCTGGCTCAAAACTTTCTGAGTCATGTGATCTGTATTTTTTTTCTCTCTGATGCATGCAAAGCTATTCAGCAATGTTATTAATCGAATTTAACATTTCAGTTTGAGTTCAGCTGTGCAGTGGACAAAGGCATGTCACTCACTAAGCAAACCTGCTGGTAATACGTAGATACAGTGTTTGCCATGTTCAGCATCTTATGTTAGTAAAGTAAGTTTAGCATGCTAATATATGCTAAATTGCACTGAACACCACGTACCTGGCACTAGATATACTTCATCCTGAGGGGAATATGAATGTGTGAACCAAATGTTATCGCAGTTCTTCCATCAGTTGTTGAGACATTTTTACTCAAAACCACAAATGGACAAACCACATAGTGACACAAGAGGAAAAGTCAGAGTGTCACCAACATCTGTAGGATACATCAAGAACCCTGCTAGCATGGCATGTTTTGTAACTATTTACTAAAGAGTTGGATTGTTTTCTAGCATTCTTCACATTTGGACAATTATACTGAGTAACAGTGGAAACTGCTAATGGATGACGGTCAGAACTTGTCACCATTCACGGCCATCCGTCTCCAAAATAAGGTCCTAGGTCCACACGTCATTCCCAGGATACAGCAATCAGGCATCACCTCCATGCATGACAATGCCCTCTATGGGACGCTTGGGATCACCGGGTGAGACGGAGAGATCCTGCTCCAGCAACACATGAACAACTTGTCACAGCACTGCAGGAAGAATATCATGTCATCCTGCAAGTCCAGATTAACATCTTATCCATTCAGGAGATGTAAAGTAGTGATAAATGCTGGAGGTAGACACGCAAGTAGTGACTAGTTTTGTTCTCTGTCTCACCATCCACACTTTCCGACTTGTTAACACCAAGACAATTACCACTCATCTGCACAAAAATGATTTTTCTGTATAGCTAAAGGTGAATAAAGATGTGTGAACCATAATTTGCCTTTGATATTTAATATGAACAGGATGGCATGACATCAAAAAAAAGATGCGTTTCTACTGTTGGTCAGTATATGTAAGCAACTACATCTGAGAAGTGTTTTTTTTTTTTTTATTATTATTAAGCAAAGCATTTTTTTTAGCTTGTTAGTTTAGCCTGACTAGCCTTGTAGTTGCCTTCAAAGACTGAAATAGTTTGTAACTCCTGTTTTTGACCCATGGTATATTTAAAGGAAATAGGAACAATTTGACACAGATGACCAGTTTCGACACTGTAAAGTCATGTCAGCTATGGTTTCCTGTCCAAAGTCCCACCCTTGTGTTTTTCCTATCTCCGCTTCTCAACGGCACATTGTCTCTTTCTCTCCCTTGTTTCCTTTCAGGCTGTCTCTCAGCAAGACTTGGTATACATGGCCATCCAGATTGCATGTGGAATGAGCTACCTGTCTCGCAGAGAGGTCATACACAAAGACCTTGCTGCCAGGAACTGTGTGTAAGTGTCCCTGACCTGGCTCAAAACTGCAGTCCTTTTGTTCTCTGTAGCTTTAGGTGATTTGGTTTGGAATTTGATAGCTAAAAAGTAAACACACCAGCATTTTTCTCTTTTGCTCCCTTCTGACAGCATTGATGACAACATGCAAGTCAAGATTACAGACAATGCCCTTGCCCGAGACTTATTTCCCATGGATTACCACTGTCTGGGAGATAATGAGAACCGGCCTGTACGATGGATGGCCCTGGAGAGCTTGCTCAACAATGACTTCTCTAGTGCGAGTGACGTGGTAAGAACTGTAGTACCATACATACAGTAAACTTTCTGCAGCTTAACCATGCAAACCCATAATTAACCTTCCCTATCTCTTAATGGTTTGCTTTAGAAAAGACACACCAAAAAATCAGGGAACACAATACAGAGACGGTGATGCAGGAAATGGCACCGGTTGTTTCAGAGGTAGTCTTAGACGTCTGGTCATGGTGTCAGTGGGAAGGAAGGTGCAGTGTGTGTCACTGGCTCTACCCCTTTTCCTCTCTTAGGAGAGCAGAGTGGGAACATCAGACAATCAGGAAGCTCAACATATCCTATGAGACGCCAGTCAGACACCAGTTAGACATGCCCGTCTCCGCATTCCTCTTATGGTCACGCTGCTTTCTGGCAATCCCTCCCCCTCCCTCGCAAATAAAGTTAACAGAGACATGATATCATCAACCAACAAAGCTAGCCTGAGCTGTGCAGCATCATCAGAGCATCACACACACGCACATTGGATACCAAACTGGAGAGGATGAAGTGACCATTAGGCATTGTTGGGAATGTAGGCAGTGGTTTTGGGTCTGATGCCGGACAGGGGTGGATGACTGTGCATATATCCCTCTCCTATCACTCTGCCCCATGTCCTCAGTCACTCCCTTCACTTTCTTTGAAGGCCTGATGTCACCCCAGTAATCATGATAATAACTTCATTTATTCAGCACGTTTCAAAAACAAGTTACAACATGCTTTACAGCAACATTAATAAAAAGAGAAATGACCAGATAAATCAAAGTAGAATTGATAAAAGTGAGGTATGAATTACTAAAACGGTAAAAAAAAATGGAAGAATAAGTAATTCAGGACAGAATAGATCTGAAAAAGTGTTTTTAAGAGAGATTTGAAAGAAGCCCTTGAGCTGGATGTTTGACCTAAGAATTACTAACAGAGGGGCTCAGGTTTGATTTAGGCTTATTAGGGTTTAGTAAGTCATTGATCCAAATCAGGGGCCAACCCTCAGCAAGCTTTAAAAGGAAACATTCAAATGTTAAAATCAATTCCAAAATGTACAAGTAACCAGTGTAGAGATAATAAAGTAGCTTTTTGGGGGAGGGGCTTTTCTATTGGACTACATTAATAGCCTTGTGACAGCATTGAGTTAGTGAGTTCAGTAGTCTACGTGGGATCACTATATTCTAAAAAGGGTCATAAGGTTCTTTGCAAGGGTCTTTAGGAAACATCTCAGGGACAGCTGAAACCTCTCAAGCTCAATTTGCCCTGCAGTATCTCATGAATCCATCTATTATGAGTAGGTGGGGAGGGACGTGTCCTTTTAAGGAGAATAAGCCTCCCAGCAAGCAGAGGGCTACATGCTTTTGTATCCTTGGATACGTTGGGCATAGAAGGAATTATGAAAATAGCAGTGAGTGGGTCGGGTGTTTACTGCTTTACTGTGAAAATGTAACCATATATGCTAGAGGTGAGGCCCTCCAACCCAGTATTAAGTGATGGAAAAGCATCAGTCATGAATAACACTGTTGATGTAAATGTCATCAAATGTTCAGCAGACCTTTGTTTGACCAGGCGTGGAACTGGATCCGACCAGGATTGTAGGAACTGGTCATTTCAGAAGACCTGACTGCATGTTCTCCTAAACATTTCTCCTTAGAGGGGTCTGGTTTGATATTGGTCCTCTGATTTATGTTGTAACTGAAAACGTTTTTGTGTACGTAATCAAAGAATATTTTAACATGCTAACAACAGAAACTTGCTGTTCTCAGGGATCATATTTTGTACTCTTTTCATGAGTCACGTTTTGGTGCGTAAGAGCTGCCCAGTATGTAGATAAGGACTAGCATGGCTTCCAACATTCCAATAAAAATGAGAGCAGGGTTCACACCTGCAACAACCACAACAGTGGCCTTAGATATGGGTCAATAATAAGAGTAACACAAATAGAGCAAAGCTCCTTGTTCCCTCCTGGGAGGTCAGAGCGATGGGTCAGTAAATGGAGGGCGGGGGCAGGGCTTCCTGAGGAGCTCCCTATCCCCTATTGTTACTTTCTCTCCATTAGAAACAACTTGCTAAAACGGTTTATATTCCAGATACATTTCTCTGCATAATTTCTTTCGATTGTTGCTGTTGAACATTTTGTATTTGAATACAAGCTGGCACCACAGGCTTTCCATACTCTGGATAGAAATGATGGTTTATGCCGTTTTTATTGTGACACAGTAAAGGCAACAGCTTGTGTTTCTTGTGTTTAGAGATGTTGTAAATGAAAGCTCAGGACTGGTCTCAGTGTTAATCACGCGTCGTGTTTTCACAGTGGGCCTTCGGAGTGACGCTGTGGGAACTGATGACTCTGGGTCAGACACCCTACGTCGACATTGACCCTTTTGAGATGTCGGCCTACCTGAAGGATGGGTACAGAATAGCACAACCAATCAACTGTCCAGATGAGCTGTACGTAGATTTACAGAGCACACACACACACAGACACACACACAGACACTACATTTTTCTGTTACTGATTTATTCATTTGAGAGAAAACTATCTTCATTTGGCAAAATGAGTAGTTTGATGACGTCATCCTGTCCTCTGACAAAGATGAAACAAAGACATAAAAATACCTGTTGGTAAAAATATTAAAGTAATCAAAACAGATGCAATCAGAATTCAACATGGAAAAACAACTGCCAATAAAACATTACAATGAAAACAAACGCAGAGTAAAAATATTAAAATCGGACAAAATAATATGCAATTCAACATTTCAACTGAATGAAATAATGTGAAAACACTGACGGCTGAATCAGCCTGCCTCCAACTATGAATATGTCTCTGTTATTAGTTAAATGTAGTAATATATCCAAACTCATCTGCAGCGTAATGAGTTACTAATTTGGACTTGAACACACCACAGTCACACTGGAAATGTTTGTGCTCCTGCTTCTCCTCATCGTTATCAATATGAACACTGTAATAATGTAAGTGTGTAGACCTCTCTCTGGACAGTGTGTGTACAGTATATGTTCAGCTGCAGCCCAACCTGTTACTGCAGACTCTTACCATATGAGGTGTGCTCCTGGTAACACGTTGTTTGATATGGAAGATGAATCAAAGTGAAACTTATCAACATCCTGCAAGAAGAAGGCATCATTTTCCCACCACAGCATCATTATTTCCTCAATAACACGTTTGGGATAGATGTTCCGTATTAGTCTGAGCACTATATATGTTTGTAAAGAAATGATTTATTATTCATTATTGATATCAATTATGAATAATCTAGACATTTTTGTCAGTATTTACTCACAAATCTAAACAGAACTCTGGGTTTAATTAAAGTTAATATTTTTACCTAAATACTCCCACTGACGATACTCAGCTATATGTCTAAATAAAGCCATAAAACCCTACTGATATACTGGAGTATTGTCTGTCTGCATCTCCTTAAAAATCCATGGACAGAGCTCACATCAGAAAACACTTAATAGAATCCAAATATAATTCCCATTTAATGTTTTCCCATTGACTTGTACTTCATTACATTACTGCTAGCTACCAGCAATAGCAATAGAATCTGAGGATAAGGAATCATCAGAAATGTCTTTTTTTTTCTCAATTTTTTTTTCATCCACCAAAAGTCTGGGGAAAAAACACTGAGTAGTGTTATATTTCCACAAACATAAGGAAATAATGATCTGTCAAATAACTGGACATGGTTTCCTTCAAAGCACAGTAGGTGGTGAGATGACGGCTTCCTTTTCCAAAATAAAAGAGGGTTGCAAAATAAACATTTAAGGGTATGTGCTGATTGAGAATTGAGTAAATTATTATATCACAGGCTGCTCCTGTAAGTGAAACACATTGAAAGTGTAACCCATATAATTATGGGTAATTATGTGACGCCGGCTTTAGAGTTTTGGTCACCCTCCTTCTCTCTCCCACTGCATCCTGTCTTACACACAAAGAACATGCAAGATTATTGTTAAAACTGCTGTTAATTTGACTCCCTCTGTGTTGCAGCTTTGCAGTGATGGCTTGTTGTTGGGCCCTGGACCCAGAGGAGAGACCCAAGTTCCAGCAGCTCGTTCAGTGTCTCACAGAGTTCCATGCAGCGTTGGGTGCTTACGTGTGAAAACAAGCCCTTTTTTATTTTTTTCCAGAACAGCAACATTAAAAGCTGGTGGACACTATTATAAGGAATACATGTATGTAAATGTGCCTTATCAGAAAACAAAGAGCAGACTTAAGCCTGATGGCTTTATTTTGTACAGTTCTTTTGGAGTTGTTCTATAGTTTAATTACCTTTTTACAGCATAGCAAAGTAAAAGGATTCTTTGTTTGATGTTCTATGCTTTGAAAGCATCTAGCAATAGCGGTTATGGTGCTCTTCCCTTGCCAAGAGGACGGAAACATTGGAACGATGTCCTCATCTGTGCAGTACATCAACATTTATGTGCCATCGGACAAAGACTAAAGCCTTTGACATCCTGGTTTTACAGACAGTACTTTCTACAGCTTTGTAACTTTCTTAAAATTGTAGATGTGTTGTGGACGAGTCTAACTCTACAGCAGAATGATTTAGGTACAAAGTAGACATCATTTTTACATGTAGCTGTACTCCAACATGCTGCCTCGCTCTGCTATGATCAGCTGCAGCTCGGTACGAGAGATTTCTGAGATCTTCATGAATGGTACAGTTTCCTCTGGATGACATGAAAAACTGTGCTCGGTTTTCTTTTCATCACCGATCAGATGTATGTATAGATCGTGTAAGATCAGTGCTGCAAAGCTACATGCATGAGCTCGACGTTTAGCCAGAGTGAACGTTTGGCATTATAATTATTTGAAGCCTCCTTCTTCCTCTTTTGTACATTTTCTTCTCACTGTCTCAGAATCTACAGAATTATCATTTCCACTTCATAAGCTTGATTGTTCTGTGTCAGAACACAGCCCATCACAGGATTGTTTTTATTGATGTTTTTAAAGTAACTAGAACACTAATAATCACTGTGAAAAACACAAGTCAGCTTTGTCTAACTGTATTCTCACACCTTTAACATCTTTGTGATGTGTCTTTATGGTCACTGCATGTTGAATCAAGGTTGTAAACTGCTTCCCGAATTCGTATCCACAAATTAAATGGGATTTTTTTTTTTTAAATATACAATGCTGTCGGCTTTATTTATTTATTTATTTAACTTCAAAAGCACATCTCACTATTTCTCACATCAGAACAATCCCATTGATTTAATGAGACGTTAATGTTCAGGGTTCCCACCGGTTCTTGACATCATTAAAGGTTTACGAATTTATAGAAAAACAAGGCACTGAAAGTTCTTGACAGTACACATGGGAGGTAGAGAGTGAAAGTGATTGAATTGAAATATTTTTAGCAATAACAAACTGAATTTTTTTTTATTATACTCTTTTATCTAATGTTAATAAATAGGCTTCCTCTGTAACACAGCACAACTTCATATCATCAAGTCTCTCTTTTAAATTGTCTTGGAGCTTAAAAGTGCTCAGTGTTGTAGCAGTACTTATCCTTGACCCCTGCCTCAAACTAGACTGAATTTTAGGGACTTGAGCCTGAAAAATCTTTGATGTTTAAGTAGGTGCAGGAAACTTGAATGTTCATTTTATACTAAAATATCCACTTTTGGTATAATAATCTTTCTCAAACCACAGTGATGCATTTGTTGCTCAACCATGGAAATTGTCAGCTTGTTTATAAAGAGCAAAATGAGTGAAGCTTCAACTATTAATACTCAAGTATCTGTAATAAATCCATATCCTTGTGTCCATAATATAAGAACATATTACTTTTCTGGATTTCCTCATTTTTCTTCAAGTTGCTTTTGTTTTGCCTCTTTAGCTCGAGGCTGAAGTTGATGTCTCCAGAACTCTGCACTTCCTCCTGGTGTTATAATGAAAACTTGTGTAAATTCTAATTGTGCAGAATACAGAAATCTCTTGTATTACAATCCTTATCCTTACATATAGTTAATATTTGTGGCAGGCTTTGCATTTGCGGATATGCACCAGAAATGTTCAAGGACAATATTTTGTGTGGGAATAAATGACAACCTGATCAGTGAGCATTATAGCAATATTTGTTCACTTTTATATTTCTTGACTAAATAATGTTTTCTGGTGTTCTTTGGATAACCATCTAAACATTAGTGATATGAAGTCAGGTTGTGTTATTTCCCCACAGCTACAACAGCGTTTGAAGAAGACATCCTTTCAAAATGTCATTAGTCATGGTCAGGTTTCACTTTGTCACTTCTAAAGGGCCTTTGTCAGTTCTGCACAGTTCTAAGATTTCTTCACCAGCAGCATAATAATAGACCATAATGCAATGCAGCCACAAGCAGACGTGTTGAGTAAGAGGACCTTCATTAACACACTGTTGTGTCACAAGTTTCCAAAGCAAAAACCAGAACTTCCCCAGGTCTGAAAGGGTCTGGGTTTATTCAGAAAAGACATCCAGATAGACCTGCAACTGCTCAAACTTATTGCCACATATAAAACCAGATCGATCCAAGCCTGGATTCACATTAGGACCACTCAACATCTAACTTTGTTATTGTTTATGTACATTTTTGTTCATTTGTCTATTTTTCATGTGTATTTTATGGGGATATAACTCTGAAAGGGATGCCTCTCATTCTCACCTTTGATTGGTTGAATCGTAAAGTCATTGTAATATACTTGAACACAAAGGTAAATATTGACCAACCAAAGCAACTCTCATGCCTGTGTTGACAAGCAACACATTTAATGACTTGGTGATGAATTATATTGAGGGCAATAAATCCACGGAAAAGGCTTTCTGTGAAACCGTTACCACCATTATACCATAGTTACATGCATAATACATCGCAACAGATTCACAGCACAATATAAGATCCACTATAATCCTTTATAAAGCATTAACAGCAGCCATTCGGTATTACAAGAATGATAGTAAGAGGGGTCGAGCTTCACGCTCACTCAGACACTGATTTCTGACTGACCTTCATGATAGTTCAGTATGAGCTTCTACTATAAGTTAAGGTGTTATTCTTGACATTTTGTAGAGTTACCACATCAAGCTCACATCCTCTGATGATTCATGTTTTATTCCCTCCACTAAGGTGGCTATGTGTTTTCACCCATGTCTGTTTGTTTTTTGGTTTGTCAGAAGGATTGTGCAAAAACTACAGTACAGATTTTCATTCAAATTCGTGGGATGGGTTTTCGGTCAGAATAGAGCCCATTAAATGTTGGTGTGAATCCAGACAAAGAGGTGAATTTTTCCACTTTATTTAACGTTGTGATATAGGGTGTTTTTTGGTATTGCCTTTAATTTATCATGGAATGATATGTGAATCTTGATGGGAAAAAAATCATCTATATTCATAGTTTGTTATAGTATTTTTGAGTGTGTGCAATAAAAATCAGGATCCACCAGATTGAATGTTTTCATGGGTTGTCTGCCCTGTAAGTTATGGTAGGGCTATGAATTTGATTTTGGACAAGGGTTAATTGAATTAAAGGGGACAATTTGTTGAGAGCCTTTTTAGTTCCCTGTGGAATTAAAGAAAATGTTTTAAAAAAAACAACCTCACAATGAAAAGGAATTTTTTATAATCCTGGATCCACCCCTTTATCCAGATCCACACCAAAATGTATTAACTCTAACCCAAATACACAACACAATTAACTACATGCATATTTAATAGATAAAAGACATAGTTAGACATTCCACATAAGAAGTCAAAGGCTGCCACGCTACATCAGATTTCACCATGGATCCCTGCTGTGTGAACATTATGTTTTCTACTTGAGAAAATGCATAACCTCACAAATCCACCAGCTGAAGGAGGGTGTGGGTCACACTTCACTTCCAAAGAATGAGACACCTTGCCAAGAGAACTGAGTAGGCCATGCAATTTAATAACAGTGGTTCATCTTCTGATGGTAGGCATACACTGAAAAGTCCAAGAAAAGGACATGTTTCAATAACTGAGTAAACTTCAAATATAGAGGAGCACAATGCTGTTAGGTTGGAGCATGGACCTTGGGGGAGGAATGGCTCTCAGAGGGTTTTCCAGGATTTCAAAGTGATTTTGTACCTTTTTGTTGTTGACCTCTTGTTGCACCAGCACATTCCCTAAAATCACAACAATATTACTTTACCTGACTTGTTACAAGGGGCGAACATTCAGAAGAGGCAAACCAGGAAAATGTTTTGGACGCCCCAAAAACATTTCAGAAATGGGGGGGGGGCCCAAACAGGCACTCATATTGGAGAATTTTGCAAAAGCATTTATAAACCCCTTAAACCTTCCATGAAGGCAAAATAGAGTTTGCTGCCAATCCCCCCCCAAAAAACCTACAATACGTGGGGGCCCTTGTTATCTGGATGTCATAATACTCTGGACACATCTGCACTGTAAAATCTATTAAATTGAGTTACTTAAAAATATTATGCAAATTCATTACCTTAGATAAATTAAGAAGAGCATAACTTGAGACATTGTGTTTGAGGTCATAAGCCCAAGAAACCTGTGTTTAAATGTGTTCTGAATAGTTATCACTTAAACAGTAATTATCAGTAAAACAGTAATTATCAGTAAAGCAGTAATTAGTTCTTTAGAAATATGTCAAAAGAAAATGATTAGTTATACAACACCATTGCACCTTTAGTTTAGTCTCTCACGCGGTTAGTGACGTCCCGCCTGGGTGATGTAAGAGGATGATACAATAAAGTAGTGTAATGTGTTGTAATAACAAGCACTCCAGAGCAAAAAGCAAACCATTTTGTCAAATTTGTGCAATATGAACTTTCAGCATGTTACAATACTTTTTAGGATATTGGTAGTTTAAGTTATCACAATAACAGTAAGCAAGCTAATTTAAGTGTTACACACGCAAAATAAAGAAGTTGGTATAAGTATTGCACACTCAAAATCTCAAGTTTACTGAGAAACTCCACCCACCTGTCCCCAACACGACAGTATCTATTAACCCATTGCGCAAAACCACAGTCCTTAAACATTCATTCTCATAATGGCAAAAGACGCCAGTTACTCAACATTGAACAGGACAGCTGCAGAACAATAAACAAGTATATGTGAATCTATTCTGCTGTGTGCTATTGTCACAACTGTCAAGGGCATCCATGTAACAGATCTGAATGTGAATTTAAGATTTTAGGAGCAGCAAATAACTGAGTAGTTTTCGAAACAAAAGAACCATTTATCCAACTTTTCTCACATAACAAAAGGGCTGTTTCCCATGAAAAGTAGTGGAATACAAGTAGAAAGTGGTATGAACAGAAAACAGGCAATTCAAGTAAAGTAGCTCTGATTTGTGGGGTACTTAAGTACAAGATTAATATACTTAGTTACACCGAGGGATGTAACTAAGTACTGAAAAAAAGCTAAAGTTCCCAGTACTTAGTTTGTTTAAATGAACCAAAAATAAAACTTAAAATAAAGAGTGTTTTTAACAAGTTGATAAAAACTGAGTTAGGTCAACTCAGGATTTCTACTTAAATTCAATCTTATGTTTTATAGTGTACAAGAGAAAATGCAGAGAGGATATTTATAACCTGTATGGGTTGTAAATATCTTCCAAAGAGGAAATAACAGAGGTAGTGAAGTCTGGAATGCTTGAGAAGCAGTGACTAAATCACCACTGCCTGTTATGCATTATGTTATAAATGAATTAATAAAAACTTTCTAATCACCCATCAAACTTTCGCTTTTGTTCTCCCTGTTTCCGACTTGTTGTTCTGATTTGAGGCGACGTTCAAGTGAATTTCCCTAGTACGGATCTCATTTTTCCGATTACTGTGACACCGCTTAAACGCATTAGGGGTTAATTCATTAATCTCTCAGAGGCCCTCGTTAGCTTCAGGCCGCATACCGTAATTAATGAAGCATTAAGCCCATTTGAGCTGCAGGAGAACAGAGCGTTTCAGTTATATGAGGACCTCAGTAAATATTACAACAATGAATCATAAAATGTTCTTATTTGTAAGCATTCGGTCGCGCGCTCACAGGTGAGTGTTGCACAGGCTTCGCGTGTGACTCAGCCAATCAGCGCGGACTGTTTGTTCTCAATTCACAACTTTCAAAACATTGACGCGTGGAGCTGTGGGCTGAGTCCAATTACATCACCGACAGTCATAAAACAGCGCTCGAGCTCAGCGGAGGCAAACAGACAACCTCTGACACACACCTGGAGACGCAGCTGACTTCTACCTGGATTCAGAGGAGACACGAACCCAAATAATGGACGAACATTCCTCCAGAAACATGAGGAAACGAAGGGCGCTCTGCTGCAGCATAAAGGTAAGCGGCGACATAATTAGACTATTATGAAATGTCTCGTTTAAACCTGCAGCACTTGTTCCCGCATTGTTCATGTAACAAGCCAGGTTTTATTTTGAGAAGTTTGCACAAGGTTACAAAGAACAATACGGTTATTAAAGACAGATGTTTTCCAGCATTTTCATAGTAAACGTCAGCAGAGTGTATCCAGAGAGGGCGTCGATCAGGGTAAACATCTTCACCTTCGGCAAACAAGTTGTCTGTGGTGTTGTACCTCATAAATGAAATTATTCGCCAATACTTATTTCACATTATAGTCGTCAATAATGCAAAAAACTTGAGCTACCCTGAAGAAAACAAAGTGTTTGGAAATGTTCCACATTTATGAACACCGTCAGTGACGCAGAACAAAGTTTAATCTTTAATCTCAGGTCAATGCTTTGCTGTTTCTGACTTTATTACACCGTAGTTTAAGGTAGTTCATCGATTAGTCTCAATATCAAATTAAAATTCAAGTTTGTTGTAAATAAATTACTTTTCTAGAGCTACAACTAGCATGTATTTCCTTTATAATCTTCTGATTATTTTCATGATTTGACCTGTGAAACATCAGAAATCACAGACAAATGCTCGTCTATATTATAGAGCTCGAGGTGAATCAAATCAAATGTGTTCACATACTCAGACAATCCCCCAGAGCCGCCGAATGTTTGTCATTTTTGCCTGAGAAGAGACTTAATTATCAAAATAGTTTATATTTTCTGCTCTATAAAATGAGCTCTGCTGTTGATGGATTTTTACACGTGAAAATGCAGGTCGTTTTAGTTTTCCATCATTTAGTACATCACTGAGTCAGTTCTGACAAAAGTTTTTGTTTGCCAGTTGTGTCCAACATTTTCTGACTTCAATAATAGAAGTCTCACTGACCAGACGGAGAAATGTAACCCCAGTAAGAACCAAAAGAGCTGTCATACTTCCCTGAATGGCTGTAATGGGAGGGAAACACTTTTTTCCCAGGGCTGTGAGTAATAATGAGGCAGCAACACTGACATGAGAAATGACACGTCTTCACAATTGGAGTACTGGTACTAATACACCTAAGTTTACATGTAAAAGATGATGACAGAAGTAATAAAGGAAATAGTAAATATGCAGAAGGTGATAGATAGTAAAATCACACATGTTCATCTTTCCTCTTACAGAAAATCCTCTCCAGTTTATCATATTATGAGATTTCTCTGTTGAAAACAAGATGTACAAACACAGATGGCTAATGCCACTGACATCATCACATCATTCAGGTGGAGAGTTCACTATGAACCTCCACCCATTCTGCTCAGTAAGAATGTACCATAGTGTTCAAAGCTATGCAGGCGTATATTTAGATAAAGGGAGTAGTTGAGCATGATGGTAATGTGTCAGTAAGCTGTTCCTACAAGTCATTCCTGCAGCGCTGAGAGGTGGAGGTGGAGGACTTTAAATTGTTACCTCATACCAGAACTTTTGATGACTGTTCACCTCTTGTTATACTGATTACAGCGAAATAGCAGAAAATCGACGGAATTGCTTTTCATTTGAAACCAAACAGCTTTGCAACAATGGTTTCATTGGAGCTAATCACAGCCATCAATCTTTGCTTGACAGGGGAACACGCTGTTCACTCTTTGTCTCTATTTGTTCAGTTTCAGCAGGACATTCTGTTATTTTTTTCTGCACTACTTTAAACTTATGTACTTTGGGCTACACCTAGTCTGCACCCACTTTATGCCATCAAATTCTCTTTAATGATATCTCTGCCAATACCTGAGCCAAGTTTCTGCTCAGGGCCACATACATCCTGAACAGCGGGGCAGCAAGCTCTAAGGTCCTGTTCACTGTCCACACCTCAGTGCACCTGAGGACGATTCATTTATGACTGAGTTAAAGTTCAGCGTTCTGTACCGCCAGCAGCACAAAGGGTCAGGGACAAGGGAAAAAAGCTAGCCTAGCATTGTCTAAACTAACAAATTCCATCTATCAGCAGCTATGAAGCTCACTGGTTAACATGTTATATCTTGTTTGTCCAATCCGTAGAAAATGTAAAAACCACAGGCTGTGGTTTTACAAGTGGATATCTGCCAGATGACAAGACTCCAGGAAGTTAAACAACAGTCTGGCACATAAGTTAAACCATAACCTCTCATTTTCAACTTCAGGTTTCACAATGATTTAGTGGACTACTGTTGAAAGCAAAATTATTCAACCCCCATTGTGCTTTATTTTAGTTCTACTGGCAAAATATACTCTTAATCATCTCTCTGTAATAACCAAATCCAACAAAAAGAGTTTAAATAGCTCAGTACAACATAAATCATAAGTGTTCTTCCCGAATATACACAAAAGTCTATTTTACTGACTACCGCAGTCTTGTTAATGATTCAACTCTTAATGAGAAGTGTCTCTAGTTCCTTGTAGAGACCCTTTAGCTGCTATGATCTGCTGAAAACAGGATGCATATCCAGACACCAGCTTCTGGCAGCGTTCCTGAGGAATCTTAACCCATTCCTCATGGACAAAGGCCTCCAGTTCTGTAATATTCCTTGGTTTGTGTGCTGCAACCACCTTCTTCAAATCTCACCAGAGATTTTCTATGGGATTCAAGTCAGGCAACTGTGACGGCCGCTCTAGAATGATCCAGGACTTCTTCTGAAACCAAGCCCTGGTGGACTTTGAGGTCTGTTTGGGATCATTGTCCTTTTTGAACGTCCAGCGATGCTCAAGCTTCAGCCTCCTCACAGATGGTGAGACGTTTTCCTCTAGAATCCATCTGACCCTCTACATGCTGCTGGTTTCCAGTGTTTGAGGAAGCAAAGCAGCCCCAGAGCATCACGGAGCCACCGCCATGCTTCACTGTGGGTAGGGTGTTCTTTTCAGCATAGGTTTCAATCTTCCTCCTCCAGACATACTGCTGATCCATAGGCCCCAAATGTTACAGTTTTATTTCATGGCTCCAAAGATCAGCATCCCAAAACTTCTGTCTTATCTAGATTCTAACGAGGGATGATATTCACTGGTTTCGAATCATTTAGAGATGACAGTAGTCAGTAAAAGTTACATTTATTGGGCTATTTAAACTGTTCTTGTTTGATTTGGTCATTGCAAACAGATGATAAACAATATATTTTCGCCACTTAAACTAATATACAAATGGGGTAGAATAATATTGCTTCCACCTGTAGTCTATGAAATAAACTGCACATATAAAATGTTCATCATTGACCTTTAGATGTGCTTGTAGCCTGAATGTCATGACTTGCGACTTTCCTCCTGTTTCAAGTCTTTATGCTAAGCTAACCATCTACTTGCTTCATCCTTATATTTAGCAGACAGATATAAAGTACCATCTTATCTTCTGGAAGACTTGAATATGTGTATCTTCAAAATATTTCACCATTGCTTTAAAACGGAGGAAATGCTTCTTTGATCCTGATGCTATTGTGCAACAAACCTCTTTAATGTTTGTGTAACAATGAAGAGAGGCGACCCGTTTCTTTCAACTATCCTGGGAGACATCATACACTTTTTTTTAACCAAGTCGGTCAAGCATTTTTTCTGGAAGAAAAAAAAAACAATGCATCACGGAAATCCAGCATCTTGGCTGCAACACGTGTCCTTGAAATGAAAGCATAATGAAATTCAAGTGTGAACTTCCTTCAATTCTTCTCTTCACATCAGGCTTGAAGGCTAGGACAATAACATCCACACAGACGGGAGCTGAGATTGTTCAAAAAGGATAAATACATACATAATCTCCAGCTCCAATCACATGTATGGATAATAGGGTGTAATATAATAATAATAGGGTGGATTAATTATGATACAGCCACAGCGTTCAGCACTAATTGTGTCGCTGACAAACCTTTTCATAACAGAATTTATATAACCCTGTGATGATGACTTTATCCAAACGTCAACATTACGTAACATTCCCTCATCAAGGAAAACTGACTGTCTATAATTAATCATAATTATTGATTCGTTGCAGGAGAACATTGTTTGCCATTTGTCAGGCCTAAGGTGATATTTTGCACTTCAGTGGATGATGTGTCCTCTAGTGTTAAAGCCAGAGATTCGTCTGCGAAACATTATCTGTATCAGGCGTTATCGGCATTAGAAATGTAAATCTGACTTTAAATGGATTTTAAGTTGACCTGAAGCACTTTTTAAAGAAACAGTTGTGAACTTTTTTGTTTGTTTGAATTGCCCACAAAGAATCTCTCTGTTTGTCAGCAGGTGAGTCCTGTCATATCATTTAGATAATTGAAGCTCATTAGATAGAAAATGAGGATAAAATACTAGTAACAGTGTCAAAGCAGCCTTTGTGTTTGTGCGACAAACCATAAAGCCAAACTGTAAGAGGAGCATTAACTGTTCTGACTGGAACGCATAGTTTTTTTCTCCCTCAGCCAATCTGAGAGCTGAGATTGATCACTGTTTTCATAGCAATTTCACAATTGGCCATCTCCACATGTATCTTCAGGTTTATCAGTACAGTCATAGCCCACAGTGAATGAAAACCATGCAGGGAGTCACATGAGTGTCTGTGCACACCTCTTGCTCTCCCAGATCACTGCACATCCAATATTTGTCAGACATTAACTCCCAAATCATTTCATTTAAAGCTGTGCTATTTGTCTTACTGCTAAAACTTTCACCCAACCACCTTCTGAAACCAGAAATACGACAAAACTGAGTACGTTCACTCAAACGCTACATTTAAGTACAAGTTGTTATTGTGTTCAGAGAGCTGTAATTATTATTTTTATATCAACACTGGATCACATGACTGTGTGTGAAGTCAACAGGCTCTGTACAGGAGACATTCCTGCAGACGGTCTCTTGACTCTGCAGTTCCCCTCAGCTCTGCAGAGCGTTTAGAGTCTGTCGGCTCATTGGTTTGGTTTTATGAGACAAACATTCGCCTTTTTGCTTGGCCTGTGGTATTGCTGGTTGCAGCTTTCTTGTGCTAATGCTAGTGACGCTACATCCACCATCTGGCAGCATAAGTGACCTGTAGTCAGTGAGCCGCAGCAAGTAAAGGCCGGATATGGACGTAGGTGAGGACATGCTGGACTCCCCCCCCCCCCCAGCTGCTGCACAAAGAGCTGTTTGTCTGTTTATTCAAAAAGAACTCTGAACTGGAGAATCAGTATTTGTTTTAGCATTTGAATTAGAACTTTTATTTATAGGATTTATGTCCTTACTCGAGTATGCGGTTAAAATAATGACCGACAAATTTATTTTTGCAAAAGGTGTGTGTCAAAGAAAACAATGAAATGATGAACAGACTGTAACAACAGTAAAACGTTTCCTCAAGCATGCATGAGCGTTAAACCAAACAGAAAATATAAAATGTTACCCTGACAGATCCTGCAGTGATCCATCATTTCCAATAAGCAGAGCTTGTTTTTGTTTTTTTAATTCAAGAGGAGGTACAGTCTGCTCTCTACTGAGTGCCCGTCTAGATTATTGTACTTTTATATTTTCATTTTTGTAGCATGTTGAATGCTAGAATTCTACTTCTGTTTGCAAATATCCCATGTTTTGTGCTACCCCACATTGGATCATCATGGTCCGGGTGCTGGTGAGTTGTGTCATGCCTCTGTGAAGCAGCTCTAACCCCCAACTCGCTGCATTTCACTGCATAGATAATATTGCTTCTCGGAATCACTCCTTTGGGTGGATTTATCCACACCTCAGTGTGTTGCCAAGGCTGAAGAACTCAAGTTGTGTTCAATACAAATACTCCAGTACTTTTCAGACATCACATATGTAATGATAATGTGGTTCCTCCAAAGTGTACCTCGTCTCTTTGAACCATTTAAGCTCCTCAGAGGAATATGGTTGAGTCTGTTCTGCCTCTGTGTGAATGCAGCTGACAATCACACAGTAGACATTTATGACTAGAAGTTATTTTATCTCTGGATGCATCACTACAGGCTCTTGTCAGAAGATACTGGACACTGGGGATACGTATTAACAAGATGCTGCAGTGAAGCAGTTCTGAAGTTCTGAAGCTTCTTTCAGATCATACGTCTCTGTCCTGCCTATCTGTATCTTTCACCTGTATTTGCCAGTATTTCTGTTTTTGGCCTCTAAAATTCAGAGACTCCTCTGCTGTCTGTCTCTCCCAGCTGTTTGTCCTGTGCCACAGCTTCCTGCAGTTTTCCCAGCTGCTGTGCAGTGCTTACTTCAAGAGCATCATCACCACAATTGAGAGACGCTATGGCCTCAGCAGCTACTCCTCGGGAACCATTTCCTCTCTCCACGAGGTAGGAGCCAACAATAACAGTCTGAGATCATGAGGGTTTATTTCAAGGCTGGCGATGACAGGAGGAATCGGACAACAAGTGATCAATTCAAATCAAAATCATCCTTTCAGATAAATCAAGCCAGACTCAAATATTTTGGAACAGTTTTATTACATATAAGAGTAATAAAAAATGTACTGTATTTACTCGTCATGGAGGGTGTCGAACTTTTATTTTATTTTATTCTCAAGTGGGATTTAAATGAGTTGCAAAGATGAATATTTTGCAGCTGCTTTCGGATTTAAAGAAGGCATGAGCACAATTCACTAGCCACTAATTAAATCACTGTGTTTCATTTGTTACCTTTATGCTTTTCAAATTCTTTTGCTGATTCTCTCAGGATTATGATGTGATGTACGAGATCCAATTTGAGTGCATGATAGTTTATGAAAGGACAGACCAAACAAAGCCTGAAAATTCCAGTCTCACGTCTCTAATTTAAAGCTGCCATGCTAGATATTTTGTGTCCGTAACCCACACAAGCCACAGATAATTATTAGCCACCTCTGCAGCTCCTCTTAGCATTACAGAGCTTCTCTATCAGCTCATTGTTTAGCTTTTACTGCACACAGCTTTATTGTTTGATTCAGTCTCACCAGCCTCTTTTCCAGATTCAACCGCTGTTTTATTTTTCAATGAAAATGCTTTAACAATCCCGTACACACGACTACTGTTAGCCACTAGCCGCTGAGCATAGTGGAGCGCTCAGCCGCTAAAGAGCCACACATTTCTCAAAGGAGTTGGTGGAGGGTAAAACAGAGCAACAAGAAGAGTGAATGTTAAACCTGCATTAAATATTAAATGTATTCATGCTAATTATGCTAATAAGCATCACCACATCAACTGAAAAGATGGTATTATGTCAATTTTATGTTTATCTTTCCACTGCCAAGTGACCAGATATCAGTAAATGTAGCTTTAATTTCTTTTGACATTTATTCAACATTTATTCTGAACTTTGCCTTCTGTTTTGCACAGACCACACTAAGTTTGAATCACAGTACAACCCTGCCCACTTCCATATGTGGCTTTGAGGGTCCATTACTCGTCTTGGAAAACTGAGACCTGTATCTTAATGGACGAAGTGTGAAAGGACTGATTTGAAGAGTGTAACTAACCCTCTGGATCTTGTTTGAAACGTGTGTCTCTGTCTGTCTCTTAGGTCAGTAACAGTGTGCTCATAGTGTTCGTGAGCTACTTTGGAAGTCGAGTTCACCGTCCTCGTGTCATTGGAATTGGTGGACTACTGATGGCCGTCAGCGCCATGATGCTGACCTTACCTCACTTCATATCCCAGTCCTACGAATACGACTCTCCTTTACACAGTAAGACCTAAATACAGGCCGTGCTGCCTCTCTGTCTCCACTGGCACCGCCGAGACAGCTGATGTGATTCAGTCCAGAGAAGGAGACTCATGAATGTACAAACATGTCAATGCAATTTATGACACTTAACTTAAGGGTTTGTCTGGAAAGCTGCAACATCCTCTCACCATAGGCTCCATAGCACTTCAGTTCAAAGTGTCTGCATTTTGGTTTCTGTAGTCTGCAGCAAATGGTGTATTAAAAAAAGCCCTGCCGGTGCTCCCGGGGTGAACCCTTGCATAAATCAGAAGGAAATTCATAATCTCTATGCACTCTCTGAAGGCTAAGGAGATTAGAGTTATCTCCAGGCCATTTAATTTGTAATAACAATCTCCTTCTTCCTTCTTTCGTTTTGCCTCCACTCAAGGTATCTTGGCCCTGAACAGAGTGTCACTGAGGGGTCAGAGAGGCTTCACGAAATTAAAGTAGTTAGACACATGCAAACACTGGTGTGCCCTAAACTTTTACTGTTCCTGTTTTCTCCTCTCTGTTCATGTGTCACCACCTGCTATGACCCAGACCACCATGACCTATGCAACCTGAAGGGGAACACGAGTGACTCGGGTTGTGGCCGAGAAGAGACCAGGCGTCTGGCTGACACTAACAAGCTGTGGCTGCTCATGGGCACCGCTCAGCTGCTCTTCGGCGTGGGTTCAGTGCCCATCCAGCCATTTGGGATTTCCTACATAGATGATTTTGCCGGACCTGTCAACTCCCCTCTTTACATAGGTGAATGGCCTGTAGTTCAGAGGCGGATCGATTTGATCAGATAACGGCAACATAATCTGAAGTTCATGGTTTTATCCTGCATCATTCTGCACAATTGCATGTTGAAGAGCTCTTTAATATTCAAATATAAAAAGAATCTTTATAAACAAGCAAACAGAATGTTTGAGATGTGAACTTTACAAGTTTCACATCCTCTATAGCAAAACTGATGCAGTTAGTTTTTCTTTTATTGGTCAAGCATGCATCCTTAATGCACTCTGAATGATATTAAAACCCACCACGGTTTAAATAGATTTTAGATCAGGTAGATTTCATTTAGTTAACTATAAAATGTTTTATTGTGTTGAGGCCGTTGATAAAGTCTACACTTTATTACTTTACTTTAATACATTCATTAATCTATTGTTTAACTTCTGAAGGGAGTGATAATATGGGATACTTGGGCACAGAAAACAATTCAGAAACATGATTTCAATTTGGCTACAAAAACATTTTTCACTGATGCATTTATACTGATACAAGTTTTTTTTTGTGTCTTTCTTTGCTGTCAACGCCAAAGTAGTCACATTAACCTAAATTACAAATAATATTACTTATTGGCTACAAACAGTAGCATTAACTGTACAGCTAATGGTAAAAATGAGGAAAAAAATCATCAATTTTGTTGTATCAAAATTAAAGACTGAGCAGCTTTTCATAATTTTTTACAGCACCATAGCCAGTCACACAGCTGTAGGGTGAGATGGAAAAGAAACTCTATTGATCATCTAGTGGACGTCTAGGGCTAAACTGTTAGGTGCTTTGCAGATAGAAGTTACCTTGTAGAATCATTTTATTTTATAATTTTTTAGGGCCATGAATACTCTCCCTCACAGCTGCTTTATCATTCACAGCCATCCTGTTTGCATTTTCTGTATTCGGGCCAGCCATTGGCTACCTGCTGGGCTCAGTCGTGCTCCGGATCTATGTGGACGTGAACAAAACCGGTTTCGGTAATGACGACGTTCCAAATTCATTTTATAAACACGTTAAAGCAGGAATGATGGCACCCTGTCATGTCTGCGGACTGCTGTTTTCTTGCAGGAGCTGAACAGGAGCTGAGACACAGTGACCCCCGCTGGGTCGGGGCCTGGTGGATGGGCCTGCTCATCACTGCCGGCTGCCTGTTTCTCTCCTCCATCCCCTACTTCTTCTTCCCTCGTAGAATGGCTTCAAAAGAGAAGGTAAGTCACAGTCTCACTCAGAGACCCAGATTAAACAGTCCTGTCTGTGAGTAAACATTCACTCTATCCTGTGAATTATGGAAAACAAGTGTTTCCTGTTTTACTGACACCTGTTGGCTTTATGTCAGCATTGCAATTCTATTTTATTCTGGTCTTTCACCACCCTGAAGGTACAAAACTAAAGCATTCTCAGTGTTTACATATAACTTCATAATATAACTAAAATATTATGCCAAGAACTGATTGTACTTGTGGTTTTTTTGTTGTACATTTTTTAACATTCTGCTGAACATTAGATAAGATAAAGCCTCTCAATGTTTACCCCCCCACACGCTTGTGAAACCACATTTAGGTTCTTCCAGCTTTGGCCGGAACATGACCTTGTAAAAATATGTAAATGATAAGGCTGTGAATGTATCGCTTTTATATAAATATCACTGTGAGGGGATAGTTTTGGTCATGAAAGACATCTTTACACAGGCTGAGGTAATTATCTAGTCTTATAGGAAGCAATCAAAATGTAATGAGTCTGTCTTACATTCATTATTATCGGCAAGAGGAACATCATGAAAATCAACAAGCCTATTATGAAACTGTTAAAGCACCTACACAGTACAAAATACATCAATGAATATGTGGTTTTGGGAGTTCCTCCAGGCCTTTTCAAGCTCTAACCTAAATGCCTCTGCCATTTGAAGATAAAGGAAAGGGTCGGTCATTTCCATCCACACAAATACATTATAGCAGTGTACAAAATAAATATAAAACATATTACACAGAAAATAATCATTAAAAAAGTGCTGAAAACTTTTGTACAGGTACCATATTTGATATCAAATGTAGACCATTGTTACACCATTGTAATATCAATCAGCCGTTACCATGGAGAAGTACTCGTCAGTACTTGAGAGTGCATTGCAACTAGTTGACATGCTAGTTAGCTATCAGAGGAGTTGAAACAGTTAACTAAAATTAATGGATAAGCATTCATAAAGTCAGCTAAAATCAATTTCATAAAGGTAATGGATCCAAATATAACTACAGGTCATTAATAAACATTTGAATAATAATTATTCTTATAATAAAGACACAGAAAGACAAACAAATCCCAGAAATCTTCCATTATGATGTTTGACAGCTGCGGATGGTTTTGAATGCATGAATACAAGGAGCTATTGCACAGAGCTGTCACTTCAATCTAATGTTCCCACATCACATCACTGCAGCATAAAGAAATGGGGCCTTGTTGTAGGAGACTGTGGCACAGTGGGGTGAAAAAGGTGGGAGACAGAAACTGAAAATAATTTTAACCGATGAGTCAAATATTCTTGGTCAGACCAGTGCTGGTGTGATTTGCATACAATTCTCCACATTATGTCTGAATTATGATGGAACAAATATCACAAAAATGTGCCTGTATTCACACTCCTTTCTTCTGCATATGACTTTACAGGTGATCGGAAGTGAAACTGACACGAATGATGACTTCAAGAAGCCAGAAATCTCTTTACTGGACTTCCTGAAAAGTATGTTCATTATAATCAGACTGCAGTTTCCCCACATATTAGATTCATAAACTAACTCATTATAGTTTAATCTTGTTAAACTGCTCTGTAACAGAGACAGAAGTCGTTTCCAGTGTAATGATCCGTGTGCCTCTATGTGATTGTCTGATCAGTGTTTCCCAGAATGTTTGTCCACCTCCTGTTGAGCCCCCTCTTCTTGATACTGGTCCTGGCCCAGTGCTGCTTCTCCTCAGTGATTGCAGGACTCTCTACATTCCTGAACAAATTTCTGGAGCGACAGTACAGCGCGTCGGCCGCCTACAGCAGCCTGCTAGTAGGTAGGTACTCTAGGAGTGCAGATTTGAATGGAAAAGATCCTGTTATAGATTACTGTTGCCTTCTCAATGATTGCAATCAGTGTCAGCTGACAAATAATAATCATAATGTACAGCATGCTATTAAATAATTTTATGACCTCTCTCTAAGTGAAATTAAACAGTCTGTTACAATCATTCATGGACACTCAGATGTTGTCAGCCACTTTTAATAATGTCCACTCTCCAAAGTAATTGTCTGCTCCTTTGTAACATTGCACTAAGAAAATAAAAGAGCTCAGGATTTGTGGGAAATGCCTCTGGAAATTTTAAGTTGAAAATAATTACCACCCTTACTGTCTATGGTTGTAGGTGCTGTGAATCTGCCAGCAGTAGCAGTGGGGATGCTGATTGGTGGAGTCATCATGAAGAGGGCAGGTCTATCTCTGAAGACCATCCCACGCTTTTCTGTGGCTATGCTGACCACCTCCACCCTCCTCTGTGTCCCTCTCTTCTTCATGGGTTGTCCCACACAGAAAGTGTCCGAGGTCAATCATTACCAGATCGGACAGTATGGGTGAGTAAGAGGAGTGGGCCGTTCATATGATGATGTTTTTCAAAAGGGTAGTTAAAGAAACAAAGTTTTTAGGTAATCACACTTTTTTTTAGTTTATGTGAAATACTTGCTCTGGTGCAGAAAGAATCTGGTGGACACATCTGGAAGCCCTAGGCCATTTCAAATCTCTATCTGGTCGGCAGCGTAACTGTGGATGCTTAGTTTTGGTTCATCCTTTTTCAGCACGGCAGCCAGCTCACCAACTTTTTCATATTCCAGCTAAATAGTACACTAAATATGCAACATTTAAAGTAAGAATTAGGCAACGCAGTGGAAGGATTTCAGTCTCTCTTTAACCGAACTAAGACGAGCTTAATTGCCTTTTAATTCCTAATAAAACACACTTTATTCAAACTCAACAGAAATAAAGTGAAACTCACCAAAACCATCTTGGCTTGTCTTCCACTGTTGATCCAAACCAATCTGCTTTGGTTGAAATTAACCTCTAATTTACATTTGGTTAAATGTGAACGTTTATACAAACAAATAAAAACCTGCTCATAAAAACATGGTTCTGGAACACACTGCTCATGGTGGAAAACTCCATTGGATAGATTTAATGCGATAATAACAGCAGCCTAAGCACAATACTAATAGGCTATCATCATGAGAAACTGCTTAGACAAATAAACTCATTGTGTGATGTTTATTATAGCTTGATTGGCTTTCAGTACCCAGTGTCTGGCCCAATGTCAGCTGGAATAGGCTGCACTGCCTCACCCCACACGACCCTGTACAGGATAAGCGGCCACAGAAAATTGATGGATGAAATTCATGTCTATATTACAATTAAAACACAATGAAAAATTAAGATTAAACCTTTTTTTTCATTTTATCATAGCAACTACTTGCAGACACAAGAGTAAATGCATGCTAACCAAAGTTAAGCCTCTTTCACACATACAGTAGTCCCTGGTAAATTAAGGAGATAACCCTTTAGGCACGACTGGTGACTACTTCTGACCAGTGGACATTTCTGTCTTACGCATTTCCACACAAACCATGGCAATGATGGAATAGATGGGAGACATCTGCTGTTATTTCCAGGAGCATTATTGGTGTCCAGTGTGATGTATTTAATATGCAACAACAAGACAGGTAATGATTTTTCATGACTCAAACACACAGTCAAAGAGCCTTACATGGTGAACTGGAGGAGACTTAGGAGGCTAGGGGCTGCTATGTGGAGGGTTGTGATTGATTCACGCTGTTGGATGAAACCCTTTACAAGCTTTTCCTTGTAATGTTACTTCTTTCATTCATAATACAACTCTTCAGTCATGACCCCTCCAGGTAATGTTGAACATTTCAGGGATGCATGTCTGAATGGGGTAATGAACTGTTCTAACATTAGCTCTGAACTTGTTTTTGTCCACAGGTCTCTATCCTTGTGCTACTCTAACTGCTCCTGTCCTGCCAGTGCCTTCAACCCTGTGTGCGGCTCTGATGGTATCGAGTATATTTCTCCTTGTCATGCAGGCTGCACCAACTTCACAAAAGACCCCAACAACACCCACAGGGTCCAGGTCAGTGTGTCCTCTAAGAACCTGTTTATGATGTCCTCCTGCAGTATGAGTATGTGCAGGTTAGGCTGTTGTACTTAATGATACTTTTAATGAAATATACATATCAAGTCATTAAATCATATGTGATATAAAGTTGTATAAATGAAACTGGACATTTAGTTGCATACGTTTATCTGTGCGACACTAGAATAAGATTTGACAGTAATTCATCAACTGTAATCAGTGAAATTACCTGAAGCAGACTAATTATGTAAGATAGGAATGTTAGATGCATTTATTGAAAGGGAAAACAAATAACATCCAAGTTAAGTGAATTTGATTTTACAGCAGGGAAAAGTGTTTAAAACTTATGACAGTAATTAGCAGTATAATGGTCTTTAATGTTGTATGATTTGTCAGGCTGCGATGAAGAAACAAGTTTTTTTTCTTGTTGTGTTTCAAGGCAGTTCAAAAAAGGACCCAAATGCAGACAAATGATAGTGAGACCAAAGATGAAGTGAACCAAAATATACCTTAATGACCAACTCAAATCAGCACAGGCAGGCATGGTGCATAACAAAAAGTCAAAAAGTCCATAAAGGAAATAATACACAACTGAAAAAACCCAATAGTAAATCCAATTAGCAAGTAAGTCCATAAAAAAAACACAAAAACTAACAAAAACAACAATTAAATCACTTACGGGGAAATTCAGGAGATTTCAGGAGCAGACAGGAAGCAAAGCAGGGCAAAACAGGGTAAAACAGACGAACTGACAAAGAGGGTAAGGCCCAATCCAAATGTCCACCCTCCAGACTGTGGACTGAGCTCTCACCGACTTCAGTCATACGTACCGTGACGTGTTCAACGTCATCACGTCAAGTCTGCGAGGGCGAGAGCCTGCAGGGCATAAATAAAGCCGCTGATAAAGTCCTCAAGTCCGTTTCACTCGTTTCCGTGGAAATGTTTGTAAATAAGCCCCAGACTATGGCTAAATAAATTGGGTATTTCTTACATTGGAAGATCTTCTTCTGTTGTTTGTCTGCCATTTTCCATAGCCTATATTGGCATTACACTGCACAGCTTTTATAGGCTATCATTTACGAACTACAATAATAAAATGCATTTTGCTTACCTCTATGTTCTGTACTTCTACATATTTCTGTGTCATGATGTGGTTGGATATCATTTCTGGCCTACATGATTCAATTAACATTATAATAGAGTAATTGTTTTACACATTCATAATAAATTATTTTTGTTTTTCTGTTCGGAAAGTGGAAAAACTACAACGTCACGTCCGTATTGCAATGAATTGTGGGTAATTAAATCAGTGAAGTCTGCACCCCAAGCTGACTCTCTGGAAGTCTGCAGAAAGTCTGCTTGAGGCCCCTTGTAGACTGGGTGAATTGTGTATTTAGACAGCCCTCAGCACTCGCAGACTTCCCGGGAACGCGCCCGCAAAGACCGCGAGTCTGTAAGTGTGGTAAAGTCCGGACATTTGGATTGGGCCTAAGAAACACAGACTAAATACACAGGTAACGAGAGGAGATGGGGAGCAGGTGGCACAGGGAGGAGGAGACAATCAGAGACAGGTGGAAATGATCAGACAATCACAGTGGAGGGAAAATGAAGAGGGACATCGTAAAGAGAAAAATGAGGAGGATACAATAATAAACTAACAAGACAGAGCAAACATAAACACAGGGAAAGGGAACGAACTGGAACTAAAAACATAAAAGACTAAAACACAGACAGAGGAACCAAAAGGGTAAAACAGATGAGAAGAAACTAAGACAGGAAGTAAAAAGCACAGATCATGACATGGAGAACTAACTTACAAAATAAAACAGGAAATGGCGACTTAAATACAGACCCATGACACTTGCGCCACTACAGGATCTGTAAATTAGGCTGTAATTAACATTTAACTGTGTATTAGGTGGCAGAGTAATGCAAAGAATGCATACTGCAAAGAAAATCCCATCAAGATGCATTCAGGTGCTTTTAATTCTGCTCTTTAGAGGGTAGACTTGATCCTCTAACATTTTTTCCAGTGATTGATACTTGGAATAGACTTTTGTGTGACTTTTGATGTCTCTTAGACCTGAGGCACAAATTAGATCAGGCATTTTGGTTCACTGTTCCAGCATTTAGTCTTTGTGACACATCTGCCTCATGGTCCTTGAAATGATCACGTGTTTCACATCAGCAGTGATATGAACTGCCAGACCTATATTTGTGTCATCAGCCAGGAGCTTCCAGTTTAGGAGAGACTGCTCTGCTGTTAACACAACACAATTGGCTCATAATCAATGTCTGATCAATGCTGATGAGTCACAAAGCATAAAGGAGGTGTTTCAGGAGGGACGAGATGTCAGGATTTAAATGTCAGTTTGTCAATAATTTTTAAGTGGGTGGATCGTGTGACTGCTGATGGATTATTTGTCAGTAACTGTGTAATGCTGAAGTACACATGCAGATTAATTATTGCCTCATTCTTTTAGACGAGGACAGCTGAATAGTGGAAATAATTTTTTTTAATAAATCTGAAAAGTTGAAGGGTGAAATAATTCATTTTGAATGTAAACACATCTCTGTGTGCTAAAACCAGGTGAAATTCGGTTTAGCTTAGCATAAAGAAAGCATGGGCAAACAACTAGCCTGGCTCTGCCTACCAGCATTTCTGAAGCCACAAATGAACACATAATATCTTGCTGTTTCATCCATACAAAAACTGAAATGTCACAATGACTAGTATTGATTATGTCCTGGAAATTGGTTTGCTGCTGTGACTACCTGCAGTCTTGTCATCACTGTGAGACTCCTGTGTGCTGTCGGTCTGCTAAGCTAAGTGAACCAGCTGCCTCACATTTAGCATAAAGATATGAGAGTGGTGTTGATCTCCTCATCTAACAGTCGGCAAGGAAGCAAATAAACATATTTCCCCAAAATGTCCAACTAATATCACAGCAGATGTAGCACAACATAAGAAAAAAAAAGTTTTTAAGTTTTTCTAAATTTCTTTGCAAAGGTAACATTTCTATTTCCATTGGTCTCTCTCTTTTTTTTTACAGCTATATACCAACTGTAGGTGTATATCTGGGAGTGAAAGTCATGCTCAACCAGCTCCATGTCCAAACAGCTGCCAACATTTTCTTCTCCCTGTCATACTTGTCATCTCTCTGGCATCATTTATCGCCTGCCTCACTCACAACCCCATGTACATGATGGTGCTCAGGTAAGGAAAGATGACAGAATGTTACAGTATATTTACAAAATGACCAATATTGATCTAATGGATCATACAATCTGCTTATGAATGAACAATGAACAATTATCCCTCTTAGTTGTCATCCTAATGGGTCCTGTGTTGTTTTTATGTGGAGAATCATCCTGAAATGTAACAGGCCAAGACCAAAATTATATGCTACACATACTTGTACTGATTGTAGAAGAACGATAACTATAAATAGGAGGAAAGTGCCTTCGCTCACATTCTGTGGACCCCGAAACAAGTCTATACCATTGCCAATGAATAGAGATGGAAGATGCATCTCCACATCCTCCCACTGAACAGAAATGAAGCCAAAATATACCCAATATGCCAGATATGAGTGCTGCCATCTTGTACTGGTGGCATCATTTGGAGGCAAAGTAGAGATTGGACAGTGGAGGGATCGAGTTTCCCCGTCTTAACCAGGTCTCAGCTGTCAATCATAAGGTCACGCCCCCTTTGTAGCATCAAATAACTGATTAAACCAAACTTTCCTCCAAAATGAACACTTGAAAGTAGATCAGCGTCCATCAGGAGCCATTTTTGTGAAAACATTATTTGACATGTAGTTTGAGTTTTTAGTTTGTCCCATTTCCGCTCTGCTAACATGGAGAGAGTGTGGGTAATGACCTAAACTGCAGCACGCCATCAGGGGGCAATCGAGCAGTTTTGGCATCACTTTTAGGGAGCTGTCATGTCGTCCATCTTTACACAGTCAATGGGCTTCACAGAGGAATATATGACAATAGATAAACCAATTATGTTGTAGTTAAGTGTCTGAAAGAAACAGCTTGGAGTCCACTGTCAAGGACTGCTTAACATTTAAAGTAAAAGAAATTGAGGATTTTATGGCCATTTCCCTCCCAGTAACCTAGTAAATTAAGCACTGAGGCAAGAATGACTGGAAAGCAAGTTGAAAAACAGAACTTTGTTTTACAGGAGTTTATGAATATGTTTTATAGATTTATTTAATGATCTTATACACTTTAAGTTGCTTTTTTTTCATACAAAGAAATCACCTTATCATTGCTACTATGTCCAGAATTGTATTCAAGAATGAGACAGTACAGTTGACCTTCTTCTCTCTTTTCTTATTCTTTTCAGATCCGTTCCCTTCGAAGGGAAGTCATTAGCTATAGGAATTCAATTTTTACTCATGAGAGTGTTGGGTAAGTTATGACACAAAGATTGTTGTGTGTAGTACTATACTATATGAATAAATAATGACTGTATTTATGAAACACTTCCTTTTTAAAAAGTGCTCAGTAGAGACCCCTAATGCCAAAACAACCTCTAGCTCCTGATGTTATGTCATGTTTGTTACACCTCACTCTACACATTCTGAGATATCAACACCTTAAATAAGTGCCATTACTTTTTTTTACATCACGTTTTATGGTTTATTTTCAGAGAAATTAAGGAAAATGTTGAAAAATGCCCTATCTCGCAATACTAAGGAAAGTTATAAAAGAAATTCCTGGATATGCCCCTTTATCTGGATCTTCACTAAAATGTAATGTGTTCCTGTTTGACCTATGCTGCACCCATCTACCAAGTTTTATTGAAATCAATCCGGTGCTTTTTGCATAATCCTGCTAACAAACAAACCAACCCACACATGCGTAGTGAAAGCATATTGAAAACAAATAGTTTGACACAAAAATGACATCATAAAATAAAATGTGGCATGACATAAAAGTGTAAATGAGAAATATGTCAATATGAATTAAAAGCAGACTTGAAACATTAGTAAATAATACATAATGAAATAAAAATAAACTATTTATTTGCTTAATAAAAACAAATTAAAAACTTATTCTAAGGTAACAAAAACACACTGATTCTCAGTTACAGGTGATTATACTCTAATGAAAGCTTAATTATGAATATTATCTTTCTTTTCTGCATCTAAATCCTACAAACTAGACCTTAAACAAATAAGTAAATTATTTTAATTACTTACATTTAATACATTTAATTTTACATAGTTAAGGGTTCCATACAGTTGAGTATCAAATTTCCACCTAGCTCATTAAGATATGGGGCTCCTCTTGGATTTGGGAACACTAGCTGGATTATCTTTAATTTTTTTTTTTAATAGAGTTCTATCGATCAGATATTTGATTGCCCTCTCATGACAGAAGCTCAGTGGGAATAGAAATGCATTTATCTTGAACACTCTCTTTCTTTCTCCCCCTCAGCCTGGCTACCGGCCCCTGCTCTCTTCGGGGTGGCCATTGATACGTCATGTATCTGGTGGAAACATGTGTGTGGAAAGAAGTTTAGCTGTGGTTACTATGACAACAACATCTTGAGGAACAGGTTAGAAAGCTTATCGTTCAGAACACATATCACAGTACACAAAACATCCACAACGCTGCTGGCAATCATTTATCTTTATATGTGTGACCCTGCAGGTACTTGGGCTTACAGGTGGGTTATAAGGTCATGGGCATCATCCTACTGATGATGCTGGGTTGGAAGGTACGGCGGACCCAGGAATACAGTCTGGAGAAGAGGCCTGAGGGACCGCTGTGACCTGGATGAGCATCCATGATGATCCAAGCTTTTCTGTGCTGCTGTGGTGTTCAACATTTGAAAGAACAGTGCGCCAAGCAAGCTATGTCAGATGGAGAAAGCCACAACCAAGACAGGCCTGCACAGGACTTTCTGTAGGCCATCCTCCCTACCTGGTTCTTCACAGGTTGGAGTTAAGAGAAAGTTATTCCAAAAGGGAAAATTTCAGATGCTTTTGAAAGTTTTAAAGCTTCAGTTTGGAATAACTCTGACACTATAATCGACTCATTTTAAATTCACAGAGATTAACTAAATGCCTCTCTTGTGTAGCAAGTACCTTAATAAATGCATCAAGAGAGAGTGCAGACAACAGATGAATATCTTTGTGTATTAGTTCCTATATGGTAGGGATCTATCAATGGGAACATATTGTGAAATTAATGAACTGTATTAGCTTAATATTTAAGTTTATTTTTATAGATGTTTGTCTCACACACAGAGACAGCTGTGATAAATGTAATACTCATTTCATGTATGATCTCATATAACATTGCATTGCTAATGAATTTTCACATATCGTGTACTTTTTCAAATTTAGTCAACAACACACATCATGCTATCTACTGGTGTAGTTATGACTGTTTTATTACAGTTGAGTGCATTGATGTGTTAAGCATTAATAGCTAATAAAATATATACAGTACAGTTAACACAGTGTGAAGTCTGTTTATGCCTTAAAGCACTGGTTCCCAAACTTCTTTTCTGGTGACCCACATTTTTAAAATGACAAACCAAATCACGATAGGCCTTATCTATAAATTGCAAGATTAACAATTTGTGCATAAATGAACATTTCTGACCATTTTTACTGCCATCCAATTATCTTGAATAGGTAAACCAGCCATTTCAAAGTGATATACATTTAAATTACAACTGCATTGTATGCTTATTGAAAATATATCTGTACATATTTTAAATACTTTATAGATACGATCAAATCAGTGGATTTAGGAGGGGTGTGGTATCTCCTTGTTTTTATCTCCTCTCATCAAAATATGAACATTTTAACTAGGCTACTTTATAAATGAGAAAATGCATTGAGTCTGAGTAAACAGCCACTCATGTTCATATTTTTATTTGAGAACTTAAGTGCATTTTAAATTAAACAGGCACACATCAGTTTAACAACACACATTTTAACTACTTTATATGAGACAAATTAAGAGCATTTTGTTGTACTTAACAGACTCATATTTCCCTCTCATCAGGAGAATGTTGTGAAAGCCCTTAGGATCATGTGATTGGCCAGTGTACAGACAAGAGACAAACCAGTGGGCCAATCACGTGTTCTATCTCCTTTCTGTGGCCTGGGCCACCAACGTTCAAGAAAAAAACAAAAACAGAAATAAAATAGCAACACGCAGCAATAAAGTTGTTCCTAATACTGCAAGTGATGCTGGAGTTTTTGCCTTTTTGACCTTTTCCCTTCTCATGCACCTTGTGAGTAGGTGAAGTTGTGCCAGAAACCCCTCTCTGTTTCTACATATCTGTATATTATGATATTGCACATAGGATTCGTATAAAGTATAATTAAGTGACTTAATATTTGGACTACATTTGTATAGCACTGTCTTCGCATTCAGGTGGACACCTTGCATCTCCATTTTTGTTATTTTTATTTTTCATAATTAATACTATCGGTCACCTTTAATATTAGTATGTTGGTTTAACACATACACACAATACCAAATATGAATACATGGTGTTCACTTGTTGAAATAATACAAGGTCTTTATGCTAATAATGCTAATATACTGTGGGCATATAGGGCATTGTATAAACATATTAGACCAATGTTGTTATAAAACCAGATTCCAGAAAAGTTGGGACAATATAAAAAATAAATAAAACAGAATGTCATAATTTCCTAATCCCTTTTGATATTAAATTAAATCGAAAACAGCAAAAATACAATCTAAAGCTGTAGCTCATCAACTTTGCTGATTTTTGTAAATATATGCTGTGGTGGTGGTTAAGTGCTCAGTTGTGCAAGTTGTGTAATGCTGAAAACACCTGATTGAACCATTCCACAGGTAAAGTGGTTCATTGGTCATTCACAAGAGGAAAAGAAAATAACCCCAATGATGTCAGGTGAAGATGTCATCAGGGTTTAGAAATTACAAGTAAGCCTGTATTACATACTGAGAATGTGGATTTGGAAAGAAGCACATTTTTAGTCAACTTGCATCAACTTGCATGATGGGAATTGTAGTATACAGTGTTTCAATGAGGTCCATCCATGATGACAAGTCAAGATATCTCTGCCTGCATTGTTTTTTTAATCTTTCTTTTTAAAATCTGCCTTTAAGCTCACTAACTTAACAGGCCTTTAAGTACAGCGTAAAATATTACATTAATGTTCCCTTTCCACGCACACCAGTGTGTAAAGTAACTAAACAAATATGAGCCAATGTCTTTTGAATTTGTGTTGAACCAAGACATTCTTCCAGATTGCAGACCAGCCGCATATTTTAAATGTCCGTCTCCCTGTCTCCGCCAACTCACATGACGTCATCTTATATCACGGCTGTCAGTCCGCCGGAGAACGAGGAGAGGCCACGCATGCGTAGAAACCATGGGTTGGAAAAAAACCTCCCCAATCGTCACGGACCGGTGCAGCAGCAGTGACTTCTCGTCACGAAGAGAGAGAGAGAGAAAGCCGGGCTGAACTGAAAGCGACACCGACGCCTTTTCCATCCAGCATCTCCACCAACACACCTCGAACTCGAGTGGAAACACAGAAGTACACCCAGACTGTCCTCCGGCGTCCAGAGTTCCCCTCCTCCTCCTCAAAATGTCCGTTGGCAGTGACTTTGGAAACCCTTTAAGAAAATTCAAACTCGTCTTTCTGGGGGAGCAAAGTGGTAAGACATGTTTAATTCTCCCGGGAAGTTAATTTGTGGTCGTGTGTCAAGTGAACCAGTCGCACCAGTCAAGTGGCCAGTCAGTAAGTTCATTTTGTTGAAGAGACGAATATTGAGCTAGCTTGTAAATGAGGCGCTTATACGTCTCGTGAGTTGTAATGCTTTTAAACCAAAGAAGAAGAAACATTTCTTCAGTGGTGAAATGAAGGCTTTCAGTCTTTGAGAGGGAGGGCAGGGCATTTGTTCGATCAATTTACCACCGTGTTAAGCTTCGCACAATGGACTGGAGTGTGGGAATTAAAGGATGCAGTATCTAAGTTTAACAGTATAATACAGAGGCTCTAATGGTTTAATACCCGCTTGGAAAAAGCTGGCTGCTAGTTTTAAATTCATACAGCATCCGTTCCAGATGAGTAATGGTCGGTAATGAATGAGACTGAATATCTGCATGTAGGGAGACTGTGTGTGTGATGCTGTGGATGATCCAAGTTGGTAAATAATCCTGTGTTGAGACACACCCAGTTGTCAGTGGCGATGAGATAACGTGTGGCTGCAGTTTCTGTCCTGGAGTTGTTCCAGTTTGTGATTTTGCATGTTGCCTTGTTCTATAAACTACTGTTTCTTGTGAGACTCATCTTGATTTATGTGTTTTTATCTGTGCCTCAGTCTCAAGCTTTACTTGCCCACACTTTGGAAATCCAAAAGATTCTCCCTTTTGTTGTGGAAACAAAATTGTTTTCCACAAGATACTAAGATGGCTGGGACATGATTTGAATCTTTGGGTTTCCTTTGTCTTTTAAACAGCGCATGTCTGTTTACAGCTTAATTCACAGGTCTTGAGCAACCAAATGAGCCACATTAGTCATAGTTCAGTACTTAGTAGGCCTTATTGATCATCCAGTGTAATGGGGTCATGCATTACATACTCTATTGTTCCAGTCTAGCATACCTATTATCTAATAGTAAATGTATATTGCCTAGTATCTGTGCAACCAAGCATCTTCTCTATATAATAGATGCCTAAACTGAACTTGAAGGAATCCTGTTACTGCACAAATGATGATACCCTTTGTATTCATGGGTTAAATTGATGCTGAAACAATTTGTCAAATAATTAATTAGCTGAGAAATCACTCACCATTCCAGAGACCAGTTTGGTCAAATAAATGCCTTTCTCTCTTTGGTTCCATTTTCCCTAATGAGATGATTGTGCTGCTTTTCTCCTTTTGATATTTGTGGAAATTGAATATCTTGAGCTTTCGGACTCTTAGTAATCAATATGGAAAATGATCATTAGTTGCAGCCTAAGGTAAGATGGATTTCAATGCATGGAGGAGTTTGTTTTGTATAAAAAGTTAATAAATATGATGCTTCAGATAACACTGTGACCTATATTATTCGACCATTCCCCCTCTATCTTTTCACAGTGCTTTCATTCCTATTAGATACAGTATATATATCTATATATAGATATAAATATAGATATAGGATACAAACACAGGGCTGTTGGTTGGCTGTACTCTTGGACAATTTTTATAGTAAGTGCCAAGCAACAAGCCAATGGGGATTTGGCAGCACAAACATAATGTCAGGAAGTGCACTGTCTTCACCAGACAATGAACCCAACTGAATGTTTTGACATTATGAATAAAGGGCATGGTTTTTTATTCAGTGACAGGTAAGGTATTTAAAAGGGTTTATAGATCCAGCAGAGGAGAATGAATTGATCAGACTGTTTAACTGTTTTTTGAGTGTGTGTGCTTGGTAAAGCTTTATTTCAAGCTTTTGTGAGCCTCATTGAATGGTACTTCAAATATGAAGAGCCCTCTCTATTTATCATCATTTACATGCTAAATAAGCAACTGGTATTAATCTATAAGCCTCAGGTCTTCAGGTTAGACAAAGGTTTATGGTGCTTTTTTTTGCTGAATGCGAGACTCTGTGGTCTGTAATATTTATAATAATTACAGATCTGTCATATGAATTTAAATGTGTTTTGATGAACAGTAGACCTGAATTATTACAGAGGAGCATTTCTCTTTTTTTTCTCATCAATAAATTATTTCTCATCATAGTAATTAAATTCCATAATGGTGCTACCTTTTTTTGTCATTGCTTATTTATGTAGGTCTTTATAGGGCAGTTCACCCCAAAATCAGAAATACATATTTTTACTCTTACTTGTAATTTTATTTATCCATCTAGATTATTGGGGGGGGGGGGGGGGGGGGGGGGGGGGGGGTTGGTCATGACTGAAGAGATGCCTGCTTTCTCGTGAATATAATGGAACTAGTGTAACTTAGCTTGTGGTGCTCTAAGCAACAACGAAACTAAGTTTCGTTGAGAAACTTTAAGTTAAGAAAATTTAACAGCAATACCTCTTTCCAGGATTCCTGACCCAGTTACATAGGACAATCCACAGACCTTGTATTGAGCAATTTTATGTAAGAACATTTTTCTATCTAGTACACGACACTCGCCAATTGTATCAGTGTGGAGAGGGATGAGAGGCTAGCTAACTAAGCTGCTTCATGTTACAGCTCAGCCAAGGACCCCTGCCAGGAGCACAAGCCTCTCCTCCATGAGTAGATGCCCTTTTCCTTCTGCCTGATGATTCAGTGTAGTTTGGTAGAGAGAAACTTGTTCCTACATATCACTGCTCACAACAAGTCGTTTCCGTACCACAGGAACCTTTTCATTGTTCTAAGAGCATAGTTCCAAGAACCCCCTTTTTATTTTTTAATCCAGTGTAACAACTACGAATGATTGTTGTTCTTAGAACTCAGTTTGGAGAAATATATTTGCTCCTACTTCCGAGTAGGTTTTCTCCCAGTACAAGAGGAGCCTTATGCGATGCAAGTGTACACTGATTATTTTACATGAGCCAAGGCACCATGTCATCTGTGTGGTAAACAACAGCTTGTAATGGTAGTTTTTAAAAAAAAATACAAAAAAATGACAATTGTCCATCAAATTGTTTTATATACCACAAAAAATGTTGCAATACTAACTATGTGCATATTGTGTCACTTTAGTCTTTCTACAGTATTTTTCTGTATGCAAACAGAAAAAATGCTGCTCAAGGTTTTTCTCCCCAGTGAACAGTTCCTCTCTGAGTCCCCACAACTGTTTGGTCTAAAAGCACCTTGGTGTGTGGATAATTTTGAGCAACCAGGTCATGAATTCTGGATACATTCTAGTTGAGTATTTGAGCACTTTGTACGGTGCCATCTAGGTCCATTATACTTGAGAGCCGGCAGACATCTCTACAGATAATATCCTCAATCCCTGCAGCTCCCACCAAAGTAACGTAGACAGATAAATAGCACTACAGGTAAGAAATAAAATGTATTTTTGGGGTGAACTTTGCCTTTAAAAGATTCATTTTCACTGGCAAAAAATCTGATGAGGACATCAATTAGTATGTTTCTGTCTGTCTGTCCTATTGAGATGTATTTTATGTTTGTTTGTTTATTACTGTAATGATACGTAACACAGGATCACAGAATCGGCATGTCCCATAATTACTGCTGACATCACCACTGTATAGTAATTTTGCCAACTGCAAGATAAACCTTTGGTCTAATGTTGTGTCGGAGATTTGTAGAGCTTTTAGAAAGTAACATGCTGTGGTTGGCCTCATTCTGTAGCATCTCAGGTAAAATGGCTGGGGTCATTGAACTATTAAACCTCTGGAGACCTCGCAGGTCTGTAGTGAGGGGTCCTAGCCTGTCTGGAGTACTGAAGTCTGTGCCTGCTATCCGTATGAGAGGACTATGTCCGTCAACCAGTGCTCATCAGACAGTGGCAGCGCCAGCTTTGTGTTTGATTGGCTTGTCTATGGTAGAGCTGTGTCTCTCTGACATACCTGCTATAATTGCAGCTGGTGCCCAGGCGGCTGTGAATCCTGTCAGCTCTGCCGCTATCATTTATTAATGTGCTCGACTGGACTGAAGTATGTCAGGAACAGGAACATGGCTACAGAGGCTGCAGTAAAAGGATCACTTGTTCTTTTTAAGTTGATGGCTCCTTTGTGCAGTGAAGGCCTGTGATGGTGGGAGTGTGTGAAAAATGTGTCTATAAAGGGAAAGAAGGCATGATGTTCTGTTTTTCATAAAAGAATCGGCTAACGTCACAGAGGTGGGGGCTCCAGCTTAAGTGGGTGGAAGCAGGCAGCATGTTAAATGAGCTGTCAGAAAGTCTCTCCTCCTGCATACTTCTTTTGGTGTTTTCTACACTGCCTGTGCAAAGGAGGCTGGCTAAAGGTTTCCTTAACAAAGCTGAAGGCTTTAAACAGGCCAATCAGCTGTTTCCCAGTTTGCTGGCCCAATCTTCTGGCAGAAATGGCATTTTACAAGTTCTAGCCTTAGAGCAATCTACCAGGTTATTGTTAGAACACCTCGGGTTACTTCTGTGTTTATTGGGTCAGAGATGTTTTACCAGGGGCGCGTTTTCAAAGGAACAACACTGCATTGTAAAATGTAATTGTTTGGAGGTACAGTAATCCCCTGCTGCATGCTTTATTCTTCTCAGAAAAACAGACAAGAATACATTTGATCGGTTCATCCGCATGTCTTCCATGGAAATTTTCCAATCTTTGTGCATACTGTACACAGGGATGGTAATTTTCTGCAAATCCGTGGATTTCCATTTTTTATGGTCTAATGGGCTGTTTTTGGGAAACACTGAAATCTGAGGAGAAAATTTGGAAGGGGATTAGAGGCTATTATCTTTGCTTTATTACTAATACAGTTCCCAGGGTCTGATATGAAATGGCGCAGATGACCAAACAAAGCATGAAGTTAGAGTGACGTTAACTAGGCTTCCATAGGTCTGTTATCAGCGACACATTCCGTTATTCCTTTATTGGACACTGCTCCTGACTACATGTATCACATGTTTGTTTGTTTCAATAGATAAGGGCAAATGAAAGGAAATATTGGGTTCTTAAAAATATGCATTTTTAAAGTTGCTCATTTAGTAATAGACTCCCCCCCCACCAGCTGATCATCAGCTGAAATAGTTATCCTCTCTTGGCATTATTCCATGCAGTACAGTATGTGGTGCTGCAAATTTTTTTTTTTTTTTACTGTTTTTGCATGTATGTTGATTTAGTAATATAGGCAGTGGGTCAGCAGTGACAACTTTGATTAAAAGTGACTTCTACAAACTACATCCAGGATGTGATGCGTAGATTATGGAACTTGTTAAGCGCACCCATTTCTTTACAGGAACTGAAATTATTGAATGGTGAGAATATCTTGCTGCTGTGAATGACAGGTGGTTGCAGATGGAACGTGTTCGGAACACTGCTGTTATTTTCATATTTGTTGGTTGGCTTTTGTTTGTTTTGTCTCTTCTATTCCAGCTCCTTGAGACTGAAAATAAGGAGCTGGATCCATTAGAGTAATTGAGCAGATGAATGTTTTCACTGCTGCAGTGGCAGACTAGGTTAAAAAAAAATCTCAACAAATGACAAACCCTATTCGATTGGTTGGTGCTGTGAAGTAAATGAAGCATGATATGATGCCACATGCAAGAAACAACACATTTCAATTGGTTTGACAGCGTTTTGAAAATGCTGCTAATTACCAGCAACACAATATCTTGAAAATTAGTCTAAATTAATTATGAAGGGTGCTGGGTTAGAACAAAATGTGACGTGTCACTGGTGGGCTCATTGGTGCTGTTGAATTCTCTGCTGCTGAGCCTCATCAGCTCCTCTACATGTACGCTGAGGAGTCTGGCTGTCTCAGTATCCTCACAGTCCTCTCAAAATAAATCCTGTGGTGAGGCGCGGTCAACAGGCTGCTGAGAAAATAGTCAGTAGACCTCCAGCTTTTGGGATTTTCCTTAATGAGGGATTGATTGAAATCTTGAAAATTTAAGCCCCCTGTAGTTCGGTCCTTGAGTAGCTTCTCTGCTGCTCTAACTTTTGATAATCTAGGTGTGTCTAAACATAACTGGTCATCTCTTTCATTTCACATCCCATTGCATCTTCCCAGCAAGGGTTCCTCTCTGATGCATTAAGGGAAACAACTCAGTGACAGGTTTGATCTGCTGTTGATAAGATCAGCTGCCCATTAGTGGATGCAGTTGATCAAGCTGCGTCACTGCTAGCAACATGCCAGGCCAGTGCTTTCGTCAATGCCTTTGGAGAAGAACATGTCTGGTCATTTTTATATACTGTACAGCAGAGCCTCCTTACCTGTTTTAATTCATGCTAGAGGTATTACTTCATGGATAGCTCTATTGATTGGTGCTCCACTTTGATCCAGACTGAAATATCTCAACAGTGCTAAAAACATTCAAGGTCAACACAAGATTGAGTCTAATGACTTTGATTTTATTGTCACAAATAGCTCAGAAGTTTCAATAAAATAAAGTGAAATATGTGAACATGTACTCAAATGACTGGTACTATATTTTGTGAAGATATTCATGGCCCTTAGTGGATGAATCCCAGCGATTGATTTGAAGTGGTTGATAGTGACTGATTTGATTGAATTGATTGAAATGTATCCATTATGGCTGAACAATATGGCGGAAGGCTCCGTCCATCTCCGTATCGTTCTTTAACGTAGAGCATAAATGGGCCTTAAGAATACAAACTTACAGCTTAATGTCATCCTCCTGCACACAGACCATGCTTCAACCTCACCCAAACCAAACAGAGTATTTCCAGGAGGTCAGAATGCATCTGATATGGACAGTCTCCTGTTGTGTGCTGCAGTACATCTGTGAAAAGGCAGCATCCTTACAATCCAGTCCAGAGTTCATATAGTTTTGTATCTCCTTTCAACACAGTGCCCTCATATACTGTAACACCTGACATGGGACAAGACTACAACCCAGATCTGTATCTGCATGTTTCTGCTGTGGTACATTCCACAGTGCATATATTGCACATCCCTGAAGATGCTTAAAAAAAGTGAGGGACCTAAATATAATGTTGATGACTTCATAAGATGACTGTTTTAAATAATCTGTAACATTTTCTGATTCATTCAGAGGTGTGTTTGGTTCTGCAGGAGCTGGTCTGCAGCCAAGGAATACCAAGCAGAGCGACTGTAGTCCCATACATATGCTGCACAGCTGAGTGGGCGTGTTCCCAAAGGCCCATGGGAGCAACGGAGGCTCAGTTATACACTGCTCAGAATAAAATAGGATTGCAAATGCGTCTCCTGTAAAGAAACTGTCTGATTCAGTTCCGCTTGCCTGTGTGTGTCAATGAAAAGATTTTGGAAGCATCTGACAGTCTCATAAAAAGCAAGAGACTTATTACAAATGTAACTTTGTCTCCTTCTTTGTTAGAATAAATGTTGAGAAGGACAAACTTCAGGAATAGATTCAGGAACTTTTTAAGTATCTCACATCATTTAGCGGAAGAGACCATTGGCAGACCATTCTCTCTAAATGGTGTGTCTTAGAAATAGATTGGGCTCTTGCTTAATGCGAGCTCTTTGGAGGGAGAGAGACAGAGAACACCATTTAGATATAATCCCAGTTGCTCATACAGAACGGCTCTGTGAATAAAATCCCCCACTGTGGAGCAAGGCTGCCGTTTACCCAGCGTGGGATGTAACACTTGGGCAGGTCTCCATCAGTTTTTTACCCTCTCCCCAGAGGAGTCCTAATTATGGGGCTGCTTTAGCCTGAGTGCAGCCCAATGGTACAAAGTTAATTTGTTGATAAATACAGTAGACATCACTGTAAGAATATATATTGTCTCATTGAGGTGCACGTGTGAGCACCATACTGAAGTTCTTGCAGGGATTAATAGAGTGGAGGCAAGCTGTTTAGCAAGCATTCATCACCCCGGTTTAACATAGTAGGCAAAGACATGAATCACTACCACACGACTAGCAGTGAAACAGGTGGCAGAGATGCAGCCTTGCAAGCCCACTCATATGAGTGTGAGTGTATTCAGTGATTCCTATTTCTAGTATTTCTGTCTTTTTTGCCCTTCAGTGGGCTTATCCTGTCAGCATCCTTTGATGGACAGAAAGGCATCTCCAGGGCCTTCAAACAGAATCTTTTGTCTAGTTTTCTTCATGGAACCTGAATGATTCTTTAGAAGACCATGTCTGTTTAGTTGAGCACTTTGTTCCCCCCGGCATGTGATGTGGGGTAATAAAACTATCACTCCATTGATCGGTCTGTAAACATTTCTTGTTTTGGGGGCATAACTCAAAAACTGTTCAATTTTTTTTTCATGAAACTTGACAAACACATCAACTATATGCTAGAGTGGTGTCGTTTGCTTATTTAGACATTTTTACAAGCACCATGGTGTAGGAAGAGCCTATTTCCATGCAAATTCAGTTGAATTTGAAAGGGGGAGCGGAAGGATATGCCATTTCCCGATGGCTCTTGTTTGTTTCCACGATGGCAAACAGCCTTAAAAAAATGCCAATGAAAAAATGTTTAGCTGCTTTTCTGCAAACCTAGATGAGGCTACACTTCTTCATTGTTATGGTCCCACTCTGTCATTTTGACCACAGAAATGAAAGTGATATTTACATAGTTTTAATTGTTTATCTTCAAAGTTAAAAATGACCATTTTGTGTATCTCTTCATTGGTAATAATCTGAAGCTTGGGTCTGCTTGTACACATGTGTAAACAAACCATTAAAGGTGGGTTGAGCAGAAAAGTAGATTGTTAATTCTATTCCCAGGTTCTCAAATACAGATGCTTTGGGTTGGTGGCTCAATACGAGGTACTATTGTATATTGAGTCTTCTTCCCGAGGGCCACCTTTAGAGTAAGGGTAGCAGGTGCAGTCATTAAGCTGTTGAGGGACCCTTTTGTTAACATGTGGAGCATGAACTTTGAACCCACACATCTAAACTCAGGGTCTACGTTGTTTAATGAAAAATTACCTTCTCTTTCATCTCACTGTCTTGCTGCATATTGGGTCATTGGACATTCCAAGCAGCTTTCTCACTTTATATAATATATGTGTTGCAAGTAAAAAACACTATTTCCATGTGAGACATCCAGACTACAGTATAATAGTAGTATTATAGTAGAACTACTGTATAATCATGACCACTTACTTTTCTCTGTTCCCTCATTCATTGCTGGATGGGTTTTGTGTGCCTAATGAAGTGTATACATTATTTAGTTCTCTGGTGCCCAGTATGAAGTCTGGCCCATGCTGTAGAACTCAGCAAGTGTGAATTAAAATTAATGAAAGTAATTAGATGTATCAATGTTTAATTAAGAGATATTGGTCTCTGGTGATGTAGAGCAAGCAACAACAGATCATCTGAATGAGACTGAAAACCAATGAAAATTAATGAGCAGTGCAGATTAAGATCCTCCTTCCTTAGCACATGTAGAGTCCTCTGAATGTATACTATCACTGAAAGGGCATTCTATTTATCTGGATTGTTAATAAGACACTTGTTAATTATTTTCATTACTTGGTTATTTGTGTGCAGCAGAAATCTCCTGTAACATTGTGCTGCAGCTACAGTATTATTAAGTAGCGATTGCTGGCAATGTCTGTGAAAAGTATTGTAGGACTCTCTAAAGCAGAGGTCCAGTGAGTCAACCCTCCTGTCCTGCTGAGGTCTGAACTCTTACATACCTACAAATACAGACTCGTGTTTTTTGCCAGACTGAATAAATCAGATTAGTTCAAACGTACAAAAATCCAGTGCAGATATTGCACAAAGATACAGTATGATATACATAAAGTGCAATGAACTCTTCATTTTAGGATTATAAATAACTTCAGTCCATCTCGTCTGTATCTGACGAGATTTTTTTTATTGTCTTGAACAATGACAATAAAGATTATTCTATTCTATTCTATTCTAAAAACATGACATCCTCAAAACTAAATAAAGTGCTCTGTTTGGCTGAACTGATCTTAACAGTTACTTGAAGATTGAAGCACAAACTTCTCCTCTTGAAAAGGACATTAAATATCACAGCTCTCATTCACATACATTGTCTCTCCTTCCAAAATGCAATGTTCTTTCGTCGTTGCTGTTAGCAATGCCGATGGCACGCGATGCCCTGATTAAGTTTCATCACTGTATCCATAAACTCTGCATGCTCTTCTGCAGGAGTGGAGCACAGAACAGTCGGATAGATAATACAGTGACAGGAGGAGAGATCTTTGGTCTCTGGTCATTCGAGTTGCTACTCCTTTTTCTTTTCCTATCATGGAGGGAGCACTGTCAGTGGGGATAGACACAGCATTTTTCAGGTTGATTCCTCTCTGTAATAGCATTTCTTTTATGCCCAGGTACTCTATATGTCTTCCCCTTTGCTGTGTGTTGTAAGTGCTGTGACACCGAAGATGTCCTCACATAAATCTTTGTCATTAATATCAGTTGATTTGTAGACTGCTAAAGCTATGCATGGTGCAGAATCAAGCTGTGACTGTGCATCCTGTGTTAATAATAATAATAATAATAATAATTCTCTCAGTTCAGTTCTCTCACTTTTTTCCCATCTAAGTGTTTATAGACATCATCCATACACTCCTCACTATTTCCCCATCTGTAAAGGGCTTTTTGTGTTTTCATAAAATCCACCGTATCCTTGGCGAACACTCGTATATATGCTGGTTGTTGTGCTGTGAGGGGATGAGAGAGGACCCGTGTACAGTAGATCACTCATACTGGACCTTGAGCTAATTTATTTTCCTTACATCAGACTTCTGAAGGTTTCCTCCAAGTGTGAGTGTGTAGCTTTATAATAGCGTTTAATAATTCCACTTCTGACAACTGCAACAGACTCGGTGCAAATTATGCACACTGGCCTCGTAGAGTTCCTCGCAGGAAGAATAATTATGTACATTTCAGTCCAGTCATGTCAGAAGACGCCATTTTCACTGTGAGCTTTTCTCATTTTTGATAATGCCATATTTCATGCATATTATGTGCCTCTGCTTGGATTTGCTGAACATACCTGGTAGCACCATGGTAGCAGCGTATTGTAGCAGCTTAGCAGCAGCCGTAGGGCCCAGGCGGCTCTACTGAGCTGCCCATGTTGTGTCAAGTTAAAAATAGTCCATCTGTACGTTTTGTCCCTTGTTTCGAGCGGCTTCGTGGTCCAGATTTGGCCCAGAACCAGTAAATTCTTGACCCCTGCTAGTCTCTGTTGCATGGGCAACCAAGGATATCTAGTTGAGGTTGTCTTATTATTTCAGATGAATTTGTAAAGAGTTGGTATCGGGGAGATACAAGGTGGTAAATAATGATCACAGGGAAATTATAAGCCAAGTTGATAAAACTCCCAGATAGTGGCCGAGAGCCTAAACTGCAAACATGCAGTGATTATTGTGCTTTCGCTGTGTGAACTAGCACCTCTGCTCTTTTTTTCCTTATGAATGCTGTGAGCTTGTTGTATCATATACAGCAGTGTGCAGTGAACACTTAGTTAACACCTGTTTGTCATTTCAGTGATGGGATTTACTCAAAGTCTCTCCACTTTACTGTCAGTTTTATGAATTTGCTGTTTGCCCCACATTCGAGCTGGGTGTAATGATGTAATCATGGTTATTATTTACTGTCTCTCTATTTGCTGTCTTCAGCACTACAAACATTATATAGAGTTTATCTGGTAATATTAGAAGTAGTTCAGCATATTGTATGACTGTAAGACCGGAAAAAGAAAGTCCTCTTTCTGTTAAGATGAAGATGGTGTTTTCATTTCTCCAGCCTCCAGCTGCCCTATGCCTTGTGAGAATTTAAACAATAAGATGTCAGCTCGGTTTGTCTCAAGCCCTCTGGTCTCCAACAGTATAGAAATATCACTTCTCTCTCCTTTCCCAGAGCAATCACAAACACCATAAGAGTCATATTTCATCTGGTGTCACACCTTGGTGAATATGTCGCTGTGTGCTCACTATATGTGTGTGTCTGTGTCTGTGTGTGTTGCTGTTGCTTTCAGAATCGTAAAATGCCACATTGGACTTCATAAGAGCTGAGATGGTGTTGTGAGTGCTATTTGTGTGCATGGGAGACTCGGCCTTTGTCGAGTTTGAAAGCATGATCATCCATTATTCAGAGGTATTGGTAAAGGGACAAGTCCCAGGAAGAGTTCAGATTGGAAATTTTCTCTAGGTGCTGTCCTTTTGACACATATTTTAAAACCAATTAATTCTGCACACATACTGTCTTGTGGCCAGACAAAAGCGAAAGACTGTAAACTAGTTTATCATCTATAATATGTACTTATTTGTAAATAAATAGTTCCTTTAAAATCCATCCATAACTTCCTTGGTTTATTCATTAGTTGGCAATAACAAGAAGCAAAGTATTTGTCAAACTACATTTTCACATGATGTTGATGCTGGATGAAAAGCCAGGGAATCCTTAAAGTTATTATGATTCATCCTGAATAGGGCATGACTATGTGTACCAAATTACATGACAATCCAGCTAAAAAAACAACTGTTCACTGAAAACACAAATGTCAAAATCATGGAAGCGGTAGAGGAAAAGTCAGGAGATCATCGAAGTCAATCAGAATTAGCATTGGATTTAAATTTCCTCTTCATCCTTAGCTACTTATGTGCATCCGGCACACGTCAAAATAAAAATAAAAAACAACACATGTATATATGTGCTACATGTACCCTTCGCCCATGTAGTGACTCCTCTTGTTTTTGTGCTTAACAGTTTGTTCCCAATTGGCTGGTGGAATATTATTACATTTAAAAAAATAATTAGGCCATGTAGCCGTAGTTTGGTGCATTCCAAAAAATAATATGGTTATATTACACTCTATACTATGTGATAAGGAGTTTTGCTTCTTTCTCAGGTAACATGACACAGTCTGGCAGAACAATGTAGTTTCTGATAAGAGGCCATTTTCAGGCAGAGAAGCTCAGGGGGAGGATTTGTTGTACTCTGAATGCTGTGGAGTGAACAGACTGATGGAGCTGCCTCCAGTTTAGGATGCACTACTTGTGAGCAGAAAGGTCACAGCTTGAGTTAGGCAAGACATGTATTTATATTTTGATTGAATAGAATACAATAGAATAAGCACACGTGTATATTATATTCATAACGCGAGAACTTGGGCCTTATGTCAGCCCTTTTTCACAAAGACATTTCAGATTCAGGGATCACACCACCTGTGTTTACTTGTTGACACTTTATTGTGCTTCAAGTCCAATAAATACTTCTGGTTAAGACGTCATTTCTCTCTTAAGAAATCTTTGCATCAGCGCGGAAAAATTCCTTCACACCATTTTGTTGAAAGAAAAATGTGACAATGTAAATGTCAGGGCATAGAACCAGTGATCTGTTGATCTTTAAAAATAAAGACTTGATAGTGTAACGATGACATAGGCGTCAGGGCTGAGAAGAAAATGTTTAACTCAAACATTGAACTGAATCATGACCTTTAAATCAAGTCAAATTGAATTTTTATTTTATTTTACTTGAAGAATACCTAGCCAGACACGTGCTTTACAAGACTGAGGTCAGCTTTGTCACGTCCATATGATCTGTCACTGTTATTATTACAGTTGAGAATTTGATTGTGAAACCTGTCTAGGCTTAAAATGTGTTAAGAAGATTAAGACGTTTTTTTTCCCCAACAGTCTGTGTAGCCAGTGTTCACATGAAAATGTACATACAGCAACATTTTAGTGACCATTTTCATGTTAAATTGAGTAAAGATGGTTCCACAAAGGCTGGTGTACTCACACAGGTGTTTTCAATGGTGGCTGATTAGACCCCAGCCAAAGTTGGAGGTGGGCGGAGCTTTGCTGGAAATGAAGCTTTCTGTAATCACCAGAGTAATATAGATGTAAATTGTTCTGCCCTAACCGGTGCAGAGAGATGTCAATCAAGCAGTCTGCACGCACTCACACAGTCCTGAGAGGTTTAATCAGACTGTTTAAATGGAAACACCTGTGTGCAAAGACCAGGGATGTATAATTAAACCTCCATTACTAAATGTGACACATGAAAATACGCTGAAAGCCTTTTTGATGGGTAAAGTGTATGTGTTATTATTAGGGCTGCAGTAATCAATTCTTTTCGTAATCGAGCATTTGATTGATTATTCTGGCGATTAATGGAGTGTTCGAATAAGAAATATTACGTGCTCTGTAATTTTTTTCATCAAATGATTTTTGCTTTATTCAAGAGCTATAGTAATACACAAATGAGAAAATAAGACAGGTCCCTTAAATAAACAACTAATTGTTTCCCTTTTGCGAAAAACAACATGTTTATTGCTTAAATTGCAATAATCCTGTATCCGTCTCTGCACTGTGCACGAAGACAATTATAACAAATCAAGTGATTCATCTGAAGCTGAAAAAACAGTCCTAAAATTGTCCTCATTGCACTGGTAACTGGTTCTCTAAAGAAAAATAAAAAAGTGCATTTAAGTGCTACTGGTATATTACATTCTGGGGTTTAAAGAGAAAAAATATTTTTTGAAATTCAAAAAGCATAATATCTATATAAACAAACCCCATTTAAAGTGCTACATTACACTGTTCTTGGTTTAAGTAAACATTTTCTGAAGTGCAAAAACAAATTAAAAAATATTAAAAAATAATTTCAAATTACCTTTTCAAAAAAGGTACACATACAACATAAAACTTAGGCATAGTAATAAACACTGCCTGTAAATTGTGCAACTTAACTTTCAGAACCAAAAGTTTCAAGTTTCAGGCACCACGTAACTAACCCTAACACCTTCATGGCATCTGTGGACAAAAACAAAAAAGGAAGGTAACAACAGCTAATGTACATTAATTGACTCTGTTGAAGGGATGCCCTACACCTGCTGACCCTACTCACTGCAATCACATTAAAATATACCTGCTGTATCGGGCCGATCTACTGTTGGGATCACAGTTTACACCATCATCATCATCATCATCATCATCACTATTATGATTATTACTATTACTATCATCATCATTATTAATATTATCATTATCAGTGTTGTTATTGTAGCAGTTATTATAAATACTACAAACTGTAATCTCTCTATTATAATAGCTGTTTTTGCTATTGTGGTTGAACATGTCTGTGTCCCTGTCCCTCACTTCCTCTCTCTCTCCATCCACCTATCCTCCCTATCTCTCTCTCCCCATCTAGCTCCCAATCTCTCTCTCTCTCCCCAACCAGTCAAAGCAGAGCGCCGCCCACCTTTGAGTCTTGGATCTGCTCGAGGTTTCTGCCCATTAAAAGACAGTTTTTCCTCACCACTGTCTCCGTGTTGTTGCTCATGGGGGATTGTTTGGTCTCTGTAGAATAAAGAGTACAGTCTAGACATGCTCTTTTTGGAAAGTGCCTTGATATAACTTTTGTTGTGTTTATACACTATATAAATAAATTGAATTGATATTGAATTGAATTTCCCTGTTGTTAAACATCCACTTGCACATATACATAATACTGTAAATGTTCTGTTGAAGATGAAGAAGGCTAAGATCTTGAATGTGGTATCACAAGTTTGTGCCATTTTCTGTTTTAAAGCATAGTCATTTCAGTCACATCCATCCAGTATAATTGTCTACAGTTCTTATGATCTCTCAGATTTATCAGGCTTCTTCTGCCAGATTTGTTGCTCATTAGTTTTGTAGTAACTGATTGTTTGTACAGGTGACAGAATCCTTAACTAATTTTATGGATGTACAGTTCACAAATGGCAAGAGGGAGGAAAAGCCTAATGTGAGCCCAATTGTGTTGGGCCTTTAACGTGTCGTTAAATTGCATTTGGAGCACTTAAGCGATGCCTTGATGAGGTGTCTGCTGACTGTGCTCAGTGGAGTCCTGGTGGTCAATGTGCAGGTTGTGTAGCAGCAGGTGCTCAGTTCTCTCCGTTAATTGGCCCTCATGTTGCAAACTCACACCACAAACTCTGTGAAGCATCACACCATGTAGAGACTTCATTAAAACTAAGGCTATAATTGGAAACCCACAATGCTGACTTCCCTATCTGTTTTATGATTTATTAAATAATCTATAATGTTACTGCAAAATTGATAGCCTACATGGTGTGGTTATATATCATTAACATGTCTAGTAAGATGGGTAGGTACTTGGTGAATTTCTGCACTGTGCAGATGATATCAGGTAATTAGTTTCTGTTTTTTTTTACGACTTGCTGAGGAATTTATTTTCATTGTTGCCCAGTTAATGCTAGATTCCCATCCAGTTAGTATTACAGCTAATGTAACATTAAAAGGAAAGGTGTCAGACTTACATTGAGAAGCTTGCATTTACTGGCTTGCATGATAGCTAAAAAGAAAAACTCCTCAGCAAGATCTAAAACAATCAAAGGTCCAGTGTGTCCAGTGTCCTTCAAGATGTGACTAAATCCTTAGTCACATCTTGAAGTAAGGTTTTGATTAGCAACAAACTGAATGCCCCTTTCCTCATCCTCCCTTTCCAAGTGTGTAGGAGAACCTACACTGGCAGCTAAAAATGCAAAGCTCCACTCAGGTCCAGTTTTTGATTTGTCCTCTCTGGGCTGCTGTAGAAACATAGCAGTGCAACATGGTGGACTGAGTGGCTGATACACGTTATGCAAATCAATGTATTTCAGTAATCAATGAAGGTAGATGAGATGCTCCAACCTTAAAGAATGAAAAATATGTGATTAAATCAATTCTGACAAAAATGTTGGATCGAACCTTAAATGTATAAAGTGACAAAATGTTGACTTTCATACACAGTCCCATCAGATGGTGTGGTCTGTTCTCATGCCAGCATGACTTCATCTATCTGCAGGTCTAAATGGAAGATGATGTCATCAAGTTAACACCCAATGCTGCAACAGGATGTTAAAGATTTAAATGCCTTATGTAACCTCATGAAGTCATCCTCTCTAACCCACACTCCAGCTGCAAAAGAGAAAAGAATTACTCCTCGGAACATTACTGCAGCCATTTGAGTAAAACTACGCATTATGTAACAACGGTAACTAAAAGTCACATCAGTTCCACTCATCACTGCCACCGGGCGTAAAAAAAATTCTAGGGGAAACAAAGCAAATGGATCACATCAGCCTATCCATTACGAGGACCCCCTTCGAGTCCAGTAGAAGATCAGGACTTGAATGAACTGTTCAATAAAGAAACCCAATAGGTCCTCATTTAGAGGCATTAGTTCACTTGGCTGTGGAGTGCTATGGTACATGGAGGCGGTTTGGGGGAATAAGCCTGCTGTTGTCAGAGGATGTGTTGACAGCTCTCTCCTTTTAATAAGGTGGCCATTTGCTGTAGAGGATTTTGTACACTTTACCCACCTCACTTAGTGTGATGGTAATCAATAGGTGCCAGGCACTGAAGAAAATGCTACACTGAATAGCCTTAATGCCATTATGAGACATTTGCACAGACGGCCTAGAATCCATAGGAGAATTCATCAAACACAAAACCGTTGCATCCTTCTTTAAAACCAAAGTTATATGTAGCATCCTATATGTTAATGTTTAATGCCAAACCAGTCAGTCTTTTCTACCTGACATTAACATATTCATGATAAGTAGTCATTGAACCTCCTCGTGGATTATAGGACATAATTCTGTGTGCAAACATGAACAACTTTATTGTCGTTACATTATTACTTTTGCTTAAGGGTTGTTGTTATTTGTCTATAGCCCAGCAGTTTAAATTACTGGCTTAACTTCCTGTAGGTCAATGATGTCTTCCTTTTTAAATTTAATCAGCTACAGTTTCACTGTAAACACATTGCCCTGTGAGAAAACACCTCTATTATGACCTGAAAGAAAAGCAGTTCTTGCTATGATATCACTGCCTTTACTTTGGACTTTACTTTTGTGTTGACTTAAGCTTCTAATCATTTGAATCCCACCATAATCTGTGTTCAGCACTAATGGCAAAGAGGATGAAAAGCTCATGAGGGGGAAATGTTCAGAAATGTGGAGATAATCCTGAAATATAATCAAAAATCTGCCTTGCTAATCAGTTCTTTTTAGCCTGACAGAAAATCTACGAAATTATTGCAGCCATGAGCGTAACTCAGCTTCCTGCTTCCACAGCAGTAATTAAATTCACACAAACATACTGGGATTTATATCTGACAAAAATTGAATAACACACACAGTTCAGGCTTTTAAGATTATAAGGATACTGTAGGTTAAATCAGGATATCAAGGGACACATTAATGTTTCCCTTTTAGTCTTCGTATAACATCTCAGTAATGTAAATCAATGTGCAACATTTAACCGTTTTATATATAAATGAAAGAAAAATCTAAATGTGGGAGGCAGTTTTGGTGTCTCTTAGATTTGGTTGATACCAAATCAAAAGAGACACTATCTGCCAGACACGACTTGAGTGAGAGGATGAAATAAGGACGTGCTGTGTGTCCCTGAGATTTGAAGCCTTTAGCAGGGACTGAGAGGCACAGAGAGTGCTGTCTCGAGTTGCTTAGTGGTGGAGGAGGAGGAGGATGACTCAGCAGCGAGGATGTTCATGATCAGACTCTCCATCCCAATGTTCTGCTCGCTCATGGCTATTGATGTGAAGGCATGCTGTGCGAACAGCTGTTCAGTGTGAAAAAAATAGTAAGTAAAGCACATACTGTAAAAGCAATATTCTATTGTCATGATTACGGCTTCAACCACTGATGATTTTCTTTCTCCCTGTTAAAAAGTAATAAAAATTAATGCTCATAACAATTCCTATGTGTCCCCCAGGTGACGTCTTCAAAATGCTTGTGATAAAACACACAAAAACCAAAGCTCTGCTCATGTTAGAGTAAAATTCTCATTTAGGCTGATGTCATGTAATGTAACCTGTTACCCCAGGTAAAAAACTAAATCAGATAATGATTTTAGGATTGTGACGATTGGTGATCTGATCATATATCAACTATTAAAAGGATGATTAACTCACATTGATATTAAAACTAACTTACTATCAGAACTAAGATGTTCTACAAATAATCTGTAGAATCTGCGCCCTGCTGTGCATTAAGAGACGTTCCAGGCAGAGCAGCATGTCTGCCCGCTAAGCCCAGTTAAACAGCACTTAATCACACTTAAGGTCTGTTCTTTTCAAAAATAAACGTGCATTAACATCAGGTTGATGGCCAATAAAAAGGTGTTTAATAAACATATTTATATACATTTTGTAACCATAGGTGGAGCAGAGTGTGTTTTGCTTCTCTGCACCATGTTTGCTCTAGGTCAGCCTTCTTTTCCCATCATGCCCTGCTGGACTGGCTTGTTGAAGTTTGCAGTTTTATGTTACAAATGTAAAATGTTTACATGTGTTTTTTAATATTAGTAATGTGCATTGTCAAAATATGGTAGTTTTGTTGGTAACTGTCATATTTGTGCTGGTTTATGGCTTTCGATGAATCAAGTAGACCTTGACTGAGACAGTGGTATGTGTTAAATTAGCTGGTATTATTCCAAAGTAGGACAGCTCTGGAGCTAAGTAAGCTAGATGATGTGTTGAGAAATTAGCATGAGATCATTAGCATAATCAGTAGATGCTCATCAGATCCTGCCTTGGAGATATGGAAACCAAGTGAGGGCACAGACGGATTTAATTAGTCGGCCTGATTAGAATCTTTATGTAAACAATTGGAACCAGTTGCCCATTTGATAAACTGAATGATTGACAGAGTGTGTTCACTGAGTAAGCCTGTGCTTGCAAATCTTCAAGTCACAGTTACTGTACAGTACATTTATTTTGCATAAATAAACATCAACAAATCTGGAATAGCAGCTGCACCACAGGGATATAATGTATGTGGATGTGTAGATTTAAGTCAACTGTATAGTAGTCAGCACCATCCACAGGTGGGTCAGTCACTGCTAGATTGAACTCAACTGTAGGACTTTGGATCTGTTTCAGTAGAGTTATGGGATCTATTGTAAGATCGCCAACCTTCTGCACTGCTGTTAAATGGATGAAGAGGAGGATGCAATTGATTTCTTTCTGGAGTCTCTACTTTCTTTGCTCCAGTCCCCTTCATAAAGTAAATCCACTGAGGAAAAATGATCAGAAAACAATATACAACATATGTCAATGAGTCAACCATCTGTCACCCTTCTATTAGGCAAGTGATTAATTCTGGTATGTGCTCCTAAAATGATTCATTCATCATTGAACTGAGATGAAATTATTTGGTGGTTTTTCCAGTCAGCCACATACCACAACACATCTCCATAATGATTCTTGGCAGTTTAGTTTAGTATTCCTTTTGCCCAGAGCAAAGCTTCAGACCTAATAGCTTTGCTCACTCAGGTACACAATAAGAATACGTGTTGTCTTCCTCTTGTGTATGCACTGTAACAACAGCTTATACCTCATAGATTTTCCTAAGCCATTATGAATCATGAATTATGAATTATGATGAATCAGTTGTCCCTTTAGTTTCACCTTGGTATTGATAATGATTGCCAATGTTGCTTGAGATGAATGCTAGAATATATTATCGTCTTTGTGTAAGCATGAGTGGTGTAGTCGAGGATTACCGTAAATTGTTTGCAATGCACAGACACGGATCAGGTGAATCAATAGTGCTGAAGCTGACAAATGCTCAAACACATTAAAGTCTGCAACAGGTTGTTGAGCCCTATCATAAATTGGACTTTTCTCTTTCTCTTTCTTTATATAATAACAAAATGATTTGATTTATAAGGTGCAATATATAGTATTTATGTATTATTTCTTAAGAGTATAACACTTAAACGTTCAAGCTAATCTGCTTCATGAGGACTGCGTTAGTTTGGTTTGGTCAGATTTGAATGTCTGGAAATGTGAACAAACTCACATGTTGTGGTTCAAATAATGCCACACCGTGACTGGTGTGTTAAGTAAGGGATAAGGCCAGATGCCTTGTTAGACACTAATGGCCTCCACGTCTTCCATTATTTCCTCTTTATGGACACCTCCAAGAGCATTATCCCTCTAATCCCATGGTCACTGACATAAGAGAAAGATCCAGACCATTGATTTATTTGTTTTCACGTGTTTTCTATTCAGAATTTAAAGTTTTTCCATCAGGTTTGACTGATACCTGGAACAAACATTAGTAACCCGTAAGCTTTCTATACAGTGGAAATGTTCTCTACCATGTCTTGCCTTTGGGAGATGTTTATAGTCTGTTCAGCTCATAGGAGCCTTAAACAGCACAATGAGCCAGAAAGCTAACGTTATGCAAGCAAGATTCAAAGTCAGTAACACGGCATGCAGCTACGTAAACAGCTTTTAAAATGATTGGCCAAGTGTACCGTCTGCCACAGCCTGAAGTATCAAGTTGAATAGTGAATAGATGTGAGGTCAGGTGATCTCTTGAGTGATAACCTACCAAGTATGGTTCAGTTCAGAGCCACAGTGAAGGCTGCGTACAGCTGGAGCACTACAGCCGTCCTGCGGTGAGGTTGAGTTACTGGAGGACTAAACTCAATGTTGATATTCACCTTTTCTCTCCATGTAATTTATTTCTAATGTTGAGTTGTCTGCAACCAGCACATTCATTTAGAAGGGTGAACTGACTGACTTCAGTGGAGCAGAGTAGTAGATGACCTTTATCTGGAGTTAATGGTCACTTACAGCCAATCAGAATCAAGTATTAGCCCAGACCATGGTATAATGTGTGTTAATGTAGAACCCCATCGCTCCTGATGATGGAAATAATGGAAAAATAGGTTTTCAGGTTCTTCACAAGGTTTTTTTTTTTTGTTTCTTTGTTTCCAGGATTATGCTAAAACGGATGGATTAGCTTTTGGTGCAGATCTGGATAAAAGGATGAATTTGGGAATTTGTACTAACTATTATCAGCCCTCAGATAAATGTCTTCCTTCAGGTTTCCAATCATTCTGTAAGGATTTGTTTGCCTCTTTGTCTCTCATCACCCTGCTCTCCCCATTAAATGTGTTGTATTGGACATGAACCTGTTTTGGGATGACCCTTAATGCTAGTAGCAGCAGCACCAGCAGCAATGTAATTACATCTGGACCTGATGCCACTGCTGACCTCCTGCTCACCCCCAAACTCAGTAATGAGCTCCCTGGGCAGCAGTGACAGCCTTGGCAGGAACAATAACCACCAATCCCACTGTCACGTTTATTGAGTGTTTGAATAGAGAAAGACGAAGCCTGTTGTCTGTCATCTAACACATTCTGTCCTTTTTCTTCTCTTACAGTTGGAAAGACGTCTCTGATCACACGATTCATGTATGACAGCTTTGACAACACATATCAGGTGGGTGCTACGGGAGGCACTGAGAGTCAGTGTTGTTTTTTTTTTATCAAAGATCAATATTGTCTCTGTTGATCAATTATATTTGCTGTTTGAAATCTACAGCTGTACACAAATAAAAAAAGACATGGATCAAATACATAATTATCAAGGAAATTAATTCACCAGAAATGATGTGTTTGTGTGTAAAATGAGGATTTGAAAACAGAGACCTTTGAACTGAAGGACATCTAGAGCACTGTGGGCCCTCAGGCGATGACTGTTTCTAACCCTGTTCTCCAAAGCAGCCTAATCTCACTCGTCATCCTATAAACACAATGTTGTTGAAGCAGCCATACAGTAGCTCTTATACAGGCCTTTGCAAACACATGCAGTCACACAGAGCACTCTTAAATAAAACCTGCACTATTAGTACTAAGTATCCACTTAAATAGTAATAAAAAAAGGCAAATTAAAATCTCACAAAGCTATTTTGCCCTCCTGCTCATATAGTTGCTCTTTTGTGCGTGTGTGTCTTTTAGCTCAGTCAGGCTCTTTATTGAGGGGGAAGTACAACGTTAGGAGCCTGTGCAGCTTGGGGAAAAAGCATAAGCAGATTAGCTCCACTGAAATGCTATCAGTATGAGAACACAGAGCAAGAAGAAAACCTAAGAGGAGACTTACTGTTAGCTCTTTAGCTGTTTTGCTAACCTTCGAGTAAGAAATACAAGTTAAATGTATGTTATCATATTACAGGTAAACCCTCAGTGAAACTGCTTTGTGTTGTTTTGCATGCTTGAAGGTATGGTGTATGTAACAGTATGCTCCATTTTAGCATCCAGCAGTTGTAATAACTTAAAACTGCTCTACAGTTTAAATTTCAAATCCATTTATATCCTTAATGGGGAAGGTAAAGATTATACCTACCTCCTTAGGACCTGCACCTCTCCTTATATGACTCTGCAGTATCTCTGTTTTAATTGGAAGAGTTGCTGCTTTCATTTAAAATCATCTGTGAGTTGGAAGAGACATTCCCATCAGGTTTAAAACTCTGCAACAGTCTTGCTATCAGGCCAGCAGTGTTAATAATGTTCTTCAGCCCCTGGTCCTTTTTAAAGCCAGAGACCTGCAGCTTCAGTCCCTGAAGTCCAAGTATTCATCTGGCACGGCCTTTAAATCACTTATTGCCTCCGTTCTTGATCTAAGCTTGCTCTTGTTTTCTCTACCTCTTCCATAGACATTGGCTTTTTCTTCAGTACAAACTTCTATTGCTAAAACATGATCAAAAATAGTTTATCAAAAGACTACGTCGGCACTTTGAGGAATATGCTTATTTCCTTTTTATTTGTCTGTCCAATATTAGCCTATACTTCTAGCAGCTGGTTAGCTTAGCTTAGCACAAAGACTGGAAACAGTGACAAACATCTCTCCTTAATATGCCTTAGTTTGCTCTCAGCTAGACAGCAAACAAGCATATTTCTCAAAATGTCCCAACTTTTGCTTTGAAGAATTGCACAGCATGGAGATCTCAGTGTCAACATGAACAAACAACAACAAATGGATTTCTTATACAAATATTTTATCATATAATCAGTGTTGCACTAAAACAATGTTTTGCTTGGCCTCATCACATCCTGCTATCCCAGAATAAAAAAGGAAACAAAAACACCTCTCTTCTCACACACAAGTGCTGTGCTGTAATGAGATTTCGAGGTTTTATTGTGTGGATTAAATTGTCTCTGTGATGCTGCACTTTCACAGTGGCTGCTGTATCCTCTTACATTTCTACATTCGTAAGTCGTAAGACTACAGAGCCAGACATTTCACACTGACTTTAACGGCATTTATCTCTGGATGTTGTTCAGCTTCTAAATCTCCATGATCCATAGATGTTTTCTGCTCTGTCACTAATAGTCATGGAATAGGCTCATGTTTGTGCAGTGTTGTCTGTGGACTGAAGAACAGATGTGTTACAGCAGCTGTTTAGGCAACATCTTACCATATCAACTGTGGGAAAAGAAATGAATCCATTCAGTGATTCCTGTTAATAAAGGGAGGTCTTTTTGGTTTGGTGTTTTGCTGATTTGAAATCCATTATGAGTAGTTCTGGGTCCATATTGTCCCTTATCACAGTGAAGTCCGGGAATGAAGTTTATTATTTATTAAGATAGCATGAGATGGCATGGGAATGTGGAGGGAGATACTTGAAGTTAGTTTGGTCCACTGCTTTCATTAGCTTATCAACACTGTCAACAGTTGCAGCACCAGCAGCTGTGGCTGTAACAGACAGTTAATGGAGGCAATTTTAAAACACTCGGTGCCCGATTGCTGCAATTTGCACCGAAACGCTATACTCTTTTAAATCTAAACACAGAGACGTGATGCACATATGTTAAGATTTAAAGAGACTTATACTTTCTGAGAATGCCATTACATCCATCTTCCTCTTCACTGAATTTTGTTTTCAGTGTCAGACTTTAAAAATCTCCATTTCAATTCAATACTAAGTGTATGGCTGTATGGAGATTAATATCTTCATAAACAGGGCCTGTAATGCATGGGTGCTAAATGTGACACGATGATTTCCAGCATCATTTCCAGAGAGTAGCACTCTCATAAGTACTATTACCTGGAATGAATGTGGGCGTCTATTGTTGCCTGTAGCCCGAGGCCACTGCTGTAAACTGAGTGCAGCTGGATAAATTGTGACTTTCAACATCAAACTCAGTTTTGCGCGCTGTCATTCTGAGGAGCACTGAGGAACCTGTTTTTCTAGAAAAATGACCGTATGCACTAGTGAGGCCTGGAGAGACAGAGAGCTCTTCCTCCCACTCTCTTTTTTCAGACGAGTTCTCCCTTTGTAATTGGATAGGCAGCATTTTAGGCAGACAGATAGCATCTGCTTATTTTATGATGTCTTTATATGCTGTTTAATGTCAGTCAGTCTCTACCCTGTGCTAGTATAATGGCATCAAATGTTAACAGCAGCCAGGAAGGAATAGGAAAGTCTGTTGTTTCATTTTATTTGCATGTTAGACAAAGCCTTTTAAATCCACCACTTAACCCTCCCTCCATAAAACTGTCTTTGTCTTTTCAGATAGTGGAATAATGCTTTAGTTATTGGTGCCATCACCTCTGCTTTGTAGCCATAGATCAAATTGAAAGTTTCGCTACATCTAAACATGTCTGTGTTCTCGTCTGTGTGTTTTTGCATGCTGCCCCCCTCTCCCCCACATTGTCTCAGTGCCTCATCTTTTTCCTCAGTGATGGTAAATAGCTCTGCGTTTTTTTCTTGTTCATCTGAGACCTTTGAGCATTTATTAAAATGCTGCATACAGTTGCTCAGTTTCAGTGTCTGTGCTGCTGCACAGAGGGGAGGCTAGATTTGCCCAGTGAGAAGTAATAAGGTGCTATGAATGTGAGCCTGCAGGAGACATCCGTCGTGATGAGAAGATTTATGAAGCCATATAGTTTCCAGGCCTACATTCTGAATCACTACATGTTTTTCTTTTTCAGCTTTTAGATCTGAGCAGATCCAGTTCAGTGCTTTGAAAGAAGAGCTGCAGTATATTTAGAGACCTAAGGCCTTCAGAAAGATGAAACCGAGTGTGGTAGTGGCTTTAGTCAGCAGGAGGATGACTAAGGCCAGATTTGCTGCCTCTAGAGCAGCAGGGTCCCATCAAGCAGCCACCCAGCCGAGAGAGACAGAGGCAGGCGTCTTCTCTGCCTGGCAGCACATGCTTAAGGGCTCAGAGCCCTCCAGAGGCTCAAAGCTTTTGTCAGCTGTGGTGGAGCTGTCAGTCAGGCCTGACTGAATCTGTCTGCTCTCTCAAACACTCAGCTAGTTAATGCACCACAGGTTAATCTGAACTTTAAAAAAAAAAGAAATATATGTAATGACAATTTGGCAACAATTTGAAGTTGATGAATAGAAAATGAAGGTAAACATTTTTTTTCTTTTTACTGTTTCAAAACGATTTAGAATGAAATTGAGGTTCTACACAATCTAATACGTCTTACTCTCTCTGAGACAACAGTATAGAAGTGAAGCAATTATTGATTAGTCATTTATTACAGCAAAAATGTCAAACATTGGTTCCAGCTTCTCAGTTGTGACGACTTTCCCCTTTTCTTTGTTTTGTGTGACAGAACATTGAATATTTGGGTTTGATTTAAACCGAACAAGCATTTCGAAGACATCACCTTTGACTGAAATTGTGATGATTTCTGATATTATATTATATAAACAAGTAGCTTATGTGGGAAAACAATAAGCATATTCAATTCTGGTAATAATAATCTGTTGCAGCCCTAAAACAATGTTTTTCAACAGTTTAAAGGCAATTTATATTAAATGTTAGTGACAATATTTCTGAGCTTATAATTGATTGATTGATTGTTATTTTCACTTTTCCTTATAAGACTAAATGATGAACTGAAAAAAAAGCTAAATAATTGTGTAAATATTTAAACAATTGTTAGCTGCAGCCCTAATCCTCCATTATCGTTCCTGTCTTCCTGTGTTTCAGTGAGCTATAGTGATTTGCTTCACTCTGTACTGCTCCAACAGCCCAGTCTGCTATCAGGGTTGGAAGATTTCAGTAATCTTAAATTAATGTCGTAGTGGGGTACAAATCTACCCATAATGTTTTCTGACATTATCAAGTCAAGTGAGTCAAATAGACTAATTATGAATCTACTCTGGCTCTATACTCATAACTGTGGTTACTAATGTTGCATGCTCTACATATATTATCACCACAGCCTGCTGCCTGACAAAACGGTATGATCATAGACTGATCTATTATCTCTCATGCTGGCGAGAAAATTCAAATTAATCACATTTTTTTGTGTCTGCAAACTGCTGTCAAATACAACACTGTGAGTAAAGGTCAGGGGCACGTTCAATCTGAACACCGCGAGCACCACTTTGTTACATTTTCTGGGTTGAGCAACATGTTTCCTCAAAACAGTGAGCAATGGGCTTTTTCTCATTTGATGTATGTGTCACCTCGATCAGCAGTGACCTGTATATAAACCCTGCCATGTTGAAAAGGTAATGCACCTGCAAAAGAAAACAAGGCTCATTAGAGGAGTGGGAACAGGTGTGTGGATGGCTGCGGCAGTCATGTGACATAAAGGAAGGATGGTCTGATGGCACCTGGTTAACAGATGGAAAATGGCAAATGAAGGACCGGAGGAAGCAGGAACATGGCTGGAGAGGAGGGATAGAGATAGAGACGGTGACAATATGCTCATGTGATAACTTTGAGAATCATAAGAAAATAAATTCATATTTAAGATAGTCATACAAGTACACATACTAGTTTTGGTCAGCTGACATGGGGGTTTCAGTCAGATACAGTTCATTCACCCTGACTCATAGTGGTGTTGCTCACATTATATGGATTCAACATTTTTTTTTTTTTTTTGCCACAACAGTAAATGTTTGTAACTCCTAGAAAAATATGTCTCATCATATTCAATTCAGTTCAATTTATTTATATAGCTCCAAATAGCAGGTCTAGACTGTACTCTTTATTGTAAAGAGACCCAACAATCCCCTATGAGCAACAACATGGAGACAGTGGTGAGGAAAAACTGCCTTGGAAGGGCAGAAACCTTGAGCAGATCCAAGACTCAAGGTAGACAGCCCTCTGCTCTGACTGGTTGGGGTGAGAGAGAGAGAGAGAGAGAGAAAGATGGGGAGGGAGATAGGGAGGATAGGTGGAGAGAGAGAAGGAGTGAGGGACAGGGACACAGACATGTTCAAACACAATAGCAAAAACAGCTATTATAATAGAGAGAAGCAGTCCAGATATACATCAGGTCTTACAGCTGTGTCTAAGCTTCCTGTTTAGTGAATAAACTGATATCATTTGAAGGCAGGAGGTGATGGATTTTGTCTCTAATAAGTAGAATTTTATCATTAAAGAAGCTCATGAAGTCATTACTGCTGAGGCTTATAGGAAGACTGGGCTCAGTAGACCTGCGACTCTGTCAGCCTGGCTGCAGAACACAAACCTGGGGTTGTTCTTATTCTCCTCTATCAGTGCTGAGTAATAGGCTGCTCTGGCATTGGGGAGGGCCTTCCTATAGCTTTTAAGGCTCTCTATCCAGGCTATATCATATTGATATCTATGTCATATGATATCTATGTCATATGTCATATCTATGTCATATCAAAAATTGAATGTCAAAATAAATTTAGTGATTTTTTTTGCATGTATAAAATATCTTAAGATCAATATCTCACAGCCATATAAGTTAAAATGCCAAAAATACATTTAAGCTATATTGTGAGTGATTCTGATCTGATAAAAGCGTTTCTTGTTCCAGTCCCTTGCAGGGTGGGCCTTGGAGCTGTGAGTGTCTGTCTTCTAGCGATATGCACGAGTTAAAAATGCAAAAGGAATATTAATAATTTCTGTTGAGCTAATCTGTTCATGTATAGCTGTCTGTGTGGGATTCTATATTTAAAATCGGGACCAGAAAGAACTCACAGCACCTCTGCCATCCCCCAAGATAAACCCCAGCAACATCTCTATGCTTTTAAATTCATTCTCACTATTGGTTTAGAGATATGAGTCCAGATCAGTGAGTTTCAGTGTTTTCTCAGGTGACCCACATGTTAAAAACTATCTTTATTTAAAGTTATTTTTATAGGCTGAAATGGTCTTTCAATTTAACAAAGACACATTCATTGTTTGTTGTGGTTTTCTGTTGTGCATCCCCAATGACAGAAAGACAAAGTTGTGAAATACATTTAAAGCATATTCTGTCAGAATAAATAGGGGTTTATTTAGGAAGTTATTATAAGCTAAATGTCTGTTATGGGGCTAATAACAGCCCAAACACTTTTGTTTCAATTGCTGGAATTTTGTACCAAGTATTTTTTTAAATCTTTGAGGCTGTTTATTTTCAGCCTTCCAGTGCCTGATCTGAGTGTAAAAGAAGAGTATGAATGATGTCCTGTCTACATGCCAGTCTCTCTGAGTTAGTCGACTGTGGCAGCTGCAACACAAAGGAAGCAAGTGCTGCTGATGCCCAGTTCTATCAATGTGGGCAGTGGACACCCTGCTGGACTGCCTAACAGACAAAAATAACAGATAGAACAACCTATTTAATCACAGATGGCTTCAAATGTATCAAAATGTGTCTTAGTACACACATAAAACTGTTAAATACAAGTGGGAAACTGCAGATACTGTAGTTCATTCCCTGTCTGCAGCATGTGCTGCATCTGGCCAGTGCTTTAGAGGAAACATGAAGCAAGGGACTGCTGCATGGTCCTGGGTCAGTTCTACATCAGATGCTGTTCTTTACACCCTTATCCTGAGACACAGCATCTGGACCAGCTGTCATTGATGAAACTTTAGCCTTTGTCATTGTTCTTACAAATAGCCTTATTGAGGTGCATACTAGGGCTGCATGATATTAATCTACTTGGTGAAACACAGGCTTAAAAGATAAACATTCATTTATTATATTCCATCAGTTCTCGTCATCATCCTGGCCACATGGTGTAGCTGTTGCCTTGACTTTAATTGTCGTCTGATTGCTTCAAGATGTACGGTGTAATTAATTGTACATTTTTATTTACTTTTACTCCAAACCTTACCTATATCTGTCTTATTGAGCTAGGAGGATTATTTCCTCTCTGACAGCCAAGATGGGTCAAAGTCTGTCTTCCTGGGCTTGTCACTTGGGGTGCAGCTGTGTCAGTGCTCAGGCCTAGCTTCCCTCTCCTCAGCAGCAGAGCAGCTATTAGCATCTTTGCCACTGGACAACAATAACACATAAAAGACGCTCATGCTCTGCTGAAATGAAACGAGTGCACGTATAAATCAAGTCAATTGATTCCGCCTCCAACGGAACGGTATGGGAAACACTGCAACCTACTGTAATGAGCTCGTGTTTTTTCTGATTATTGAAGGAGAATATTTACACAGAGCTGACATACTGTAGCCTCCTCTGATTTAACAAACAAACTGCTTTGATTATCAATCAGTAGACATTAGAAAGTCAAAAATAATCAATCTACTAAAATTATGTGTTATATGTTTTAATAGGTTTAATTTGATATCAGAACCAGTAATCTGTCCCCTTTTTCAACTTTTGCATCTGTAACTTGCATGGTTCAGCTCATCAGTGAGCACTCTGTTGTTTGCTTATCGAGGTTTTCTCAGTGATGTTGATCCATGGATATCTTCTCTCTCTAATCTAGGCCACAATTGGAATTGACTTCCTGTCGAAAACCATGTACTTGGAAGATCGAACGGTAAGAAGCCTACTCACAGCTGTAGAATGTCACGACAGAGATGTTAGATGTTTGTAATGTGCCTGCAGTTACAATAACTGATTTCAGAGAAATCACTACAGTAATACGTGTACTGAACTGATAGCTTATGAACAGTATGTGTCCTTTGTGGTGATATGTAGATGAATACAGTCAAACCTGTACACAGTACACAACCTTAGACGTGTCATCATGAGGATTCCACTCTCATTATCACAGAACGTGTAGCTCATTTATTGCGGTGTACGTGTTGTGTGTGTGTGTGTGTGTGTGTGTGTGTGTGTGTGTGTGTGTGTGTGTGTGTGTGTGTGTGTGTGTGTGTGTGTGTGTGTGTGTGTGTGTGTGTGTGTGTGTGTGTGTGTGTGTAGAGGGAGCCTTCTGTTTCCAGGCTCTCTGACTATCTGAATAATCTGTTTAGCTTTCTCTCTCTGAACCCCAGGTGAGGTTGCAGCTCTGGGACACAGCGGGACAGGAGCGCTTCAGGAGCCTCATTCCCAGTTATATACGGGACTCCACTGTGGCTGTGGTGGTCTACGACATTACAAGTCAGTGTTCCTTCCTCATGAAGTATTTCAATTTTATACTCCAACTCTAGGCCCATTTAGCGTCAAGTAATTCAGTGTAAGTAGTTTTTCTATTAAGATGCATTCACAGTGAACACAAAGCAAATTTGACTCTTCTTGGAGAATAATCTATAATGGAGATATTTGACATAGATGGAGACCTTATTTCAATACAGCCAATCAAATCTTTCCTAAAGAAGTCATGTTCTCTGTTACAAGTAGAGATGTCACACTGATAGGAGTCCCAGGCTCTGAACAAAAAAACCCAACAGTATCTTTCCTGTTAAGCATTGCTCTTCTTTACCTTACAAACATGAGCATTTGTCTTGTCCTGCACCTTGTTAAATGACTGAAACAAACATTGATTGCAGGGCAAATAGATCACTGTATGGTGGCCAAGAGAGCTCAAGAAGAAAACAAATGAAATATACAAAACAAGCAAACAAAGAAACATTTTTAAATCTGACAACACGTGTTCCACAAACTCTCACAACATAACCAAATAGACAATTAATTGATGAGGTTGCTTTCTTAATCTGCTTGTGTTTTGACTATTTGCATGTTTCATTAAGCTGCAGTGCATTGAGATCTCTGGCCCCCCCTGTGCTTCTGTACACTGTGCTGCTGCAATACTGTCAATTTCCCCACTGTGGGACTAATAAAGGGATATCTTATCTTATCTCTTATCTTATAATTAGCTGCTCAGCTGCAGCACATTAAACAGCGTGCAAACATCGCTGCGAGTGACAGTTTGGTCCCAAGACACTTTCTGCCTCTGACAGGTGGACCCAAGTTTGTTTACTTGGGTCAGTACAGCAGCAAAACTCTTCCAGCTTCTGCCAGTCAAACAGAGACACACCCCTCCATCGGCCTGAGATGATGAGGAGCATCTCTGATATACATCGTCTTCTTCCTTTAAATAATAAAAACTATTACCAATGCATTCACCAGAGGCATTTGACATTATATTTGAAGGATGACTAAATGCAAATTCAGTAGAAAATGTGCATATCTAAATTTTTGTCTTATTATGTCTTATTTTACTGTCTTCTTTCTCTCTACACTGGTGAGAACAATGTTGGTGCTTTGCTCTTGAGTGAAAACCAAGAGGCCTAACATGCCTTTCCCTGTATAGACAGAACTGTTTATTGTGACTTTATCACCTATGTGTTACATTCTGCTTTAATGTCAGTGCAGTGAAAACTATTCAACAGTAGTATTGATGAAGTGGCTCTTTCTCACCCATACAACTAAAGCCGTGTAATTTATTTATTCACAGTTTGTGTTGTGAGGAATATTCATCATGTTCCATGAAAGACAGTGACATTCTTCTCACTCACAAATTTGTCAGCAGCTTCTATTCAATTGTGTAAAAGGGCAAAGACGCCCACTGTAACATGGCTGCCCTTAGGAAATCAATTTTATTCTTGACTGTATGGAAAATTGTGGCTTATTATTCCCCATGCTTTTCACCCTGAAAATGAGGGGGTACCTGTCTCAGTCAAATTCCCTCTCTGAGAATATACAACCTTTATGCTGCATCCCATCAAGCCTGAAAACTCAATTTATGTGACAAGGTGAAAAGGGATGCACTTAAACATGCCACGGAGCTGGACATGTACACTGTTACATGGATTTATTGTGTCATTTCATTTCATTTCATTACTGCGTATCATACAGTATCATCTATCAGCTAATACCTTTTTAATATGATTCACCACTTCGTTTTTTTTTGTCTGTATCTATCTGTATCTGTATTCTTTCTTATTTCCCATCACCTGCTAAAAAACTTTGTTGGTAAAAGTAACAGCTGGAGACGTGGCAGTGTATTGAATGTCTCTGCTGTTTTTAATTGGACTCCACTTTGTTTCTTCCTTTTTTTAAACAGATGTTAATTCATTCCAGCAGACGTCAAAATGGATTGAGGATGTGAGAACAGAGAGAGGCAGTGATGTCATCATTATGCTTGTTGGCAATAAAACAGACCTGGCAGATAAGAGGTATGTACACAGCCCTTCTACATAAGGCCTGTTCACTCCATAGTAATTCCATTGTATGGAAATCGGCTGCACTTCACCTAGAAGGTTCTCATGAAGGAGTCCTAAATGAATGGGAGGGAATGGAGTCCTAAATGAATGGGAGGGAATGGAGTCCTAAATGAATGGGAGGGAATGGAGCCATAAATGAATGGGAGGGAATGGAGCCATAAATGAATGGGAGGGAATGGAGTCCCAAATGAATGGGAGGGAATGGAGTCCCAAATGAATGGGAGGGAATGGAGTCCCAAATGAATGGGAGGGAATGGAGTCCCAAATGAATGGGAGGGAATGGAGTCCTAAATGAATGGGAGGGAATGGAGCCATAAATGAATGGGAGGGAATGGAGCCATAAATGAATGGGAGGGAATGGAGCCATAAATGAATGGGAGGGAATGGAGTCCTAAATGAATGGGAGGGAATGGAGTCCTAAATGAATGGGAGGGAATGGAGTCCTAAATGGCTAAAATAATTATTTTCACCTACTTCTAGACAAAAAAGCCCAAATTTTATTTTAGTTTGTGCAAATATTGTATCGATTATATATCAGAAAGGAAATGAAAACACACCAATGCTCTTTCGTTTTTTGTTTTTTTTTACAAGGAAGGCGATTTTGCCCACAAACCTCTAGCATTCTGCTAATGTATGCTGATTGGTCAGTTAAGGATTTACGAATGATTGCGACCTGACACCCTTCATCAAAGTCTCCTGGAGTCTACAGACGTTTTTGAAATGAAATGGAATGAATATCTAATGGAGGACCAGGAGGACCTTGGTTTTTGACAGCCAAATGTAGATCTTAATAATGTAATAGAGATATTCTATCGTCTATTAATGCCATAAAATGGCTTGTGGTGCTACCAGAGAGTGCTACCAGTGCTACTACTTAAATAACAGTATTTCACAACACCTGAAGCAGCAAAAAAAAAATCTAATGGACATATGTTAATTGTCTCTACCCATTATATTGTAAACATAATGAAAGTTGATCGAAACATTTTTTTCCCCATAAGAGTTTTATTTTAGGGCTTCAGCTCCATAGAGCCCCATTCATTCTGAACTACACACGACCTGCATACTTCGAAGTTCTGAAAGTGGCATCTCTCTATACTATTGGAATATCTTGTAGTAGTTACTACAGAGTATCAGTACTTATATTTTGTGTTTTTACTCAGCTTTTCTTTTCATGTCTTGACGGCATGGCAACCGTGATGTGCTAAGAGTCCGTCTGTCTGCAGCAGCATTCAGAGCACAATACCTGGAGAACAAAACATGATAAAAAAACATCAGGCTGACTCCACAGGCTTCCCTACAAAGTACAATATTTATTAAAGGTCTAGCTGAACAATTGTGTATAATAATGAGACAGAATTGAGTACCTTGAGACCAGTATAACTTGTAAATCCCATGTGAATGTAACCATGTGAATCTAATATTAATACCACCTCAATCTTATATGAAGACACGCATAAGGAATGATTATCTCCTCATTATATATCAAATATCTAAATGAATAGACTCATTAGCATAGCCTGTTATGTTGTTACAGTAATTATGGTGGAACATTAAACTACTCGTATTGCCTTGAAATTAGGAAATTATTGTTTGCTTGGGAAAATTATTCAGTGATTTAGCCCCTGGTGTGCGTAAGTAAATTATTTTTTAAATGAATATGTCATATATAACTGATATGACTCTGTGGTGAGGTGAGAAAATGCTGATGAGGCAGGATGTTTAATAAAGCTATGAAGGAAAGAGAAATTAACTTGAGAAGGAATGCTTTGAGAATCAGGGTAAAAAAAAAAATGAAATGACTTGAAGCAGAAATATATAATAGTGAGGAAGATAAAGGGAGAACTGAAGCATGAAATGGCTTGTGTCATTGTGCCAAAACGTATTAATGATGCAGACTGTGTAGTATGTGAGAAATCTTTGCTTGAGATATATTACATATGTCATATATCTCAAGCAAAGAATGGCTGCCAAATCTTCACTTCCAACATTGCCTCCTTTTTTCAGGTGAGAGCCCTATTCCTGACTAGGGATATGCGGGATTATTCAACAAGTTGATTAAACGCTGCTACCCTCACTAGTCGGCACCAGAAGACACAGGCATAGTTAGACTGTTACGTCACTAGACTCTAAGTGGTGCTGGACTGAGCATATTAGTTATTAGTGTGTTTGTGTCGACCCTCTGTGGCTGTGCGTTAAGGCTTAGCTACTACTGGACCCATTTAGATTACATAATGACATAACGTGCAGTGAAATGTCATTGTTTCCCAGTCAAATGCTGCTTTATAAAAGCCAGCATCTGATACTAATGTTAACGATACCGATTAACTCTTGCGTAAAAAAACAACAACACAACAGTTGGACAACTTTCCTGTGTTTTCGCACATTTAGAATAGTCGACTAGTCTAAGTTTAAACTTGAGGTAAATGAGTCATTAGGAAATCCCTATTCCTGACATGCTTTAACAAGTAGAGAAAATTAAGCCAAACTGTTCTAGCTATTAGTCCATAATATATGTGGGTATACTGAACTTACAGCTATTTATCTTTGTGTTTCTATTAAACCCTCATCTTACCTGGTATCTTGAGATTCATCAGGCCCGAGTTCTGTTACAAATGGCAGCATAGAGTCGTTAACACAGGTACATAAACAAAGAACATGAACTATTCATTTACTTCACGCCTAAGTGCAGAACTGTGCACTGGCTACTGAGCAGAAGCAGTGAGTAAGGATCATATGTTTATGTTCCTTGTTGGAGTTTTACAGTACAGAACATGGCTAATGATACTATACCAGGTAAACTTCAGCATGTTAGCATGCTGGCGTTAGCATTTATCTCAAAGCACCACTGTGCCAAAGTATAGTCTCACAGAGCTGCTAACAGAGCTGTAGAACATAGTGAGAGCTGTTCTGTCATATACAAAACATGTATACTGCATATGCAATGAGTGTACTATGTGAGAGAGGTGCTTGCATTCTTTAATGCTCAATATACATGAAGAGTGCTCATTATTTGTTGTCATTTATGGCATATTTCTGAGCTACAGTTTGAAGGCTTACTAACACTTTGTTGGCTCCTTCATTGTTATTTTTGTTCTGCCACCTTAAGTGATGACAGTCCTCTGGGACATCCAATATCCCAGCTGTTTAGGTTTCTTGTCCGTGTCTTTGTTGGAGACATTTCCCATGACAACGTTTTGCTCAAACATCTGAATATCAACTTTCTGGCCTTGTTGAATGAGTTTAGTGTAATTTTAAAAGAACAGTGGGCGACATGGTGGACATGATGGAGGATACTTCTTCTTTTTTAATTTGTATGTATGCAGACATGAGTCATTCAGGAGAGTATTTTCACAAATAAAGTTTCTAATTAATTCCTCATGTGTTGAGTAACCATACATATTATTCATTTTTATTGTCAGCATTATTTGTCCATGCGGTGACAATAACATTTGCAGCATTAACGTGTCGAGGACAGACAGAGCTGCAGAAGGAAATTCACTCTCTCATATTTGTGCCCCAGATGCAATGTGTAACTGAGTGAAGGGAAAACCGGAAAACTGCTGATGGTGGCAGTTTCCAGGACCTATTTCACTGGATCTGCCAGTAAAACAGCTGCTATAACAACAGGCCAAATGCAAACACTTGGCAGGTTGAAAGTGTGTTAAGAGAATATTTAAGATTGTATCAAATGAAGACTGAAGAATATAATGTTAGATAGCTGGTTAGAAGCCCAAATATGTGACGGTTTGTGAAGTTACTTTGAAAATGTTGGCCTCCAGAAACCATCCAGTGTGACAAAACACCTTAAACCAAGTCAAAGATGTGATTAAGTCACATTGTCTTACATTATATCAGTAGTGACACATGTAACCCCACCTTTGGCATCACTTAAGAAGAAGCAGAGATTCATGGGTATCACATTACTATGGTGGAATTTGATTATCAGTTGCTGAGAGGTGAGCTCTCCATGTTTGTTGGTTTGTTCATTCCTGCTTGGTGGAGCCTTTCACAATGCTCTGCGCTAAGATGAGCTCAAGTATTTTCTGATTAGGTGCTCTCTCTGGAACCCTGCATAATGAAAATTTGATGCGCATTTTACACCAACCAGTTAAGCCAAGTGGAGCCTGATGTGCTGTACACTGACAGGAAGTTGATCAGGGACTTTAAAAACTGTTCTGGTTCAGTAATTGTAAACAATTCTTCTTGTTCAAACTTCTTCTTCACTACAATACTATAGTCAAGTCAGTTTTAAAGTTAATGTACCCCAGCCTCAATGATCCAGAGCCTTCACAGGAGCTTGAGGTGAGGAGGCGAGGATATCTGATGTGTTTTTAGCCACCTAATCCACCAGCTACTCTTCATTAAGCTGTATTTTATTTTATTATCATTCCTGAGGGAAATATCTACAGTAGCTCTTTTGCACCTCCATGCTCCACTGTGTTCACTAGCTACAGTATAGCTATATTTGTCTTCTGTTTGGTGCCAAGCAGATTGTTTGCGTTTATCAGAGCCTTTTGCTGGAAACAGCTTTCTGCTGCTGGTGAACCAAAACAGTGAAGTTGTGAACCTCGAACACTACATGTTGTAGTTTGATCTGATATTAATCCGTCCGTCCGTTTTCCTCTGCTTATCTGGGGGTGGGGATGTGGTGGTAGCAGACTAATCAGGGTATTCCAGATGTCCCTCTCCCCACCAACACTTTCCTGCATATCTTGGGAACCCCGAGGCATCACCAGGCCAGATGAGACGTATGATCCCTCCAGCGAGTTCAGGGTCTTATCTGGGGTTTCCTCTCAGTTGGACGTCGCCAGAAAACATCCAAAGGACGGCGCCCAGGAGGCATCCTAATCAGCTGCCTGAACTCTTCCCCCAACCAATAGGGGGCTATCCAACAATGTCCGGCAGAAAACCGTGGCCTCAGATTTGATGATGCTGACTCTCATGACAGCTACAAACTGCCCCAGAGAAGATGAAGATCCTGAAGATCAGGAAACCATCAGTGTGATGCAATCATCTGCAAGGAGCAGATGTTTGCAGAGCAAACTGGACACTCCTCACCTCGACTGTGGCTTTAGATCCTGTGCTGTTCTGTAACTAACATTAAAAAATATTAGGAAAGCTTTAATGAACAACTAAAATCTTTCAAATAGAAATTAGAGCTCTAAGTGAAGAAAAAATCAACATCACAGTAAAATAAGCTTCTGCAACAATGTTTTACTTAAGAAGAATGTTTAGTGACATCTAATAGAATGAGAGCTTACATTATCAAGAAGGAGGCAAAGATCAAATTGATCTTTTTATATAACTTTGTTATGCTTGAATTCATAATGACCTCAGATTGTAATGATACAGCCCCCTTTTTTTATATACTGTTGATGTCATATTTCAACAGAGACCAGCTCTGAAATGACTAGTGTGCATGAAAGTTACTTGGATGCCACATGTTACACATCCATTATGCAGTTTTCGTGCCAACTGCCTGATGAATAAGCCTCGGTGTTGTTTCAAGTTTAACTCGGATGTAGTGTCCAGAAATAGCGACAGCAGCACTGGTGCAGCTCTGTCAGATGGTGTTATGTAAATACATCTCCAGTGCAGTGGTTTCTGTTCTCACTGCAGAAACCTGTGGTCCTGTCTCAGAAAGACTGAACTCTCTTTCTTCTGCTCTATGATGCAAAGGTGGAGTCATTTCAGGAGAGGAGGATCAGTTAAGTTTAACGCCGCCCTGTTTGATGCTTTGCACAACAGGATAACTTGTTGAGACAAGTTTTACACCACATCAGGGTTAGTTGAGAGTAAAGAAGAGGTCTTTTTGAGCAGAGCTATGATTCCCTTTTTGTTTTGTGGCTTCATGATGGTTTGCCAGAATACCAGTGGTAGATAGACTGAAATCAGTCGTCTCAATAAACCTGGCTCCGTGGGTTCTGGAGTCAGCAGGACTGCACCAATCTCTCTGTTTGTGTTAATGCACACCTGAGAGAGCCAAACAATCACTGCCAGATTCATTCAAATGTAATGCAAATTGGCTGTTATTAATTTTGCACTGGACGGTGTAATTAATCCTTCACAGTCATTGCTCATACAATATGCGTGGCCTAAACCAACCCATTAAAAAACAAGAAAATAATAAATCAATTAAAATATTTGAAATGCTTGATGCCCTTCTACAAGAAACTCATCTGACAGAGGATGAAAACAAAAAAATGAAAAAGAAGGTGGGTAAATCTATGTACTCTTTGCATCCTATGGTAGGAGGGGGGTTAGTATATTATAATACATAAATCAGTATTGCTTGTTCCCGAGGATATAATTAAAGATAAAGAAGGAAGATATAGTTGGCACAATTGGAGATACCCTAATGACCATTGAAAACTTTTATGCACCAAATGAAGATGATGAAAGCTTTTTCAGAAATATAGCAAATATTATAGTCAGCAAAGGGAGAGGAATGATAATAATAGGGGGTGACTGTAATGTAGTTCAGAATGGACGAAGGGACAGGCTTCCTTCACACCATATGCCAGGTTAAAAAAAAAAAACACAGAATGCTTATCAGGATGATTCACAAACTGGGACCGACGGATCCATGGAGGGAGATAAATCCCCAAAAAGGGATTATACTTTCTAGGCCAAACCACATGATAGTTACTCAAGGATTGATTTTTTTTTCTTATCGCAAAGCAACATCTAGATCAAGTATGTGAATGCAATCATGAAGCTATAACAATAAGTGATCGTGCACCAAGTACACTTACTATGGATAAAGGAGGGGTAAAACCTTTTAAATACTGGAGGCTTAATGCATCGATCCTCTCAGACAAAGAAATACTAGATGAACTAAGAAAAACTTGAAAAAGAATATTTTTTACTGAATTAAGTAACACCTTCAATTTAATGGGAAGGTAAATTGAAGGTGTTGCTTAATACTTAAAACTATAAGGGGAAAAATGATTGAAATATCAAGACTAAAGAAATCACGAAGAAAAAAACAACTGGAACTCGAAGAAAACATTGAAAGTCTGGAGAGTAAACATAAAATTACAATGAACAAAGAAATCCTCCTTGAACTGAAACAAACTAGACAGACACTTGATGAACTTGTAACATACAAGGCAGAGGGATCCATTCATTTTACAAGACAGAAGTTTTATGAAATGCGTAACAAAGCAAGCTGTGTTCTAGCATTTCAACTAAGAATAGTCACAAATATAAGTCATCCAAAATCTGAATTAATGCTGACATCATCCAAAGGTATAGCTGAAGCTTTTGCTGATTATTATAAGGAACTTAAAACTGACACAGAAGCTGTTCCTGTGAAGAATGAATAGGAAAGCTTTTTCTCTAAAATAAATCTACCATCATTGACTGAGGAAGAGGCACCCGATATGATAAAACCCATTACATCACAGGAAGTACTGGATACAATAATAAATCTGAAAAATAATCATAATAGTCCTGGTACGGAAGGACTGCCTGGCAAATTTGATAAATGTTTGGAAGAACAGATTACACCAACATTAGTCTTCCAGTATGTATTATTTAGTATTATTTATTATTTATTATTTAATGGGCAACTACCTGAAACATGGTCCGAATCCATCGTCTCTGTGCTACGTAAAGATGGAAAAGATGCAGCCAGATGTGATGGATATAGACCAATTAGCTTACCATGTAACGATTTGAAGATACTAACAAACATCCTGGCACAAAGAATCCAAAAAAAGATTGCAAAGTTGATTAAGCCAGATCAAACAGGTTTTATTCCACTTCGACAGGGGGCAAATAATATTAGAAGAACTATAAATATCATATCAAGTGTCCAAAAGAATAAAATTACATCCTTATGGCTCAGTCTTGATGCCCATAAAGCATTTGACAGGGTCAAATGAGACTTTCTGTGTGAAACGCTGAAAGTTTTTGGCTTCAACCCATTTTTTATTAACTGGATAGACACTATATATAGTAAACCAAAATCTTATATTCGAGTAAATGGATGCTGTTCAGATTTTTTCCCCTTCAAAGAGGGGTTAGAACAAGGGGACTGTCTTAGTCCATTACTATTCGCTATTAGCAGAGCTCATTAGGTACAATAAACACATATGTGGAATATTTGATGATGGACATATAGAACCAAAAATATCTTTATTTGCTGATTATATACTTGTATATATTTGAAATCCTTCATCATCTATTTCGGCCCGATTGAAAGACTTAAATGAATATGGAAAGATTTCTGGATTTTTGATCAATGAAACAAAAACTATGGTAATGATGCTTGTGAGGGAAAGGCCAGCTGATGGGACCAGGAAAAGGTTTAGATATCTGGGAGTGACAATAACTCCACTGACATCCCAATTATTTACACCTAACTATGAAAAAAAGAAATAACACAAGACTTTAAAACAGGGAGCTTCTACCCTTATCATTAATGGTTAGAGTAGAAACTATGTGAATGAATATCTTACCACGTTTACTCTTCCTGTTAATCACTCCTAATAATTATCTGATAAGAAACCTTTAAATCCCTCGACAAACTGACTTCAAATTTCATTTGGCTAAATAAAAAGGCCAGAATAAATGATAAAATGTTGCAGAGTTCAAAAGGCAATGGAAGGCTAAATGTACCTGATAGGCCATATTATTAATGGGCAGCTCAGCTTGGGATAATAATGTGGCTCACAGAAGATGTGGACTCTGGGAATGGAACACAATTCATGCCCAATACCGTTAGGTTGTCTGCCATTTTTGACCCTGAAAGAAAAAAGTTTTACCTGGAAAATATGAGTATAATAAAGAGGAATCAGCATGAATATTGACTTAAAAAAAATGGATGGACGGGGGGCTAGTACAGTACATATTGATCAATGATTTGATAGTCAAGTGTTAAAATCATTTCAACAACTTTCTGAAGAGTTCAACATACCTGCCCAGGAACATTATAAATGTCTCAAAGCTTCAGAAAAATAAAGATTGGGATAACATCTTGTTAGGGCTCTGGTGCTGTGTCTCTGTTTTTGTTGTGTGTTTTCCTTTGCCCCTGCAGGTTACGCCTCCTCCCCTCTCCACCCGCAGAGTGCCTGCAGGTGAAGCCGTTTAGCCATTAGGGCTAGGCCTTTAAAAGCCCTGATTGACAGGCATGTGGCCCCCAGTGGGCCAGTTGGCAGCGTTTGTGCTGTTTGTGGGTGCACTCCAGTACTTTATGTGACTGTTACTTTCTTCTTTGAAGAGAGGGTGATGTTGTTGTTGTTGTATTGTTTGGACGGTAACTTGGTTTAACTTGCAGATCAGATTCTAATGAAAAGACATTAACATTTGGGAATAGACAGCTTGTGGATATGTGTGAACAATCTGACATCAATCTGTTCCTAGAGCTCGGACTGAGTTGGGTAAAAAGACCTTCATGTTTTCTGCACCATCTGCTTGGAATAGTCTGCAGAATTACCTTAATCTCCAGGACCTAGTTACCCTCTCTGAATTTAAAGGCATTGTGAAATCTGAGTTGATTAATAATTGTAAATGTTTTAACTGATTCTGAGTTTGTATTCTCCTGCACTTTGTTGGGTTTGCACTTTGCACCAGTGGTTGTTTGTTGTTTTTATGTTGTATCTGAAACTGTGTGTATTGCTGCCATTTTTGCCAGGTCTCTCTTGTAAAAGAGATTTTAATCTCAATGGGACTAACCTGTAAAAATAAAAGTAAAATAAATAAATCAGATCAGAGGAGGCTGAACCCCAGATTATCAGCACTGCACTGCAACTGTATTACTGTATGATTTACAGTGTAAGTCAAAAGTTTCAGGACACCTGCTATTTTTTTAATCGATCTTTAAACTGAATCGGCTTATATAGACACACATCCTAGAGATCTAATAATCATGTTATAAACTCTGAATTATGAATGAAGGCCTCTGTAATTAGACGTTTAGCATTATTACCTGAGACTCCTTGGTGGCTACCGTCAAAATCAGAATTGCACAATATGCAAAATGCCCAGTTTGGCACACATGTTATGTCTGTGGCACATGCACTCGCTTCTCTATGTCCTGCCACAGTCAGCTCCTCTCATTATGGTTATGGCTTTTGCTGCAATAATAATTATGAATACAGTACAATTAACATAGACAATACAAGTTAACTCAAATCAGATATCAGAATCAGCCAACAAACTGAGGAGGAGTAATGAGATTCGTATTGTTTTGATCTCTTGAAATGATTGCCATTACGCATTTGTCAGTGACCACCGCTTGAACCTACCTGTTTCCTTCTGTTGCTGCGCTAAATGCATAGTGGATAGCAGGTCTGAGATACTCATTATCTCTGATGATTGCTCTGCTGTGTCTTGATGGTTATTCTCCTCTTTTCACAGGCAAATCACAATTGAGGAAGGTGAACAGAGGGCTAAAGAGCTGAGTGTCATGTTCATAGAGACCAGCGCTAAGACAGGTTATAACGTCAAACAGGTGAGTGCAGAGTAAGTTTGGTGTTTAGATGTGACGTCAGTTATGTAGAAGACTTCCAGGAAATTCTGACATTTGATTGACGAACTCGTGGAATTATAACCACAAATTATGATATTTTTTTAAGTTATTTTTTTGGGCCATTTTATACCTTTTTTGGTAGTACACCTGAAGAGGTGACAGGAAATGTGGGAGAGAGACTGGGGGTAAGACATGCAGCACATGGCCACGGGTTGGAATCGAACCCGCGCCGATCGCTAGAGGACTATAGCCTCATCGTCATGTTTAAACCATGATTCTGAAATGAAACATTCAGCTCCAAGCTTCATATTTACACCACAGGTTCCTCCTACAGATCAGATGATTTCACCTGTACGTGAGTTAAGAGCTGTGTAACATGCAGGCTGATCATGTTTAGGGCTCTGATGAGGAAAACAGATCAGTCCACTGCTTTATGTCAGTTCGTACTAATAGCACCTATTTGATGAGCCAACATGACTATCTGTACATTAAGGTGTTGGTTAGATTCATTATTGATTTCTTTAGCATCTGGTAATGCTCATTATACTATGGTTATTGCAACAGGATATCAGTCAGCTTTGGTTTGTTTATGTATTGACTTTTTTAGCTCAAGAGTTTTATGTTTACATCCACTGGCACATGTGGGGAAGAGGGGATTAGATTTTGAGGCAGATCTGGATCATGGAGCAAATCCAGGAATTTTTTTCAGTCGTAAGAGCAAGAACATACAGTAATCACAACTTTTGATTTTTAACGTTCAGATGTTTGTTTTCTAAGTCCAACACTACTTTTTCTGTTGATAAGGCTGAATTTACTATTACTCAACTGAAGTCATCTGATCGTTTAACATGAGGAGGTTGGACCGTGTGAGTTTCCTCACCTATTGCTATATTCCATATAGCTGCATGGAAATTAGCAAAAATAAAGTAAATGTAGAATGCCATGACATACTTTGCCATGTTGGCAGAAATGTTTTGCGGTGCTAAAACATGTAACTATTTTGGTCTGGATATTATATCAATGGATATTATATTCACCTCAATGAATTACTGTGTATCAAAACGACAATGGTCATGTTGTGTATCCTTGATTCAGTCTAAAGTCTCCGTTTCTTTGTTTCCAGCTGTTTCGGCGTGTGGCAGCTGCTCTCCCAGGAATGGAAAGTATGCAAGAAACAAGCAAAGAAGGCAGTATCCTTTGACCCATTTACATGAAAATCCCCTTTTTATGATGATATGAAAGAACTATTTTAATCACATATGAACAGCATATTAATAAGCTCAGAGGATTTTCTCCTTTTAATCTCTGTGACGGCATTATTCACTGCTCGCCTTTAAATTAAAGGCTTTCCACAAATGAGCTCTGTCTACTGGCACCTATTTAAATAGGTGTCAGCTACCTGTCCTATTAAATGTGTGCTAGCACGACAGTCTTGCTAACTGTTTTTCAGCATAGATGCCTGACAAGTGTGGGAGTGAGCTGCTGGTCACTCAGTTGGTAGACGCCTGCAGTTTTGTCTCTGTTAGGTCGGTAGGTTTGCTCATTTAAACGCGTGACACGAGTCTCAGCCTGTGGTGCTGCCGCTGCACACAGCTCGAAATGGCTCCTCATATCTGCTGCTGTCAACTGAACATGTCACACCTCCACCTGTGGAGGATTTTGCAGGAGCTGCAGCATTTAACAAAACTCACCTCATAGCATTTCATTCTATAGGAGGTAGCATTTAGCTTTTCAATCTTATGAATTATGAACATGCATATACAGTGTATAAAGTTACTGTATTTGTTTTGATTATATTAAAGAGTGATTCCACTCAATAGACCATCTGTGGAATATTTCATATCACATAAACACGTTTGATTTCAAAGGAGGTACATAGAGCAGCCAACTCCGATAAATCTGTAATTACAACTAAAGAGAGCCCTCAGACTGTCTGGGCTCCTCTCACGCTCCTGCATTGATTCTTACATCTGTAAATATATCAAACATGGGTAACAGCATGCACTTTACACTCTTTTAGATGATTTTTGTAGCCTTCAGTTAAAGAGGTGTTTCACACATAATATATCTGCACTTTGCTTTCATTGGTTTGATTAGTCATCAAACAAAAACCTCTGAACACATACAGAGATCATTGTGAATGAGGATTATTTACCTCTTGTAATTTTATTCCCTAACAAACTATAAGCTACGTGGCTACAACCAAAGCTGTTGAATTACAGGTGGCAGGTCAGTCTAGCCTCTTCCACTACATGGGGTACAATTTCTACAGAAACAATGTACATACTGTACAGATCTGTCATTGACCAGGTTTTATTATTTATGTTCTCCTTTCATAAAAGACAAAAAACATTCCAGACAAGCAGATGTTTTGCCTTACAGTTGTTAATGTTAGTAATCATTAGTTTTAATCAGGGCTAGTCCCCATTTGGCTGTCTCCACACTTGTTCACAAAGGACATCTGGAATAATAATATCGTCAGCAAGTATAAGTTGCATGGAGTCTAAAAATATGTGCATCATGTCTGTGTTTACATTTACAGCTTTTTGAAACACCAGCATCTCCCTTTCACCTAAAGCAATATCTATGCATATCATCTCGCCTTCTTCACACACAACATGAAAACGTAGTGTAGCTTGGAAAATAAAACTACTGAATGATAATTATTCAAATGAAGTAAAATGTTCGAGTATATAAGATCAAGTATAACAGAACATTGTCAAAGTAGTGCATACACACAGCACAAACTAGTTTCCAGCCTGCATCCAGAACATCACAGCTAGTTAAATGCTAAATGCTATGCTTGTCAGTGTTTCTTATTCTATAGCTAGCTGACTTCCCTTATATTTATAGGCAATGTGTTCCATAGCTTTGGGCCAACAAAACCTACCTTCTTGAACCGCCAATAAACCAGCAGCAGATGTCTCAGTGTTCTTGAAGGGCAAATAGGGAAAATAGGAGTTAGCAATGTAGCTTTATTATAGCCCATTAAGGGCTTTGTATATAGGAAGGAGTACGTTGAAATCACACATATATATAGGTATATATATATAGGTATATAATGTAGCATGGTTCACAGCAGTTTTCAAGAGGTTACAGTCGGGCATTTCATGAGTACAGGCAAAGGGCAAAGAGCACTGAGATGCATCACTGCAAGATATAATTGACAATTATTTTTCTTTAAGATAGTCAATGAATGGACCCCATATGTTTGAAAATGTATTGGGTGCTTTAGATTTGTCAAAGCGTATTCTCTCCATCTGTGTGATAACGATCATTTCATTGAGCCATTTCTGGAAGCACGGGGGTGTAGATGCTTTCCAGTCTGTTAAAATCTTTTTTTTTGCCAGCTACCATGCCAACCATTAAGTGCTGATTGTTCCTCAGGTGTATAGTTTAAAGCAGTCTCTGAGCAGTTGTGGATCAGGGCGAATGTCCTTTTCGTAGAAAACTAGAAAACCACGGGAATATTTCACACCAAAATCGATGTAGATGAGGACGAAGCCAGAAGAGATGCGCCAAAGGACCCTCTACAACTCTGCATCTATCACACAATGGGAAAACTGAGGAGGAAACTTTGTTTAAACTTTTTGTTTTTATTGCATAAGTTTATATCTAACATTTATGGAGCAGGTTTGGATTCTATTCAAGCCTTCAGCTCAAATACCATCAGACACATCCAGATTCAGCTCAGTGGACTGAGCTCCTTTCAGGTGTTTGGTGGATGCAGATGTAGTAAACAGGTACACAAAGCGAGATATCAAGTGTTTGAAGTCTGGAGGAAGATGCAAGAGATCATAAAATAAGCAGCTTTCTGGCTTGTTTTCAAAGTGTGGAATTTGGGTTTTGACATAATGCCTAATTTTTGGAGATAGTGAGAGAAGTGGGAATTGGGGATGTTACATTTTTCTTTCAGCTGAATAAATTATGCAAATTTGTTATCTATGAATAAACTTCCAAGAGTCGCAAAACCTTTGTTGCTCCAAACAAGAAGTTTCAATGCTTAGCCACAAGGGGAAGTTTTCTTGTGAGATGTTGTTTGGGAATCCCGATTGCCAGAAAGTCAAAGCTCTTGCCTTGGCTGCCCAATAATAGTTTCTAAACACAGGAAGGCCTTGGAGGATTGGAAGATTTTGAAACAAATACAGAAAACTAGGGAGCGACACCATCTTCATCGCATTGATTTGCCCCACCTTAGACAAGGGCAGAATCCTCCACCTCTCTATGTTCAGTTTAAGCTTTGTGAGCATTTCCTCATTCATTCATTCATTTTCTATAAGCGTTTATCCTGTGGTAGCAGGGGGGTTGGAGCCTATCCCAGCTGACTTTGGGCGTGAGGCTGGGTACACCCTGGACAAGTCACCAGTTACATAATAAGTAATCCCTACATTTATCTGATTCTAAGATCCTCATCATTTACTGTGAGTCATCCAGCCTTAGCAGACTGCATGACCTCAATAATAAAGTCAGCCACTGAACAGCCCTCTGAACTTTTTATTACAGTCAGCCATATTTCCTGATTACAATGCATCACACATGACATCCAGTCAATTTCCTTTATCTGTCTTCCTGGTTGTTTTTTTTTTTTACTCTATCTGGAGGCATAATGGGTGTGGGAGTGAGCTGTGTGAGGTGGAGGTGTGGTGATGGATGGCCGGTGATGACAGTTCCTCAACAGCTCCGTGCCTCTGCTTGTCATCATCACTTAATGGAGCAGCTCCTCTGTTGTTATTGTGTTGTGAATAGTATTGATTTTACTGGGAGAATAGCAGGGAGAGGCTTAGTCCAGGACACATAGTGCACACATGTTAGATAGCCTGAAAGTCCACCTGCACTTTTAACAAGCTTGGTGCACTGGCTGTTTATGTTCTTCTTCGTATTTAGCAACCATTCATTGACTGTAAGGGACAGAACAGAAAGCCAACACAAGTGTCTGGGTTTTATGAGAGAGAGAGAGAGAGAGAGAGAGAAGAGGCTGTGTGACCCAGATGAAGTGATAGGGTCATCCAGCTTAATAAGAGAAAATCAGAGAGAAAAATAAATTATGCCAGACTCATGTTGGTCAAAGAAAGCTGCCACTTGTTTTTGAAGTACCACCAGCATTCCATGCTGTTTCCATTCATAACCTTTTCAAGGTGACGCTTTGTGGTTTAGATTCAGACATCATTGAAGTGAGACTGATGCCATGATTGTCGCTTAGTTGTGTTCTGGTGAAGCAGTTTAAGTTAAACATGAGAAATATGTGACATTCACTGCAACCTCATATTGCTTTAGAGCACCAGCAGACCAAAACCACCATAAGCATCATTTACTCAATTCAGTTGGAGAGAAAAGACGTCTGAACACACTCGAAACTCTTGAAAATGATTCGGTGCTCATCAAATATGAATCGAGATCCTTACGCAGGGAACACAGGAAGGGACTTACATGCACTAACATGAATTTGATGCTCAGATTACAACACAGTGTGACTTCATTCTTAGTTCAGGACATCTGTATATCTATATAGTTTCATAGCAAATCTCTGTTTGCTGCTATATAAATGTCATATTTTCAACCTCTAATATCACATCTGATTTCAGTATAAATAATAAAGAAGATAGACTCCATAGAATAGCACCAAATATGACCCAAATAAATTTGTTGGTGTCTTTTAAGGTAGCTGCTCTCGTATTTTTAAAAATGGCACAAGTGACCATGTGTAAAGTAGAAAGGACAGTTCATAGTGTTGAACTCACACACCATTGTGACCACAGTCTGTAGCTGTTTAGAGTTTTAGCATCTTTCAGCTCATTGTTTTTACATTCTGTGACTCTCACTGCTCTCGTCAGCATTTCCCAGCTTTAGCAAGCAGCTTGTTTTAAACCGACTGCATGCTACCTGCCCAGCAGACACACAGTTAGCAACTAGCATTTGAACATAGTGCAGCATTTAGCAGCTAAAGAGACAGGTAGCCTTTAAATGAACATGGACAGCCAAAGAGGAGACAGGAAGTGGGGGAAGCCATGTGGCAAAGGGCTACAGGGGACATCAAACCCGTGCCGGCCGCTGAAGGACTGTAGCCTCAATATATGGGGCGCATGTTGTTCTATAATATGATTGGAGATGTGATCTTAAAGGGTAGAGGCATCTTTTATTTAATCTCACTTTAACATACAGTAGTTCTAACATATCATTTCTGGTTATTGAGGTGTCCTTAATTTTGAAATAGACAATATTTAGATGTTTATTTCAGCTATTTATAGTTTAAAAGGCTTTACAAGCTCTTTACTTCATGCACCACTCTGTATAACACTATTGTTCTTTTTCTTTAAAAAAAAGCACAAAAAAAAAGCATCTACTTGTGGTAACGGGACTCATTGCTCATTGTTCAGGAGATGCTGTAGACAGCACCTACACACACACACACACACACACACACACACACACACACACACACACACACACACACACACACACACACACACACACACACACACACACACACACACACACACACACACACACACAGGTATTAAGATATTCAACTCTGCTCATTTGGTTTGGTAATGTTGACGGCTGAGACAAGGCCTCCAGATCCCTGATGAGAACCAATCCAAAGGGGAACGCTCAAGTGTATGTGTGCATTTAAAGGCTGCCCTTCAAAAGTTACCACGCCATGCTTCTATAGAATATGAAAACACACATCAACTGCTGCATTTCAGAGACAGGAAAACCACAGAGGAACTGCTTCCAGACTCACTTGCATACAATATGTAGGCCACGGTTTTTGAAAACCCAATCCTTATGCATGCATAATAAAGAGCAGAAAAATGAATAAGAACCTGCTGCTGCTGTGCTGCCACCATGATACACTTCTTGTAGCCTTTAAACAGGAAGTCTGTTCCTCATTATCACTTATAAATATACTTAGATATGAAAAAGATGCTGTGGAGGATTGACTTGGAAAAGCTCTGTATCTTGAGTTTTAGAAAAAACTGCAGAATCATTCTGACCTACAGCAGCTTCTCATTAATGCACCATTGTTTGTCAGCTTTAATTGTACCACAGCAGTGCCAACATCCATTCTCAGTTTATTACCCGACTAACAATAGAGAGGATTTCCTGTTGAGACAAATCACTTGTCAATGGAGGATTTTTAGGATACTTCCTTCCAGCAACCTCTCTCCCACCATGTCCAAACGCCATGTCCAAAAGCTGCTCTAATAAATGGACCATAGATTATATAGATTATATTTTTAAATTAAATCCCTTTGGTTAATTGTACAGTCATCATTGTTGACTCACATATTGTAAATATTTTGACTGATTTGTTGCTCTTTTGTCTGTAAATGAAATTGACTCATGGACCCATCTAGTGGTTGCATCATGGTACTACAGTCTTTAATAAGATAACCGATAATATTCATATCAGCTAATTGATCCATTCAGGCGGAAGGAACAAAATAAGATGAACACCAAATGTTTCCAAACCATCCTTAACATTCTTTTTCAGTGATTGACATCAAGCTGGACAAACCACAGGAGCCCCAGACTACTGAAGGTGGCTGTTCCTGTTAATACTCAGCACCATCCTGGAAGAAAACAACAACATAATTTACACCACATGCTTGTTATATTGCTTCCTATTAGTTAACTTGCAGTTGATTTTGCACGTTGAGAGTTTGGGCTCCTCACCTGACTACTGGTTATCGTTTGGAACTAGCAATATGTGAATTTGGTTGTAAAGTAGTGAAGCCTACTTTGTTAATGAAACTGGCAAAGAGTCTTAAAACCTGCACACAAAAAAAAGAGACAAAGATGTGGAAAAAAAAATCCCCAACTAGCGTATGTAGAAACAATTTTTTAAGTAGACAAGGAGGTTTCCCCACTTTCTTTTTGTATATTTTTGTATATTCAGGGACTTCTCTCTGGAAAGTTTTTTTTTCTTAAAGATGCAACTGTCTAAGCTCTGTATTTGAGAGTTAAATTAGAACAGATGGTTTTAGAAGCATTTTTATGGGTCCCACTCTTGTTACAGGCAAAGATGGAGGTCCTCCTTACATTATTAACCAAACAACAACCACTCCAAACTGTTACCTGTTACATATTCATCATTATCTCAAGACTTATTACCTAGATATAACCCATAACCTCTGTGGGATCCATAATTTTGCCTTATAAGACAAACTGAAGAGAAACATCTTGAGTATCTAATGCATGCCTAGTTTTTCAGCATAGGTACTGTTTACCAGTGTACACAAGTTTGAATATGTATCATCACACCATGCACTCCAAAATGACTAGTCCAAGTCTTTACGTTTCTGAAAGCTGTTGAACTGGATTTGTATACTTGACTTCGGAATATCTTTTTGTCGTACTTGTGTGTAAATGTGCGCTTTCTGTATAGGCAACGTTAGAATGCAGTTACACAGAAGGCCATCGGCAGGTTGTGTCATTCTCACCACTTTATGGCACCATTTAGTCACCATTTGTTTGCAGTATGTCATACACTCCAACACTCATGGCAGTATGACATCTGCTTGATTGTTTGATATCTCGTAGTTGTGATTATGGTAGTCTGCACATATGGTGTTAGTGAGCAGTGGCGAATCAAAGGCCTTGCCTTTTGTCACAGAGGAACATATATAGACTTAAATGCAGGTTCTGTGATCGACACAGACCTTTAACGTTGTAAATGAGTGCATTGTTTCATTTCTGACAAAAGACTAATTTGCACATGTAGACCTTTCAGGTTAATATGAAGTTATGAAAAGCTTCATTGTTAATGTACAGTCACTTAATTCAAGACCTGTCTGATTGTCATAGAAGCTGTAATGTGTTCCCACTGAAGTGAGATTTTCTTTTTTGCTGCTTGTCTTTAAACTGACTACTGATGTTGGCATTATGCAATGTTGTTGGAATTTGGTCTACTTTTTGTTCTTGTAGAGCCAGGTATCATAATGAGTGAAGTCAGGAGGTGTTGAGAACACTGCTTTGATTTGACTTGTGTTTGAAGTGAAATCTTACTGCACTTTTTAAGAAGATGTTTTAGAATTAGAGTGACGATGTAAGTCTTGGTGGAAAAATGGTGGAAAAATAAACTTTCTCTCCAGAACATTTGGAGTACTGCATCTTAGAGTAGACTTGATTTATTGATTCTTCACACGTGTCTAAAAAGAGGAGCACTCTTGTGAAAGCTAGTGAGCCTTTCTAACTCACATTATGAGCCAAATAATAATAATAATACTTAGAAACAGAGTTGGGTGATTTATGACAGGAGATCCTGACTAGAACTCTTCCTTCTGTGGGTTTGGGAATGAAAAAAAATCCATGTTGCATTTCAAGCTAAAATCTTCCAGAATAAAAAAGGAACTAATGATGTATCAACCCTCTGTGTTGCTGCCTACTTATTATTTCAAAACAGGAATGTACTGCTCTCATTACCGACCACACAGCCTTGTAAGGACGGCACTTTTTGAGAAATGACACAATGGGTATTTATTTTTAAATGAGGTCAAATGATTTGTTGGTTACTGTAGATGTTTCTTTGTATTTATTCCCCTCACACTTTAAAGTCCACCTTTGTATCCTGAAGGCCCATTTTGGAAATGGACCAAGTAATGCAACAAACGTCTTTGCATGTTGGGGATCTGAATTTTAGGATGGAGGCCATGGCCATTCCCTTGTGGCGGGGGGTTTGGGGGTGGGTATGTTCTGTCACAGCTCTGTGCAGCAGACCTGATCAGTCCAGAGCTGACTCTCCATTCACATTGTACAGAGATCCAGCATGTCTCTCCAAATGATTAATAAAGATGTCTTATACCAAAGTCATGTGGATTTCTTTGTGTTGAGCTTTTCTTAAACACACAATTTATTATCCTTAGTACATTTTATCTTCACTATAATCAGTACACTACTGTTACAATAGGCTGACTGCATAGTGCCCATCGCCCACCAACCTGTAACACATGCAAACACCATGGATATATGCCTTCCATTGAGTTGAAATAGCTACAAGTTTTCAATATACTTTATATAGTTAACTCGGAGACAATAAACTTTTGAGATAATACAGCTCATCTAATCACATCTTCCCCTTCCAATTCCAATGGTTACTTCTCTACAAAATTTAATTGAGCTTTCAGAGATTACTAATCAGAGAGAACTAATGAACAAACAGACAGACTAATGACAATGAAAGCATCAGAGGTATGAAGGAGGTAATAATTGCCGACACTAGAATGACAGTAGAGCTTGGCGGAGCTCATACCTCCACCAAGGCTGAACAATCTGTCTGTTTAGCTTGCCTGAGCCACGCCCACCCCTCCACAAAGTTCTTGGAAATTGGTTCAGGTGTTTTTGTCTACTCAGGGCATTATCCAACATTCTATCTATGACACAATGTTAAGAAATTTTTTTTTTTTTAATCCTGCACCCCTCTATCTGGATCTGCACTAAAATTAAAAGGTTCTTGTCAGTCCCATGTCACCTGTCAGCAAAAGTTTCATGGGGTTGGGTTCAGTAATTTTTGCCTAATTATGGTAAATGGTAAAACACCCTGTCTTTCAACATTTAAGAAGATGGGGGAAAATAATCTTGTACCTGATCTGGATCTGTAACCAAATTTAATGGCCTCTTCACCGACCCAAGTCCCATTCTTTCACTAAGTTTCATGGAAACCCATCCAGCACATTTTCAACCAAAAAACAAATGGACACGAGGAAAAACATAACCTCCTTGTTGAAAATAATTAATGAGTAAATGGGTCAAGTTACTAGTTGAGGAAATAGATTTAAATTCAAATGTCCAGCTTCTGCCACTCCAAGTGGGAACAGCAGGATTACAAACCTGACCTAACCAAGCACCCACTTTATGTGGCGTTTGCATCCTCTTCAGTAAACACATTGGGAACCTTGATGGTGTTGATGAAGGGATACCTGAGCTCATCTGAATGTGCTGGTATATCATACCAAAATTGTTAGGAACCACTGGTGTAGTTTCTAGTAATGAAGCAATAATTGTGTCAGTGTTAAGAATTTGTACATGTTATGGCATGTATGGTTTCTATTTTTACACATGAATAAATATCCCTAGAGATAATACCTGTCATCAGAATGATCTACTGTATTGACCATAACTGGAGTGACCCCTCAAGAGGCCATCGGGGCAAAAATGAAATACTGGTACATATATTACATTAAGTAAATATAATACCTACTAAAATCTTAAAGCTGTAAATCTACACACAAGACAGGACCTTACATTAAGATGTGAGACTATGAAACTTAAAAAGTAAACCCAATGGACACATCATTTGTCTTAAAATAGAAAAGTCTAATTCTTAAGGATTAAAATGTTATTCGGTCTGTTATGACCAGACTATCATGGCTAATGTTAGTCAACACAAGGTAGACATGTGACTGACTAATTGAGTAGCTGCGACTCCTCTGTCAATGTTACAGTGTGTTTGTGTCTGTTACTATTATCCTGTCAATGTTACAGTGTGTTTGTGTCTGTTACTATTATCCTGTCAATGTTACAGTGTTTGTGTCTGTTACTATCATCCTGTCAATGTTACAGTGTGTTTGTGTCTGTTACTATTATCCTGTCAATGTTACAGTGTTTGTGTCTGTTACTATTATCCTGTCAATGTTACAGTGTGTTTGTGTATGTTACCATTATCCTGTCAATGTTACAGTGTGTTTGTGTCTGTTACTATTATCCTGTCAATGTTAGTGTGTTTGTGTCTGTTACCATTATCCTGTCAATGTTAGTGTGTTTGTGTCTGTTACCATTATCCTGTCAATGTTAGTGTGTTTGTGTCTGTTACTATTATCCTGTCAATGTTACAGTGTGTTTGTGTCTGTTACTATTATCCTGTCAATGTTAATGTGTTTGTGTCTGTTATTATTATCCTGTCAATGTTAGTGTGTTTGTGTCTGTTACCATTATCCTGTCAATGTTAGTGTGTTTGTGTCTGTTACCATTATCCTGTCAATGTTACAGTGTGTTTGTGTCTGTTACCATTATCCTGTCAATGTTAGTGTGTTTGTGTCTGTTACCATTATCCTGTCAATGTTACAGTTTGTTTGTGTCTGTTACTATTATCCTGTCAATGTTACAGTGTGTTTGTGTCTGTTACTATTATCCTGTCAATGTTACAGTGTGTTTGTGTCTGTTACTATTAGCCTTTCAATATTACAGTGTGTTTGTGTCTGTTACTATTATCCTGTCAATGTTACAGTGTTTGTGTCTGTTACTATTATCCTGTCAATGTTACAGTTTGGGTGTCTGTTACCATTATCCTGTCAATGTTACAGTGTGTTTGTGTCTGTTACCATTATCCTGTCAATGTTACAGTGTGTTTGTGTCTGTTACTATTATCCTGTCAATGTTACAGTGTTTGTGTCTGTTACTATTATCCTGTCAATGTTACATTGTGTTTGTGTCTGTTACCATTATCCTGTCAATGTTAGTGTGTTTGTGTCTGTTACTATTATCCTGTCACTGTTACAGTGTTTGTGTCTGTTACTATTATCCTGTCAATGTTACATTGTGTTTGTGTCTGTTACCATTATCCTGTCAATGTTACAGTGTGTTTGTGTCTGTTACTATTATCCTGTCAATGTTACAGTGTGTTTGTGTCTGTTACTATTATCCTGTCAATGTTACAGTATGTTTATGTCTGTTACTATTATCCTGTCAATGTTACAGTGTGTTTGTGTCTGTAACCATTATCCTGTCAATGTTAATGTGTTTGTGTCTGTTACTATTATCCTGTCAATGTTACAGTGTGTTTGTGTCTGTTACCATTATCATGTCAATGTTACAGTGTGTTTGTGTCTGTTACCATTATCCTGTCAATGTTAATGTGTTTGTGTCTGTTACTATTATCCTGTCAATGCTACAGTGTGTTTGTGTCTGTTACCATTATCCTGTTAATGTTACAATGTGTTTGTGTCTGTTACCATTATCCTGTCAATGTTACAGTGTGTTTGTGTCTGTTACCATTATCATGTCAATGTTACAGTGTTTGTGTCTGTTACCATTATCCTGTTGATGTTACAGTGTGTTTGTGTCTGTAACCATTATCCTGTCAATGTTACAGTGTGTTTGTGTCTGTTACCATTATCATGTCAATGTTACAGTGTGTTTGTGTCTGTTACCATTATCCTGTCAATGTTACAGTGTGTTTGTGTCTGTTACTATTATCCTGTCAATGTTAGTGTGTTTGTGTCTGTTACTATTAGCCTTTCAATGTTACAGTGTGTTTGTGTCTGTTACTATTATCCTGTCAATGTTACAGTGTTTGTGTCTGTTACTATTATCCTGTCAATGTTAGTTTGTTTGTGTCTGTTACCATTATCCTGTCAATGTTACAGTGTGTTTGTGTCTGTTACCATTATCCTGTCAATGTTACAGTGTGTTTGTGTCTGTTACTATTATCCTGTCAATGTTACATTGTGTTTGTGTCTGTTACTATTATCCTGTCAATGTTACAATGTGTTTGTGTCTGTTACCATTATCCTGTCAATGTTACACAGTGTTTGTGTCTGTTACTATTATCCTGTCAATGTTAGTGTGTTTGTGTCTGTTACCATTATCCTGTCAATGTTAGTGTGTTTGTGTCTGTTACTATTATCCTGTCAATGTTACAGTGTGTTTGTGTCTGTTACTATTATCCTGTCAATGTTAATGTGTTTGTGTCTGTTATTATTATCCTATCAATGTTAGTGTGTTTGTGTCTGTTACCATTATCCTGTCAATGTTGCAGTGTGTTTGTGTCTGTTACTATTATCCTGTCAATGTTACAGTGTGTTTGTGTCTGTTACTATTATCCTGTCAATGTTACAGTGTGTTTGTGTCTGTTACCATTATCCTGTCAATGTTAGTGTGTTTGTGTCTGTTACTATTATCCTGTCAATGTTACAGTGTGTTTGTGTCTGTTACTATTATCCTGTCAATGTTACAGTGTGTTTGTGTCTGTTACCATTATCCTGTCAATGTTACAGTGTGTTTGTGTCTGTTACCATTATCCTGTCAATGTTACAGTGTGTTTGTGTCTGTTACTATTATCCTGTCAATGTTAGTGTGTTTGTGTCTGTTACCATTATCCTGTCAATGTTAGTGTGTTTGTGTCTGTTACTGTTATCCTGTCAATGTTACAGTGTATTTGTGTCTGTTACTATTATCCTGTCAATGTTACAGTGTTTGTGTCTGTTATTATTATCCTGTCAATGTTAGTGTGTTTGTGTCTGTTACCATTATCCTGTCAATGTTACAGTGTGTTTGTGTCTGTTACCATTATCCTGTCAATGTTAGTGTGTTTGTGTCTGTTACCATTATCCTGTCAATGTTACAGTGTGTTTGTGTCTGTTACCATTATCCTGTCAATGTTACAGTGTGTTTGTGTCTGTTACCATTATCCTGTCAATGTTACAGTGTGTTTGTGTCTGTTACCATTATCCTGTCAATGTTAGTGTGTTTGTGTCTGTTACCATTATCCTGTCAATGTTACAGTGTGTTTGTGTCTGTTACCATTATCCTGTCAATGTTAGTGTGTTTGTGTCTGTTACTATTATCCTGTCAATGTTAGTGTGTTTGTGTCTGTTACTATTATCCTGTCAATGTTACAGTGTGTTTGTGTCTGTTACTATTATCCTGTCAATGTTACAGTGTGTTTGTGTCTGTAACCATTATCCTGTCAATGTTAATGTGTTTGTGTCTGTTACTATTATCCTGTCAATGTTACAGTGTGTTTGTGTCTGTTACCATCATCATGTCAATGTTACAGTGTGTTTGTGTCTGTTACCATTATCCTGTCAATGTTAATGTGTTTGTGTCTGTTACTATTATCCTGTCAATGTTACAGTGTGTTTGTGTCTGTTACCATTATCCTGTTAATGTTACAGTGTGTTTGTGTCTGTTACCATTATCATGTCAATGTCACAGTGTGTTTGTGTCTGTTACCATTATCCTGTTAATGTTACAGTGTGTTTGTGTCTGTTACCATTATCCTGTTAATGTTACAGTGTGTTTGTGTCTGTAACCATTATCCTGTCAATGTTACAGTGTGTTTGTGTCTGTTACCATTATCCTGTCAATGTTACAGTGTGTTTGTGTCTGTTACTATTATCCTGTCAATGTTAGTGTGTTTGTGTCTGTTACTATTAGCCTTTCAATGTTACAGTGTGTTTGTGTCTGTTACTATTATCCTGTCAATGTTACAGTGTTTGTGTCTGTTACTATTATCCTGTCAATGTTAGTGTGTTTGTGTCTGTTACCATTATCCTGTCAATGTTACAGTGTGTTTGTGTCTGTTACTATTATCCTGTCAATGTTACAGTGTGTTTGTGTCTGTTACCATTATCCTGTCAATGTTACAGTGTGTTTGTGTCTGTTACCATTATCCTGTCAATGTTAGTGTGTTTGTCTGTTACTATTATCCTGTCAATGTTACAGTTTGTTTGTGTCTGTTACTATTATCCTGTCAATGTTAGTGTGTTTGTGTCTGTTACTCTTATCCTGTCAATGTTACAGTGTGTTTGTGTCTGTTACCATTATCCTGTCAATGTTACAGTGTGTTTGTGTCTGTTACCATTATCCTGTCAATGTTAGTGTGTTTGTGTCTGTTACCATTATCCTGTCAATGTTACAGTGTGTTTGTGTCTGTTACCATTATCCTGTCAATGTTAGTGTGTTTGTGTCTGTTACTATTATCCTGTCAATGTTAGTGTGTTTGTGTCTGTTACTATTATCCTGTCAATGTTACAGTGTGTTTGTGTCTGTTACCATTATCCTGTCAATGTTACAGTGTGTTTGTGTCTGTTACCATTATCCTGTCAATGTTAGTGTGTTTGTCTGTTACTATTATCCTGTCAATGTTACAGTTTGTTTGTGTCTGTTACTATTATCCTGTCAATGTTACAGTGTGTTTATGTCTGTTACTATTATCCTGTCAATGTTACAGTGTGTTTGTGTCTGTTACTATTATCCTGTCAATGTTACAGTGTGTTTCTGTCTGTTACCATTATCCTGTCAATGTTACAGTGTGTTTGTGTCTGTTACTATTATCCTGTCAATGTTAGAGTGTGTTTGTGTCTGTTACTATTATCCTGTCAATGTTACAGTGTGTTTGTGTCTGTTACTATTAGCCTTTCAATGTTACAGTGTGTTTGTGTCTGTTACTATTATCCTGTCAATGTTACAGTGTTTGTATCTGTTACCATTATCCTGCCAATGTTACAGTGTGTTTGTGTCTGTTACTATTATCCTGTCAATGTTACAGTGTTTGTGTCTGTTACTATTATCCTGTCAATGTTACATTGTGTTTGTGTCTGTTACCATTATCCTGTCAATGTTAGTGTGTTTGTGTCTGTTACTATTATCCTGTCAATGTTACAGTGTTTGTGTCTGTTACTATTATCCTGACAATGTTACATTGTGTTTGTGTCTGTTACCATTATCCTGTCAATGTTACAGTGTGTTTGTGTCTGTTACTATTATCCTGTCAATGTTACAGTGTGTTTGTGTCTGTTACTATTATCCTGTCAATGTTACAGTGTGTTTGTGTCTGTTACTATTATCCTGTCAATGTTACAGTGTGTTTGTGTCTGTTACTATTATCCTGTCAATGTTACAGTGTGTTTGTGTCTGTTACTATTATCCTGTCAATGTTACAGTGTGTTTGTGTCTGTTACTATTATCCTGTCAATGTTACAGTGTGTTTGTGTCTGTAACCATTATCCTGTCAATGTTAATGTGTTTGTGTCTGTTACTATTATCCTGTCAATGTTACAGTGTGTTTGTGTCTGTTACCATCATCATGTCAATGTTACAGTGTGTTTGTGTCTGTTACCATTATCCTGTCAATGTTAATGTGTTTGTGTCTGTTACTATTATCCTGTCAATGTTACAGTGTGTTTGTGTCTGTTACCATTATCCTGTTAATGTTACAGTGTGTTTGTGTCTGTTACCATTATCATGTCAATGTCACAGTGTGTTTGTGTCTGTTACCATTATCCTGTTAATGTTACAGTGTGTTTGTGTCTGTTACCATTATCCTGTTAATGTTACAGTGTGTTTGTGTCTGTAACCATTATCCTGTCAATGTTACAGTGTGTTTGTGTCTGTTACCATTATCATGTCAATGTTACAGTGTGTTTGTGTCTGTTACCATTATCCTGTCAATGTTACAGTGTGTTTGTGTCTGTTACTATTATCCTGTCAATGTTAGTGTGTTTGTGTCTGTTACTATTAGCCTTTCAATGTTACAGTGTGTTTGTGTCTGTTACTATTATCCTGTCAATGTTACAGTGTTTGTGTCTGTTACTATTATCCTGTCAATGTTAGTGTGTTTGTGTCTGTTACCATTATCCTGTCAATGTTACAGTGTGTTTGTGTCTGTTACCATTATCCTGTCAATGTTACAGTGTGTTTGTGTCTGTTACTATTACCCTGTCAATGTTACAGTGTTTGTGTCTGTTACTATTATCCTGTCAATGTTACAGTGTGTTTGTGTCTGTTACTATTATCCTGTCAATGTTACAGTGTTTGTGTCTGTTACTATTATCCTGTTAATGTTACAGTTTGTTTGTGTCTGTTACTATTATCCTGTCAATGTTACAGTGTGTTTGTGTCTGTTACCACCATCATGTCAATGTTACAGTGTGTTTGTGTCTGTTACCATTATCCTGTCAATGTTAATGTGTTTGTGTCTGTTACTATTATCCTGTCAATCTTAATGTGTTTGTGTCTGTTACCATTATCCCGTCATTATATTGAAAGTCTCACTTAAAGACCCTTACCATCAAATTGTGTTGTAGTGGTGAGAATTATCAAAGAAATGTGCAGCTGGCTGCTGACTCATCGGCCCGTGAGTGTCTGTGACCCCTGGGCCGATTCCTGTTTTACCCAGTCTGTAAAGTTCTGTCCACTTCACATTTAGTCCAGGATTTGCTACACTGCACAGAAATATATGAGCACTGAAGTTATTTGATTTCATTCCAACAGCTCAACACACTCACTGAGTGGGATGTACATGATTAAAAAAGAATGTAGTATTGCACGATGTAATTGCCAGCAATGTGGAAACAGACTTGCGCCATGTTTTTGTTGACACCCGGTTAGAATTCCTCCCACAAAGTAGGTTTATATGCTCTGGCAATAATTTGATCAGACCAACCTGCAGCGATGGAATGCAAATAAGTACTCAAGTACTGCACATCAGTAGAATTCTGAGGCACTTGTACCTCTTGCCAGTATTCTTTTTCATGCTACACTATACCTCTTCTCCATTACATTCATAAGAAAGCAGCACTTTTTACTGTACTGCATTTATCAGCTGTATTTACTAGATACTCTGCAGATTATTACATTGCAGACATTATGCTGACACATGGTATTGCAGAACCTAGTAGTTCCTGGAGTTCACCTTGCCTCCTTTCTGTTAAGTCTGATGGGTCTGATCGCTTCTGCACAGACGTTAGAAAGCTCAACAACGTCACAAAACCAGATTATCACACTCTTCCACGAATGGAGGACAAAGTCGATCATTTTGGCTCTGCCGCTTCTGTGACCATGTTGGACCTTCTGAAGGGTTATTGGCAGGTTCCACTGACTCCACGGGCGAAAGACGTATCAGCGTTTGTTACTCCTGACGCATTTCTGCAATACACCATGATGTGCGTAATGCACTGGCCACGTTTCAGCGGTTAGTTAACCAAGTTTTGGCGGACGTGAAGGGTTGTGATGCGTATCTTGATGACATTGTTGTTTATTTCGGCTCTTGGGACCAGCTGAAATTGGTGTTTAAGAGACTAACCGAGGCAAATTTAACCATAAACTTGTCAAAATGGGAATTTGGCTGCGCCACGGTGGTTTATCTGGGAAAAATAGTCGGGGGAGGACATGTAAAGCCAATTAACTCAAAAATTTAGGCTATTACGTCATTCCCTGTGCCCCGCTCCACTATCTCACTATTTAACTATCTCACTATCTCACATAGGAAACTCATGATAAATGGTATAGAAATAGAAAGAATGAATGAAATCAAATTTCTTGGAGTAATAATAGACAATAAATTATGTTGGAAGCCTCATATAAATCATATTAAAGCTAAAATATCCAAATCAATTGTGCCAAAGATCTTCTAAATCAAACTTCACTATACACCTTATACTGTTCCTTCATTCTCCCGTACATTAGCTACAGTGTGGAAGTGTGGGGAAACACTTATAAAACAAACACAGATCCAATATTCATCCTACAAAAAAAGAGCCATAAGAATTGTCAATAAAAGCACTTACAGAGAACCATCTAACCCAATCTTTATCAAACTTAAAATATCAAATTCAGAGATCTGTTTGATTTTAAAACGGCTCAAATCATGTTCCGAGTAGAAAAAACATCAACAGTTACCTAAAAGTATCCAAGGATTGTTTCAGATGAGAGAAAGTAAACATGACCTGAGAGGAACTTGTATATTTAAAAAACAATTAGTAAGAACCAATGCAAAATATCACTGTGTCACATCTAAAGGAGTTAATTTATGGAACAGTTGCAGTGAAGAAATGAAAACATGTGGAACACTATTCAAATTTAAAAGACTCTTTAAAAGTAAAGTACTGACCAGATATGAGATGGAATTATGATAGTTTGTTTGTTTATGACGTGATACATTTGTTGTTGTGCTACTTGCATATTTGGATTAATTTTATTTGGATTACATGAACCTTGTCTGGTATTAAACATGTTTTCTTTTGTTGGTTTGATTGAAATGGACATTGTTGACACTGGTGGCGGAAAGCTGAAATTTTCAGTTTCATAGTTTAAGTTTACTGTGTAAACAAAATCGGGGTGGGACAAGAAAAGTTTTTAAACTTCTTCCTACTCCTTTCTGAACATGAAGAACATTAATTTGAATTATTATGTATTGTAATTTTGATATGTATGCATATATGTATATATATATACATATATGTATGTATTAATGTCTACTAATGTGTTTGTGTGTGTGTATATATATTTGTATATATATATATATATATATATATGTATGCGTATGTGTATATATGCGTATGTGTATATATATATGTATGGTATGTATGTATGTGTATATTATGTGTATGTGTATATATGTGTACATGTATGTGTGTATGCGTATATGTGTGTGTGTGTATATATATATATACATATACATTTGTTGATGATTATATTTCCTAGTTTTGTTTTACTTTTTATTTGAATTTTATTTTAAAAATGTTCAAAATAAAAAAAATTATCTATCTATCTATCTCCACCTTTTATAGAAAATTATACACATCTGAATATTCTGAAAATGACATGTTATTATTGTTAAATTCATTACAGAACACATCTCAACTCGAGACTCAGAAAGAGAACTTTGTGATCAGTCCTTAACCCAAGCAGAGATCAGTTCATGTGTAGGTTCTCTGAAGGAGAACAAATCCCCGGGGACAGATGGTTTGTCATCAGGATTTGATAAATTATTTGCCAGCAGATGGCGCCCTTTCTATTACAAGTGTTAAATGAGATCTTATCAACTGGTGCTTTATCCTGTAGTATGACTCAATAATGACTCTAAAATTTTGGCCCTTATCCTTGCAAGAAGAATCAATTCTGTTTTGAAGTCTATAATTGATGAAGCACAATCGGGCTTCATGCCTAAGAGACATATTTCCAACATTTCGGGTCAGGAACGCATCTACCTGAGTTTAAATACTTTTGGCCTTTTTTGATTGAATGTTATATTCATCATTCATAAAGACTTCTTGTCATGACAGCTGGGATTTGTTCCTACAACTTCTGAACATTCAATGCTTGATGCTTATCTTACTGAGCTATACCTCTAGCTCTATTTAATATGGTCGGAAGTTCTATTTATTATTCACACTGCTGTGGAGAAAACATCTAAATGTGGGAACTGGGATTTGATCCCATAAACGCAGACCATTACTGGTCTGCAGCATATCCTTCTGAGCTATACCTCTGGCTCTATTAAATATGGTCAGGAGTTCTGTTTAGTCTTCACACTGCTTTGGAGAAAACATCTAAATGTGGGAATGTGGGGACCCTAACCCAGAAATGAAAAACAATCACATTAGTACCCAAGAGGTTTGTTCTGTCGTCGCCCAGGCGTTTGAGTACCAGAACTATTTTTGCATTGTGGTGACGGTGCCGGAGGAACTTATGCTGAAGGCTTGTGGTCGGATCAGGGAGTTCTGCCAGCGCCACTATAAGCCCTGCAGCCATGACAGCAATGACCTGGACCAGTGATAAAGCAGAGCCGGACCAGTCTGGCAGCGTGGAGACCAAAGCCTAGAGAACGGAACAACTGACCTCCAACCATATATAAAGAGTTGGAATCAGCTTTGAAATTATTACCTGATGGTCCATTAATGGTCTAATATTTGTTGTACACTGTATGAAATTTGAAGACCAAATATTTATATTTTATAGAAAAAATACTTGCATTAACCTTTACTTATTTGTATGTATTTGTATAATTTGTGTAACACTTTGTATAATGCAACTTTTTTGCACTATACATACACACCAGCTGGCTTTTTTCTGTCACAATCAGAGAAAGTGAACATATATTTTAAAATGCATTTTTACTACAGTTATGAATTGACAATAATAGAGATTCTAAGTATTGTGTGTTATATTTGACTGATTATATTTGACGATATAATTAGTCCTCCACATTGGGATTCAAGCAGCAAAGGTAACTCTTCAGTCTAGAGATCCTCTTCCGCAATCTTCTGAAGCCACCAGATGAGGCTGAGACTAGAGGAGTTGAGTCTAATGAATTAGCTCCTTCAGAAGACTCGGTAGTTAAATCTTCATCTTTGAAGGGTTGACGTAGTCCATGAGAATTCTTGACTCGAAAGAATCTCCGAATCCTCTTCAGCAATTTTCTGTAGCCACCAGACGAGCCTGTTGGTTCAGCTCCTTCAGAAGAGGTGACATCAGGTGACCCTATGGTGAGACCACCATCACAGAAGAGAGAGAATTTAAGTTTATGGAAATACCTGGTGGCTGGAGGATCGTTATTATTATTATTATTATTATTATATATTATTATCGGTGGGCAACCTGAGGAGCTCTTCACTGTGTCTGTTGAAAATGATGGCAACTCATTCATGATAGCTTGGGAGGCGTCCAGACTGGAATAAGTATGACAATCAGTTAGACAATCAATCAATCAATCAATCGATAAAACCATTAAAACCATTATGTGATGTCCACTAGCAGACACACAGTCACTTACTAATCATCGGTCTCAAAGCAATTGATCAGGTGGTCCATTGTGATGAATGAATGCTGCAGAGCTTGACTGGGAGAGATTCTCTGATTCTCGTCGTTATGCAGCATCTGTTTCACCAGGTCTGCAAAAGCCATCCTGTCCGCAAGTTCTTCATTCCAGTCTGTTAAATTCACCTGGAAACAGATTCAGATAAATTAATCCGGTCCCTTCCTTTCAGAGACAGGTAATTAACAAGTGCCGTTTCAAACGGATACAGCAGAAAGTGCTTACATGAACGTCTTCCTGATTGCTGGGCTTGGAAATAGTCTCCTCTAGGCTGTGTAGACTTTCAGTTTCACTGTCATAACATAGGACTATTTTACGTTCAATATCACACGCATCAGGCTTGACATAGCAACCCAGGTAGAGGTAGGTCAGGACGATGCCGACACTTGACATATCGGTGTTCATATAGACGTGATTATCGAAGTACTCATCGTTGTCCTTATCCACTGCCTCATCATCTTTACGGGCCCTGCCAAAATCTATCAATTTTACCCTGTGGGGCTGGTCCTGTTTGTTGACAAACATGATATTTCCCTCATGGATGTCAGAATGCTGGATGTTAAGAGCCTTGAGTTTATCCAAAACCAGGAACAGCTGCAGGAACAAACAAGATGGGACAAGTTTGGGATTCAGTTTTCCATTGTTTTTCATTTTGTTGATGTTAATTTTTAATTAGGGTTCATTGATGAGCAATAGATACAGTTCATAGAACAATAAATTGGTTCCATATTAAAATTATACAAACCTGCTTTGCAATAGGCCTGATAGAATGCAGAGTCATTTCCCCATGTTTCTCTACCTCATTTAAGAGGCTCATGTCCAGCATCTCAAATACGAGACAGGTCCGTCCACGGTACTCACACCGGTCCAAGAACTTGATTGTGTAATTGCTGTCTGGATTACTGGCATTAATCTCTTTTAACATGGACAACTGGGCAGGAAAGAGAGACATGACACATTACATAGTACAAACTGTGGTTAAGTAAACAAAATCAAATAAAAGGAATGTACTGTATGTCATAAGAATCAGATGGAGTCAAAAAATCTACCTCTGTCTCTGTGGGGTCATCCCAACCCAATTTGGGGATCTTCACTGCCACTTCCTCTTTTGTTGTGTTGTTTTGGCACCTGACCACATAACTAGTGAGGCCTCGACCGATCTTCTCCATGACAGAGTAGCTAGAAGAGCTGCCGTGCAATAAAATTCTACCTTCCTGGTCCCAATGTGTCGTTAAAACTGTGAGGAAAAAGGTCAACATGGAGATGAAAAACGTGAAGTCTGTGTTTTCAGTCTGTCAGGCTCATTGAATCAACACAAGATGAACTAAAACACAGCTGAAACATGAATGATGTCCTTGTGTTTCAGTGTTAACGTGTCATTTTAAGACCACAGGAACAAGAATGTATTAAATACTGATGATTTTCTGACCTTTTCCATTCATTTAGATAAGTGGATTTTAAAAAGAGATTTAAAATGGTTGCGATAAAATGACCAACACTGTTTTTGAGTAATTTCTATATTCCAAACAATATTTCCAATATTTTCCAAAGTGTCATTATTGGCAGCAGAGGGTAGCCTATAGTGCTGACATATGTAGCGAGAACAGGCCTATAGCTTGTTTAATTAAAACAAGCAACCATAGGAGCTCACATTTTTCCAGGGTGAGATAAATGGTCTCACTGTAATAAATATATCAAGAGACCTGCCTATAAACCCAACATCTGCAGACAAACTCTCCATAACTAAGGTCAAAAGTATTAATCGCTCAGATTATATATTTCTGTATGCCACCATTGTAAGATAGGGTTAAACTCTTGATTAAATAAGTAAATAAATGTTTCTCCATATAAAATCGAAGCTCTCACACCTAATTTACCTCATCTTTAAAATGCTATTTTTATAGTTTATTTTTTTAACAAGTCAACTGAGAAACTAAGGTCAATGTGGATGAGAACTTTCGATTTTTAGACAGTGGACTGATTACTGATAGTAACTGAATAATCAATTGATTATTAAAATTAATATTCTCAATATAAAGTTGGGTGATGTCCTGATTAAATGAGGTAAATTCTGTATATTTTGCTATACATAAAACATACCAGGGAACTCTTGAAAAGGTGTCCAATTTGCTGATTTGTCCTCTAAGTATTCTGACAATGCTGGGCAGTTCTCCATTACAGATTGGGAATCCAGACTGGAACAAGTATGACAATCAGTTAGTGAATCAATCAATCAATCAATCAATAAAGCAAGTAGTCCATCCAACATTGTGTGATGTCCTCTAGCAGACACACAGTCACTTACTAGTTATGCGTCTCAAAGTGATTGATCAGGTGGTCCATTGTAATGAATGGATGCTTCAGAGCTTGACGGGCAGAGATTCTCTGATTCGCGTCGACATGCAGCAGCTGTTTCAGTAAGTCCACAAAAGCCAACCTGTCCTCATATTCCTTATCAGAATGTATTTCCTCCACCTGGATTTAGAAAGTTCCGTTAGCCCAGTCCCTTCCTGCTGTTCCATCTTAACTGATACAACAGAAAGTGCTTACATGATACAACAGAAAAGTGCTTACATGAATCAGGTCGTCCAGACAGCTGAGCCGGTCAGTGGAGTTATTCTGCTGTCCTGGTTCCTAAAGAGACAAAATATGTATGAGAGCCATTTTAAAAGAGTTTAAATAAAACAATCAATTCAAACAAAGTAGAACATGGTTACTCAACCCTTAGCCTCCATGTTGGGCCATCAGCAGCTTCATCCTCAATGAAATAGCGCTCAGTATATTTGCCAGAACCGAGCAGGTGGTCCTCCGGCTGACCCAGAAACTCAACAATGCACTTTACCTGCAGATAGAGGATAAAGAGTCACATCATTTGACATTCGGCAGAAAGTCCCCACTTGGCTGTGTGCATTTATCTGAAGTACTTGACCTACCATCTGATCCTCAGAGGAAGCAGAGAAGAGGTCGTGACCCAGGTAGAGGAAGGCCAGGGTGCAGCCGACTCCCCACAAATCGATGGCCTCAGTGAAGGGCAGGCCAAGAAAAATTTCTGGAGCCCTGAAAAGGGAAGACAAGAGCCAAAGATGAGAAATGGGTGGCAAGCTATGAAGATCAAGACAACAACGTGGATGTTTAAATTGATATAAGCTGTCTTAGACTAATGGATGAGTGTGGCAGGATAAAAATACCTGTACTCAAGTCTCTGAAGGTCCATTCCAGACTGGGCATCTGAAGCTTTAATGGCCATGCCAAAGTCTATTAATTTTACGCAGTTGGGCTGCTTCTTATCATTGACAAGCATGATATTTCCTGGATGGATGTCAGCATGCAGGATATTAACAGCCTTGAGTTCATCCAAAGCCAGAAACAGCTGCAGGAACAAACAAGATGGGACAAGTTTGGGATTCAGTTTCAGGTTAAATTTCTATTGATGAGCAGCAGATAAAGTACATAGAACAATACATTGGTTCAAAGTAGAAGGGCACACAGTAGAATGCAAACCTCCACCAAGGCAGCTCAGGTGCCGTTTATATGAAAATTGGTCTTGCATATAACGTTAAACTGTATTTGCGGTTTGGCTGTTCAGTTACAGAACAACAGCATTTTGGCGGACTGAAAATACAAACTTTTGAAAACAGGTTCAAGAGTGTAATCTTTTGAAAGTGTCGTCACTGTGTAAACTGGAAAAACACAATTCCTATGAAAACTGGTGACATGGCAACACTGTGCATGGCAATTACATTTCCAGCCTAATCGCCATGCTGACATTCTGGGATGTTGATTTGAAAGGTTACACACACAACTACTGGTCTGGCTTGCATAGAACACATTTTCAGCCATTTTTGCAGATTCGTGTACATGAGGAATGTGTACATCTAGGTAATTATACGAACCTGTGTTGCAATAGGTCTAATGTCATGCAAAAACACTCTGTTCCTTTGTGCACACATCAGAAGGTTCATCTCCATCCTCTCAAATACAAGACAGATCGGTCCATCGCGCTCACACTGCTTAAGGAATTTGACATTGAATTTGCTGGATGGATTCTTGAGAGAAATCTCCTCTAACATGGACACCTGGTGAGAAAGGACACACAGTACACATGTGGTTAAAATCAAATAAAGGAATGTAGTGTGTGTCGAAAGAATCGGATGCAGTCCAAAAATCTACCTCTCTCTCTATGTCCTCCTTTTTACAAGTGTCCTTGAAGATCTTCACTGCCACTTCCTTTTTTGTTGTCTTATCACAACACGTGAACACATCACAAAAGCGGCCTTCATCAACCTTCTTCAGAGAAATGTTGGTAGAGTTGAATCTGGACAGAAGGACAATGTCAGAGGCAATGAACATGCAGAATCAAAACCACATCTTATCCACTTTACCTGAGAGAATTAGTGTTGTCATCTATAAATCTGAATAACGGTCAATGTAAACATAATGGGGAAAAAAATAAAATAATATCTGAAAAAGAGGAAACGTATTTCTTGTAAAGTGTAGCATTACATTAACTGTCACGTTAGAAACCATAATATATCAGCATTACTCATATCTCATATGGACATAGTTTCACTTTACTAGTCTGTTTACCACAAAAGCATAAGAGAAAGAATTCCTGAAATTCAGTTACAGCTTTCGGTTTTGGTGTGCCATCCCAAGAATTTCAGTGGCCCCCTCTGGCCACCCCTATGAAAAAATTCTGGAGGCGCCCCTGATAACTGTGTGCAGGGCTAACATGTAGATGATGAACAAGAGTTTGACTAAATGGGTGAAATACTGATACGTCATTGCTAAAGTCTGTAATGAAGTACGCACACTAGACAATTATTTGAGGAGTAGAAAATGAGCCTGTTACCTTTCAGGGCTTTTATTCTGTGCTTCAGCCAGTTTCAGGTAGGTCATCAATTTGGTCACCAAACAGTTCATTTCTTCATCTGTTAAGACAGGCAGGGATTCAGATTAGTAATATGCAGTAATTAGAATACAAATGTGACAGGTAAGAATCCAGCATGATTAGAACACATAGGGTTAGTATTAGGGTTGGGTACTGAGCTCAGGACTTTGAGTCATCAGTTTGGTTGTTGGATAAGTTGTTAATGGAGATACGTTTTATTTGCAGTATAGGGTGAAGTCAGCACGGGTCTGCTGCTCTCCCACCCTCCCCCCTCACTCAGGCCCTCTCCTATCCCAGGCCTCGTGTTTTTCTCTCCTTCTCTTTTGTTTTATTTTTATTCTGTTTTAATCGAAGGTCTTGTACCTAATTTACCTCATCTTTAAAATGCTATTTTTATAGTTTATTTTTTTAACAAGTCAACTGAGAAACTAAGGTCAATGTGGATGAGAACTTTCGATGTTTAGACAGTGGACTGATTACTGATATTAACTGAATAATCAATTGATTATTAAAATGAATATTCTCAATATAAAGTTGGGTGATGTCCTGATTAAATGAGGTAAATTCTGTATATTTTGCTATACATAAAACATACCAGGGAACTCTTGAAAAGGTGTCCAATTTGCTGATTTGTCCTGTAAGTATTCTGACAATGCTGGGCAGTTCTCCATTACAGATTGGAAATCCAGACTGGAACAAGTATGACAATCAGTTAGTGAATCAATCAATCAATCAATCAATAAAGCAAGTAGTCCATCCAACATTATGTGATGTTCTCTAGCAAACACACAGTCACTTACTAGTTATGCGTCTCAAAGTGATTGATCAGGTGGTCCATTGTAATGAATGGATGCTTCAGAGCTTGACGGGCAGAGATTCTCTGATTCGCGTCGACATGCAGCAGCTGTTTCAGTAAGTCCACAAAAGCCAACCTGTCCTCACATTCCCTATCAGAATGTATTTCCTCCACCTGGATTTACAAAGTTCCGTTAGCCCAGTCCCTTCCTGCTGTTCCATCTTAACTGATACAACAGAAAGTGCTTACATGATACAACAGAAAAGTGCTTACATGAATCAGGTCGTCCAGACAGCTGAGCCGGTCAGTGGAGTTATTCTGCTGTCCTGGTTCCTAAAGAGACAAAATATGTATGAGAGCCATTTTAAAAGAGTTTAAATAAAACAATCAATTCAAACAAAGTAGAACATGGTTACTCAACCCTTAGCCTCCATGTTGGGCCATCAGCAGCTTCATCCTCAATGAAATAGCGCTCAGTATATTTGCCAGAACCGAGCAGGTGGTCCTCCGGCTGACCCAGAAACTCAACAATGCACTTTACCTGCAGATAGAGGATAAAGAGTCACATCATTTGACATTCGACAGAAATTCCCCACTTTGCTGTGTGCATTTATCTGAAGTACTTGACCTACCATCTGATCCTCAGAGGAAGCAGAGAAGAGGTCGTGACCCAGGTAGAGGAAGGCCAGGGTGCAGCCGACTCCCCACAAATCGATGGCCTCAGTGAAGGGCAGGCCAAGAAAAATTTCTGGAGCCCTGAGAAGGGAAGACAAGAGCCAAAGATGAGAAATGGGTGGCAAGCTATGAAGATCAAGACAACAACGTGGATGTTTAAATTGATATAAGCTGTCTTAGACTAATGGATGAGTGTGGCAGGATAAAAATACCTGTACTCAAGTGTCTGAAGTTCCATTCCAGGCTGGGCATCTGAAGCTTTAATGGCCATGCCAAAGTCTATTAATTTTACGCAGTTGGGCTGCTTCTTATCATTGACAAGCATGATATTTCCCGGATGGATGTCAGCATGCAGGATATTAACAGCCTTGAGTTGATCCAAAGCCAGAAACAGCTGCAGGAACAAATAAGATGGGACAAGTTTGGGATTCAGTTTCAGGTTAAATTTCTATTGATGAGCAGCAGATAAAGTACATAGAACAATACATTGGTTCAAAGTAGAAGGGCACACAGTAGAATGCAAACCTCCACCAAGGCAGCTCAGGTGCCGTTTATATGAAAATTGGTCTTGCATATAACGTTAAACTGTATTTGCGGTTTGGCTGTTCAGTTACAGAACAACAGCATTTTGGCGGACTGAAAATACAAACTTTTGAAAACAGGTTCAAGAGTGTAATCTTTTGAAAGTGTCATCACTGTGTAAACTGGAAAAACACAATTTCTATGAAAACTGGTGACATGGCAACACTGTGCATGGCAATTACATTTCCAGCCTAATCGCCAAGCTGACATTCTGGGATGTTGATTTGAAAGGTTACACACACAACTACTGGTCTGGCTTGCATAGAACACATTTTCAGCCATTTTTGCAGATTCGTGTACATGAGGAATGTGTACATCTAGGTAATTATACGAACCTGTGTTGCAATAGGTCTAATGTCATGCAAAAACAGTCTGTTCCATTGTGCACACATCAGAAGGTTCATCTCCATCCTCTCAAATACAAGACAGATCGGTCCATCGCGCTCACACTGCTTAAGGAATTTGACATTGAATTTGCTGGATGGATTCTTGAGAGAAATCTCCTCTAACATGGACACCTGGTGAGAAAGGACACACAGTACACATGTGGTTAAAATCAAATAAAGGAATGTAGTGTGTGTTGAAAGAATGGGATGCAGTCCAAAAATCTACCTCTCTCTCTATGTCCTCCTTTTTACAAGTGTCCTTGAAGATCTTCACTGCCACTTCCTTTTTTGTTGTCTTATCACGACACGTGAACACATCACAAAAGCGGCCTTCATCAACCTTCTCCAGAGAAAAGTTGGTAGAGTTGAATCTGGACAGAAGGACAATGTCAGAAGCAATGAACATGCAGAATCAAAACCACTTCTCATCCACTTTCACTGAGAGAATTAGTGTTGTCATCTATAAATCTGAATAACGGTCAATGTAAACATAATGGGGAAAAAAATAAAATAATATCTGAAAAAGAGGAAACGTATTTCTTGTAAAGTGTAGCATTACATTAACTGTCACGTTAGAAACCATAATATATCAGCATTACTCATATCTCATATGGACATAGTTTCACTTTACTAGTCTGTTTACCACAAAAGCATAAGAGAAAGAATTCCTGAAATTCAGTTACAGCTTTCGGTTTTGGTGTGCCATCCCAAGAATTTCAGTGGCCCCCTCTGGCCACCCCTATGAAAAAATTCTGGAGGCGCCCCTGATAACTGTGTGCAGGGCTAACATGTAGATGATGAACAAGAGTTTGACTAAATGGGTGAAATACTGATAAGTCATTGCTAAAGTCTGTAATGAAGTACGCACACTAGACAATTATTTGAGGAGTAGAAAATGAGCCTGTTACCTTTCAGGGCTTTTATTCTGTGCTTCAGCCAGTTTCAGGTAGGTCATCAATTTGGTCACCAAACAGTTCATTTCTTCGTCTGTTAAGACAGGCAGGGATTCAGATTAGTAATATGCAGTAATTAGAATACAAACGTGACAGGTAAGAATCCAGCATGATTAGAACACATAGGGTTAGTATTAGGGTTGGGTACTGAGCTCAGGACTTTGAGTCATCAGTTTGGTTGTTGGATAAGTTGTTAATGGAGATACGTTTTATTTGCAGTATAGGGTGAAGTCAGCTGAGATTTCTGTTGTTGTTTGCCAATTCCATATCAACATATTGTAAAGATGGGTTATGTGATGTTATATGTAGATTAAATACAGCTGTGTTTGAGGGAGGTGTCCACCGTAAGGGTATTGGCTGGGAGTGGCTTGGGGGAGGGACAAAGGGGATTGTTGTGTGTTGTATTGGCTTGTGAGTTCCCCGTGTTGTTCGTTCAGAAAGTTTTGGAGCCAGAGTGAAACGAGTTTTTGATGCTAGTCGGACTAGCCACACTTGTTTTTGTTGTTTTCTTGGGGACACCTCAACCTCTGGGTTAGCTGTGCTCCGGCCAGGTTAATAAATCGGGGCTATTTAGCTTTCAACCGTGAATTTGTCTCCGTTGTCCGTCTAGCTACACGCAACGCTACGATATTTAGTTGACTAAAACAGTGAGATTTTTGTTGTGTCTGAAACCTGAGTATGAAACCAGTTCTACAGTTTATGGTACCCAGTGCTATCTTACAGACTTCAGGGTCATTTACCTTCACTGCTGGGTTCGTTTTGGTATCTGAGGTCAGGTGCTTCTGCAGGGATGTCCATTGACTGGTTTCCTAGGCGACTCGTTTTGATCTCTTGGTGTTTATGGTTAAAATTTTGCTAATGCATGTTTAGAATTGATGTTAGCTCTTTATACTAGAAAGATCAAAGCCTTTTCCCCCCTAATGATCTCATATGGGCATCTGGGTTTCCTTTGATGTTTTTTGTTGTTGTTTTGTTTTGTTTTGTTTTGTTTTGTTTTTTGAGGCTCATTGGATGTAACTTTTGTCATGAGTGTCATGAGGGCCACATGTTTCTGTACACTGTATATCATGTTTTACATTGAGATGTATGACCACAAGCTGTACGGGAGCTGAGCAGAGTTTGATGGCACCATTGATCGTGTGCTTGAAGAATTTGGGGTGGAGCTGGTGTGTCTGGCTGGATTCATGAGGATCCTCACAGGATCTTTTGTAAAGAAATGGAAATATTGTGAAAATGCCTCTTGGACTACATTGCTTACATTATTAAATGTGGTTATCTTGTGGAAGATTTTTTTAACATTTGTTTTTTTTAGTGTCACAGGAAAGCTGTTGAACACCCATCCCTCCTTCAAGGGTGTTAATGCCCAGGAGCAGGTTCTACAGGCTGGGGTGCAGGTCGCAGTAAGAATGACATACTGTAGAAATGCCAGATGCCAGACCAAGAGGATAATACCTGATTTATTTATCCTTATTTAAATGATGGGTCTGATTGCTTCTGCACAGACGTTAGAAAGCTCAACGTCACAAAACTGGATTATCACACTCTCCCACGAATGGAGGACATTTTCGATCGTGTTGGCAAACATACATTAATGAACAGAAAGTCACTGAAGTGTCTCAAGCAGCTGTACTTGATGAGTATCTTCTTACTCACAGAGATGCTTTGGAGAAGCAACCTCAAATGCCACAGCAGAGCTCCTCTGTGTTCCGCCCTCCTAGGTCCGGTGGTGATCCCACTCACTGAGTGGGATATACATGATTAAAAAAGAATGTAGTATTGCACGATGTAATTGCCAGCAATGTGGAAACAGACTTGCGCCATGTTTTTGTTGACACCCGGTTAGAATTCCTCCCACAAAGTAGGTTTATATGCTGTGGCAATGATTTGATCAGACCAACCTGCAGCGATGGAATGCAAATAAGTACTCAAGTACTGCACTTCAGTAGAATTCTGAGGCACTTGTACCTCTTGCCAGTATTCTTTTTCATGCTACACTATACCTCTTCTCCATTACATTCATAAGAAAGCAGCACTTTTTACTGTACTGCATTTATCAGCTGTATTTACTAGATACTCTGCAGATTATTACATTGCAGACATTATGCTGACACATGGTATTGCAGAACCTAGTAGTTCCTGGAGTTCACCTTGCCTCCTTTCTGTTAAGTCTGATGGGTCTGATCGCTTCTGCACAGACGTTAGAAAGCTCAACAACGTCACAAAACCAGATTATCACACTCTTCCACGAATGGAGGACAAAGTCGATCATTTTGGCTCTGCTGCTTCTGTGACCATGTTGGACCTTCTGAAGGGTTATTGGCAGGTTCCACTGACTCCACGGGCGAAAGACGTATCAGCGTTTGTTACTCCTGACGCATTTCTGCAATACACCATGATGTGCGTAATGCACTGGCCACGTTTCAGCGGTTAGTTAACCAAGTTTTGGCGGACGTGAAGGGTTGTGATGCGTATCTTGATGACATTGTTGTTTATTTCGGCTCTTGGGACCAGCTGAAATTGGTGTTTAAGAGACTAACCGAGGCAAATTTAACCATAAACTTGTCAAAATGTGAATTTGGCTGCGCCACGGTGGTTTATCTGGGAAAAATAGTTGGGGGAGGACATGTAAAGCCAATTAACTCAAAAATTTAGGCTATTACGTCATTCCCTGTGCCCCGCTCCACTATCTCACTATTTAACTATCTCACATAGGAAACTCATGATAAATGGTATAGAAATAGAAAGAATGAATGAAATCAAATTTCTTGGAGTAATAATAGACAATAAATTATGTTGGAAGCCTCATATAAATCATATTAAAGCTAAAATATCCAAATCAATTGTGCCAAAGATCTTCTAAATCAAACTTCACTATACACCTTATACTGTTCCTTCATTCTCCCGTACATTAGCTACAGTGTGGAAGTGTGGGGAAACACTTATAAAACAAACACAGATCCAATATTCATCCTACAAAAAAAGAGCCATAAGAATTGTCAATAAAAGCACTTACAGAGAACCATCTAACCCAATCTTTATCAAACTTAAAATATCAAATTCAGAGATCTGGTTGATTTTAAAACAGCTCAAATCATGTTCCGAGTAGAAAAAACATCAACAGTTACCTAAAAGTATCCAAGGATTGTTTCAGATGAGAGAAAGTAAACATGACCTGAGAGGAACTTGTATATTTAAAAAACAATTAGTAAGAACCAATGCAAAATATCACTGTGTCACATCTAAAGGAGTTAATTTATGGAACAGTTGCAGTGAAGAAATGAAAACATGTGGAACACTACTCAAATTTAAAAGACTCTTTAAAAGTAAAGTACTGACCAGATATGAGATGGAATTATGATAGTTTGTTTGTTTATGACGTGATACATTTGTTGTTGTGCTACTTGCATATTTGGATTAATTTTATTTGGATTACATGAACCTTGTCTGGTATTAAACATGTTTTCTTTTGTTGGTTTGATTGAAATGGACATTGTTGACACTGGTGGCGGAAAGCTGAAATTTTCAGTTTCATAGTTTAAGTTTACTGTGTAAACAAAATGGGGGTGGGACAAGAACAGTTTTTAAACTTCTTCCTACTCCTTTCTGAACATGAAGAACATTAATTTGAATTATTATGTATTGTAATTTTGATATGTATGCATATATGTATATATATATACATATATGTATGTATTAATGTCTACTAATGTGTGTGTGTGTGTGTATATATATTTGTATATATATATATGTATGCGTATGTGTATATATATTTGTATATATATATATATATATATATATGTATGCATATATGTATATATATATACATATATGTATGTATTAATGTCTACTAATGTGTGTGTGTGTGTGTATATATATATATGTATATATATATATATATATGTGTATGCGTATGTGTATATATATGTATGGTATGTATGTATGTGTATATTATGTGTATGTGTATATATGTGTACATGTATGTGTGTATGCGTATATGTGTGTGTGTGTGTGTATATATATATATATATATATATATATATATATATATATATATATATATATTTGTTGATGATTATATTTGCTAGTTTTGTTTTAGTTTTTATTTGAATTTTATTTTAAAAATGTTCAAAATAAAAAAAATTATCTATCTATCTATCTATCTCCACCTTTTATAGAAAATTATACACATCTGAATATTCTGAAAATGACATGTTATTATTGTTAAATTCATTACAGAACACCTCTCAACTCGAGACTCAGAAAGAGAACTTTGTGATCAGTCCTTAACCCAAGCAGAGATCAGTTCATGTGTAGGTTCTCTGAAGGAGAACAAATCCCCGGGGACAGATGGTTTGTCATCAGGATTTGATAAATTATTTGCCAGCAGATGGCGCCCTTTCTATTACAAGTGTTAAATGAGATCTTATCAACTGGTGCTTTATCCTGTAGTATGACTCAATAATGACTCTAAAATTTTGGCCCTTATCCTTGCAAGAAGAATCAATTCTGTTTTGAAGTCTATAATTGATGAAGCACAATCGGGCTTCATGCCTAAGAGACATATTTCCAACATTTCGGGTCAGGAACGCATCTACCTGAGCTAGAATACTTTTGGCCTTTTTTGATTGAATGTTATATTCATCATTCATAAAGACTTCTTGTCATGACAGCTGGGATTTGTTCCTACAACTTCTGAACATTCAATGCTTGATGCTTATCTTACTGAGCTATACCTCTAGCTCTATTTAATATGGTCGGAAGTTCTATTTATTATTCACACTGCTGTGGAGAAAACATCTAAATGTGGGAACTGGGATTTGATCCCATAAACGCAGACCATTACTGGTCTGCAGCATATCCTTCTGAGCTATACCTCTGGCTCTATTAAATATGGTCAGGAGTTCTGTTTAGTCTTCACACTGCTTTGGAGAAAACATCTAAATGTGGGAATGTGGGGACCCTAACCCAGAAATGAAAAACAATCACATTAGTACCCAAGAGGTTTGTTCTGTCGTCGCCCAGGCGTTTGAGTACCAGAACTATTTTCGCATTGTGGTGACGGTGCCGGAGGAACTTATGCTGAAGGCTTGTGGTCGGATCAGGGAGTTCTGCCAGCGGCACTATTGGCCCTGCAGCCATGACAGCAATGACCTGGACCAGTGATAAAGCAGAGCCGGACCAGTCTGGCAGCGTGGAGACCAAAGCCTAGAGAACGGAACAACTGACCTCCAACCATATATAAAGAGTTGGAATCAGCTTTGAAATTATTACCTGATGGTCCATTAATGGTCTAATATTTGTTGTACACTGTATGAAATTTGCAGACCAAATATTTATATTTTATAGAAAAAATACTTGCATTAACCTTTACTTATTTGTATGTATTTGTATAATTTGTGTAACACTTTGTATAATGCAACTTTTTTGCACTATACATACACACCAGCTGGCTTTTTTCTGTCACAATCAGAGAAAGTGAACATATATTTTAAAATGCATTTTTACTACAGTTATGAATTGACAATAATAGAGATTCTAAGTATTGTGTGTTATATTTGACTGATTATATTTGACGATATAATTAGTCCTTCACATTGGGATTCAAGCAGCAAAGGTAACTCTTCAGTCTAGAGATCCTCTTCCGCAATCTTCTGAAGCCACCAGATGAGGCTGAGACTAGAGCAGTTGAGTCTAATGATTTAGCTCCTTCAGAAGACTCGGTAGTTAAATCTTCATCTTTGAAGGGTTGACGTAGTCCATGAGAATTCTTGACTCGAAAGAATCTCCGAATCCTCTTCAGCAATTTTCTGTAGCCACCAGACGAGCCTGTTGGTTCAGTTCCTTCAGAAGAGGTGACATCAGGTGACCCTATGGTGAGACCACCATCACAGAAGAGAGAGAATTTAAGTTTATCGAAATACCTGGTGGCTGGAGGATCGTTATTATTATTATTATTATTATTATTATTATTATTATATATTATTATCGGTGGGCAACCTGAGGAGCTCTTCACTGTGTCTGTTGAAAATGATGGCAACTCATTCATGATAGCTTGGGAGGCGTCCAGACTGGAATAAGTATGACAATCAGTTAGACAATCAATCAATCAATCAATCGATAAAACCATTAAAACCATTATGTGATGTCCACTAGCAGACACACAGTCACTTACTAATCATCGGTCTCAAAGCAATTGATCAGGTGGTCCATTGTGATGAATGAATGCCGCAGAGCTTGACTGGGAGAGATTCTCTGATTCTCGTCGTTATGCAGCATCTGTTTCACCAGGTCTGCAAAAGCCATCCTGTCCGCAAGTTCTTCATTCCAGTCTGTTAAATTCACCTGGAAACAGATTCAGATAAATTAATCCGGTCCCTTCCTTTCAGAGACAGGTAATTAACAAGTGCCGTTTCAAACGGATACAGCAGAAAGTGCTTACATGAACGTCTTCCTGATTGCTGGGCTTGGAAATAGTCTCCTCTAGGCTGTGTAGACTTTCAGTTTCACTGTCATAAAATAGGACTATTTTACGTTCAATATCACACGCATCAGGCTTGACATAGCAACCCAGGTAGAGGTAGGTCAGGACGATGCCGACACTTGACATATCGGTGTTCATATAGACGGGATTATCGAAGTACTCATCGTTGTCCTTATCCACTGCCTCATCATCTTTACGGGCCCTGCCAAAATCTATCAATTTTACCCTGTGGGGCTGGTCCTGTTTGTTGACAAACATGATATTTCCCTCATGGATGTCAGAATGCTGGATGTTAAGAGCCTTGAGTTTATCCAAAACCAGGAACAGCTGCAGGAACAAACAAGATGGGACAAGTTTGGGATTCAGTTTTCCTTTGTTTTTCATTTTGTTGATGTTAATTTTTAATTAGGGTTCATTGATGAGCAATAGATACAGTTCATAGAACAATAAATTGGTTCCATATTAAAATTATACAAACCTGCTTTGCAATAGGCCTGATAGAATGCAGAGTCATTTCCCCATGTTTCTCTACCTCATTTAAGAGGCTCATGTCCAGCATCTCAAATACGAGACAGGTCCGTCCACGGTACTCACACCGGTCCAAGAACTTGATTGTGTAATTGCTGTCTGGATTACTGGCATTAATCTCTTTTAACATGGACAACTGGGCAGGAAAGAGAGACATGACACATTACATAGTACAAACTGTGGTTAAGTAAACAAAATCAAATAAAAGGAATGTACTGTATGTCATAAGAATCAGATGGAGTCAAAAAATCTACCTCTGTCTCTGTGGGGTCATCCCAACCCAATTTGGGGATCTTCACTGCCACTTCCTCTTTTGTTGTGTTGTTTTGGCACCTGACCACATAACTAGTGAGGCCTCGACCGATCTTCTCCATGACAGAGTAGCTAGAAGAGCTGCCGTGCAATAAAATTCTACCTTCCTGGTCCCAATGTGTCGTTAAAACTGTGAGGAAAAAGGTCAACATGGAGATGAAAAACGTGAAGTCTGTGTTTTCAGTCTGTCAGGCTCATTGAATCAACACAAGATGAACTAAAACACAGCTGAAACATGAATGATGTCCTTGTGTTTCAGTGTTAACGTGTCATTTTAAGACCACAGGAACAAGAATGTATTAAATACTGATGATTTTCTGACCTTTTCCATTCATTTAGATAAGTGGATTTTAAAAAGAGATTTAAAATGGTTGCGATAAAATGACCAACACTGTTTTTGAGTAATTTCTATATTCTAAACAATATTTCCAATATTTTCCAAAATGTCATTATTGGCAGCAGAGGGTAGCCTATAGTGCTGACATATGTAGCAAGAACAGGCCTATAGCTTGTTTAATTAAAACAAGCAACCATAGGAGCTCCCATTTTTCCAGGGTGAGATAAATGGTCTCACTGTAATAAATATATCAAGAGACCTGCCTATAAACCCAACATCTGCAGACAAACTCTCCATAACTAAGGTCAAAAGTATTAATCGCTCAGATTATATATTTCTGTATGCCACCATTGTAAGATAGGGTTAAACTCTTGATTAAATAAGTAAATAAATGTTTCTCCATATAAAATCGAAGCTCTCACACCTAATTTACCTCATCTTTAAAATGCTATTTTTATAGTTTATTTTTTTAACAAGTCAACTGAGAAACTAAGGTCAATGTGGATGAGAACTTTCGATTTTTAGACAGTGGACTGATTACTGATATTAACTGAATAATCAATTGATTATTAAAATGAATATTCTCAATATAAAGTTGGGTGATGTCCTGATTAAATGAGGTAAATTCTGTATATTTTGCTATACATAAAACATACCAGGGAACTCTTGAAAAGGTGTCCAATTTGCTGATTTGTCCTGTAAGTATTCTGACAATGCTGGGCAGTTCTCCATTACAGATTGGGAATCCAGACTGGAACAAGTATGACAATCAGTTAGTGAATCAATCAATCAATCAATCAATAAAGCAAGTAGTCCATCCAACATTGTGTGATGTCCTCTAGCAGACACACAGTCACTTACTAGTTATGCGTCTCAAAGTGATTGATCAGGTGGTCCATTGTAATGAATGGATGCTTCAGAGCTTGACGGGCAGAGATTCTCTGATTCGCGTCGACATGCAGCAGCTGTTTCAGTAAGTCCACAAAAGCCAACCTGTCCTCATATTCCTTATCAGAATGTATTTCCTCCACCTGGATTTAGAAAGTTCCGTTAGCCCAGTCCCTTCCTGCTGTTCCATCTTAACTGATACAACAGAAAGTGCTTACATGATACAACAGAAAAGTGCTTACATGAATCAGGTCGTCCAGACAGCTGAGCCGGTCAGTGGAGTTATTCTGCTGTCCTGGTTCCTAAAGAGACAAAATATGTATGAGAGCCATTTTAAAAGAGTTTAAATAAAACAATCAATTCAAACAAAGTAGAACATGGTTACTCAACCCTTAGCCTCCATGTTGGGCCATCAGCAGCTTCATCCTCAATGAAATAGCGCTCAGTGTATTTGCCAGAACCGAGCAGGTGGTCCTCCGGCTGACCCAGAAACTCAACAATGCGCTTTACCTGCAGATAGAGGATAAAGAGTCACATCATTTGACATTCGGCAGAAAGTCCCCACTTGGCTGTGTGCATTTATCTGAAGTACTTGACCTACCATCTGATCCTCAGAGGAAGCAGAGAAGAGGTCGTGACCCAGGTAGAGGAAGGCCAGGGTGCAGCCAATTCCCCACAAATCGATGGCCTCAGTGAAGGGCAGGCCAAGAAAAATTTCTGGAGCCCTGAGAAGGGAAGACAAGAGCCAAAGACGAGAAATGGGTGGCAAGCTATGAAGATCAAGACAACAACGTGGATGTTTAAATTGATATAAGCTGTCTTAGACTAATGGATGAGTGTGGCAGGATAAAAATACCTGTACTCAAGTGTCTGAAGTTCCATTCCAGGCTGGGCACCTGAAGCTTTAATGGCCATGCCAAAGTCTATTAATTTTACGCAGTTGGGCTGCTTCTTATCATTGACAAGCATGATATTTCCCGGATGGATGTCAGCATGCAGGATATTAACAGCCTTGAGTTCATCCAAAGCCAGAAACAGCTGCAGGAACAAACAAGATGGGACAAGTTTGGGATTCAGTTTCAGGTTAAATTTCTATTGATGAGCAGCAGATAAAGTACATAGAACAATACATTGGTTCAAAGTAGAAGGGCACACAGTAGAATGCAAACCTCCACCAAGGCAGCTCAGGTGCCGTTTATATGAAAATTGGTCTTGCATATAACGTTAAACTGTATTTGCGGTTTGGCTGTTCAGTTACAGAACAACAGCATTTTGGCGGACTGAAAATACAAACTTTTGAAAACAGGTTCAAGAGTGTAATCTTTTGAAAGTGTTGTCACTGTGTAAACTGGAAAAACACAATTCCTATGAAAACTGGTGACATGGCAACACTGTGCATGGCAATTACATTTCCAGCCTAATCGCCATTCTGGGATTATGATTTGAAAGGTTACACACACAACTACTGGTCTGGCTTGCATAGAACACATTTTCAGCCATTTTTGCAGATTCGTGTACATGAGGAACGTGTACATCTAGGTAATTATACGAACCTGTGTTGCAATAGGTCTAATGTCATGCAAAAACACTCTGTTCCTTTGTGCACACATCAGAAGGTTCATCTCCATCCTCTCAAATACAAGACAGATCGGTCCATCGCGCTCACACTGCTTAAGGAATTTGACATTGAATTTGCTGGATGGATTCTTGAGAGAAATCTCCTCTAACATGGACACCTGGTGAGAAAGAGACACACAGTACACATGTGGTTAAAATCAAATAAAGGAATGTAGTGTGTGTCGAAAGAATCGGATGCAGTCCAAAAATCTACCTCTCTCTCTATTTCCTCCTTTTTACAAGTGTCCTTGAAGATCTTCACTGCCACTTCCTTTTTTGTTGTCTTATCACAACACGTGAACACATCACAAAAGCGGCCTTCATCAACCTTCTCCAGAGAAAAGTTGGTAGAGTTGAATCTGGACAGAAGGACAATGTCAGAAGCAATGAACATGCAGAATCAAAACCACTTCTCATCCACTTTCACTGAGAGAATTAGTGTTGTCATCTATAAATCTGAATAACGGTCAATGTAAACATAATGGGGAAAAAAATAAAATAATATCTGAAAAAGAGGAAACGTATTTCTTGTAAAGTGTAGCATTACATTAACTGTCACGTTAGAAACCATAATATATCAGCATTACTCATATCTCATATGGACATAGTTTCACTTTACTAGTCTGTTTACCACAAAAGCATAAGAGAAAGAATTCCTGAAATTCAGTTACAGCTTTCGGTTTTGGTGTGCCATCCCAAGAATTTCAGTGGCCCCCTCTGGCCACCCCTATGAAAAAATTCTGGAGTGGCCCCTGATAACTGTGTGCAGGGCTAACATGTAGATGATGAACAAGAGTTTGACTAAATGGGTGAAATACTGATAAGTCATTGCTAAAGTCTGTAATGAAGTACGCACACTAGACAATTATTTGAGGAGTAGAAAATGAGCCTGTTACCTTTCAGGGCTTTTATTCTGTGCTTCAGCCAGTTTCAGGTAGGTCATCAATTTGGTCACCAAACAGTTCATTTCTTCGTCTGTTAAGACAGGCAGGGATTCAGATTAGTAATATGCAGTAATTAGAATACAAATGTGACAGGTAAGAATCCAGCATGATTAGAACACATAGGGTTAGTATTAGGGTTGGGTACTGAGCTCAGGACTTTGAGTCATCAGTTTGGTTGTTGGATAAGTTGTTAATGGAGATACGTTTTATTTGCAGTATAGGGTGAAGTCAGCTGAGATTTCTGTTGTTGTTTGCCAATTCCATATCAACATATTGTAAAGATGGGTTATGTGATGTTATATGTAGATTAAATACAGCTGTGTTTGAGGGAGGTGTCCACCGTAAGGGTATTGGCTGGGAGTGGCTTGGGGGAGGGACAAAGGGGATTGTTGTGTGTTGTATTGGCTTGTGAGTTCCCCGTGTTGTTCGTTCAGAAAGTTTTGGAGCCAGAGTGAAACGAGTTTTTGATGCTAGTCGGACTAGCCACACTTGTTTTTGTTGTTTTCTTGGGGACACCTCAACCTCTGGGTTAGCTGTGCTCCGGCCAGGTTAATAAATCGGGGCTATTTAGCTTTCAACCGTGAATTTGTCTCCGTTGTCCGTCTAGCTACACGCAACGCTACGATATTTAGTTGACTAAAACAGTGAGATTTTTGTTGTGTCTGAAACCTGAGTATGAAACCAGTTCTACAGTTTATGGTACCCAGTGCTATCTTACAGACTTCAGGGTCATTTACCTTCACTGCTGGGTTCGTTTTGGTATCTGAGGTCAGGTGCTTCTGCAGGGATGTCCATTGACTGGTTTCCTAGGCGACTCGTTTTGATCTCTTGGTGTTTATGGTTAAAATTTTGCTAATGCATGTTTAGAATTGATGTTAGCTCTTTATACTAGAAAGATCAAAGCCTTTTCCCCCCTAATGATCTCATATGGGCATCTGGGTTTCCTTTGATGTTTTTTGTTGTTGTTTTGTTTTGTTTTGTTTTGTTTTGTTTTTTGAGGCTCATTGGATGTAACTTTTGTCATGAGTGTCATGAGGGCCACATGTTTCTGTACACTGTATATCATGTTTTACATTGAGATGTATGACCACAAGCTGTACGGGAGCTGAGCAGAGTTTGATGGCACCATTGATCGTGTGCTTGAAGAATTTGGGGTGGAGCTTGTGTGTCTGGCTGGATTCATGAGGATCCTCACAGGATCTTTTGTAAAGAAATGGAAATATTGTGAAAATGCCTCTTGGACTACATTGCTTACATTATTAAATGTGGTTATCTTGTGGAAGATTTTTTTAACATTTGTTTTTTTTAGTGTCACAGGAAAGCTGTTGAACACCCATCCCTCCTTCAAGGGTGTTAATGCCCAGGAGCAGGTTCTACAGGCTGGGGTGCAGGTCGCAGTAAGAATGACATACTGTAGAAATGCCAGATGCCAGACCAAGAGGATAATACCTGATTTATTTATCCTTATTTAAATGATGGGTCTGATTGCTTCTGCACAGACGTTAGAAAGCTCAACGTCACAAAACTGGATTATCACACTCTCCCACGAATGGAGGACAGTGTCGATCGTGTTGGCAAACATACATTAATGAACAGAAAGTCACTGAAGTGTCTCAAGCAGCTGTACTTGATGAGTATCTTCTTACTCACAGAGATGCTTTGGAGAAGCAACCTCAAATGCCACAGCAGAGCTCCTCTGTGTTCCGCCCTCCTAGGTCCGGTGGTGATCCCACTCACTGAGTGGGATATACATGATTAAAAAAGAATGTAGTATTGCACGATGTAATTGCCAGCAATGTGGAAACAGACTTGCGCCATGTTTTTGTTGACACCCGGTTAGAATTCCTCCCACAAAGTAGGTTTATATGCTGTGGCAATGATTTGATCAGACCAACCTGCAGCGATGGAATGCAAATAAGTACTCAAGTACTGCACTTCAGTAGAATTCTGAGGCACTTGTACCTCTTGCCAGTATTCTTTTTCATGCTACACTATACCTCTTCTCCATTACATTCATAAGAAAGCAGCACTTTTTACTGTACTGCATTTATCAGCTGTATTTACTAGATACTCTGCAGATTATTACATTGCAGACATTATGCTGACACATGGTATTGCAGAACCTAGTAGTTCCTGGAGTTCACCTTGCCTCCTTTCTGTTAAGTCTGATGGGTCTGATCGCTTCTGCACAGACGTTAGAAAGCTCAACAACGTCACAAAACCAGATTATCACACTCTTCCACGAATGGAGGACAAAGTCGATCATTTTGGCTCTGCTGCTTCTGTGACCATGTTGGACCTTCTGAAGGGTTATTGGCAGGTTCCACTGACTCCACGGGCGAAAGACGTATCAGCGTTTGTTACTCCTGACGCATTTCTGCAATACACCATGATGTGCGTAATGCACTGGCCACGTTTCAGCGGTTAGTTAACCAAGTTTTGGCGGACGTGAAGGGTTGTGATGCGTATCTTGATGACATTGTTGTTTATTTCGGCTCTTGGGACCAGCTGAAATTGGTGTTTAAGAGACTAACCGAGGCAAATTTAACCATAAACTTGTCAAAATGTGAATTTGGCTGCGCCACGGTGGTTTATCTGGGAAAAATAGTTGGGGGAGGACATGTAAAGCCAATTAACTCAAAAATTTAGGCTATTACGTCATTCCCTGTGCCCCGCTCCACTATCTCACTATTTAACTATCTCACATAGGAAACTCATGATAAATGGTATAGAAATAGAAAGAATGAATGAAATCAAATTTCTTGGAGTAATAATAGACAATAAATTATGTTGGAAGCCTCATATAAATCATATTAAAGCTAAAATATCCAAATCAATTGTGCCAAAGATCTTCTAAATCAAACTTCACTATACACCTTATACTGTTCCTTCATTCTCCCGTACATTAGCTACAGTGTGGAAGTGTGGGGAAACACTTATAAAACAAACACAGATCCAATATTCATCCTACAAAAAAAGAGCCATAAGAATTGTCAATAAAAGCACTTACAGAGAACCATCTAACCCAATCTTTATCAAACTTAAAATATCAAATTCAGAGATCTGGTTGATTTTAAAACGGCTCAAATCATGTTCCGAGTAGAAAAAACATCAACAGTTACCTAAAAGTATCCAAGGATTGTTTCAGATGAGAGAAAGTAAACATGACCTGAGAGGAACTTGTATATTTAAAAAACAATTAGTAAGAACCAATGCAAAATATCACTGTGTCACATCTAAAGGAGTTAATTTATGGAACAGTTGCAGTGAAGAAATGAAAACATGTGGAACACTACTCAAATTTAAAAGACTCTTTAAAAGTAAAGTACTGACCAGATATGAGATGGAATTATGATAGTTTGTTTGTTTATGACGTGATACATTTGTTGTTGTGCTACTTGCATATTTGGATTAATTTTATTTGGATTACATGAACCTTGTCTGGTATTAAACATGTTTTCTTTTGTTGGTTTGATTGAAATGGACATTGTTGACACTGGTGGCGGAAAGCTGAAATTTTCAGTTTCATAGTTTAAGTTTACTGTGTAAACAAAATGGGGGTGGGACAAGAACAGTTTTTAAACTTCTTCCTACTCCTTTCTGAACATGAAGAACATTAATTTGAATTATTATGTATTGTAATTTTGATATGTATGCATATATGTATATATATATACATATATGTATGTATTAATGTCTACTAATGTGTGTGTGTGTGTGTATATATATTTGTATATATATATATATGTATGCGTATGTGTATATATATTTGTATATATATATATATATATATATGTATGCATATATGTATATATATATACATATATGTATGTATTAATGTCTACTAATGTGTGTGTGTGTGTGTATATATATATATGTATATATATATATATATATGTGTATGCGTATGTGTATATATATGTATGGTATGTATGTATGTGTATATTATGTGTATGTGTATATATGTGTACATGTATGTGTGTATGCGTATATGTGTGTGTGTGTGTGTATATATATATATATATATATATATATATATTTGTTGATGATTATATTTGCTAGTTTTGTTTTAGTTTTTATTTGAATTTTATTTTAAAAATGTTCAAAATAAAAAAAATTATCTATCTATCTATCTATCTCCACCTTTTATAGAAAATTATACACATCTGAATATTCTGAAAATGACATGTTATTATTGTTAAATTCATTACAGAACACCTCTCAACTCGAGACTCAGAAAGAGAACTTTGTGATCAGTCCTTAACCCAAGCAAAGATCAGTTCATGTGTAGGTTCTCTGAAGGAGAACAAATCCCCGGGGACAGATGGTTTGTCATCAGGATTTGATAAATTATTTGCCAGCAGATGGCGCCCTTTCTATTACAAGTGTTAAATGGGATCTTATCAACTGGTGCTTTATCCTGTAGTATGACTCAATAATGACTCTAAAATTTTGGCCCTTATCCTTGCAAGAAGAATCAATTCTGTTTTGAAGTCTATAATTGATGAAGCACAATCGGGCTTCATGCCTAAGAGACATATTTCCAACATTTCGGGTCAGGAACGCATCTACCTGAGCTAGAATACTTTTGGCCTTTTTTGATTGAATGTTATATTCATCATTCATAAAGACTTCTTGTCATGACAGCTGGGATTTGTTCCTACAACTTCTGAACATTCAATGCTTGATGCTTATCTTACTGAGCTATACCTCTAGCTCTATTTAATATGGTCGGAAGTTCTATTTATTATTCACACTGCTGTGGAGAAAACATCTAAATGTGGGAACTGGGATTTGATCCCATAAACGCAGACCATTACTGGTCTGCAGCATATCCTTCTGAGCTATACCTCTGGCTCTATTAAATATGGTCAGGAGTTCTGTTTAGTCTTCACACTGCTTTGGAGAAAACATCTAAATGTGGGAATGTGGGGACCCTAACCCAGAAATGAAAAACAATCACAATAGTACCCAAGAGGTTTGTTCTGTCGTCGCCCAGGCGTTTGAGTACCAGAACTATTTTCGCATTGTGGTGACGGTGCCGGAGGAACTTATGCTGAAGGCTTGTGGTCGGATCAGGGAGTTCTGCCAGCGCCACTATTGGCCCTGCAGCCATGACAGCAATGACCTGGACCAGTGATAAAGCAGAGCCGGACCAGTCTGGCAGCGTGGAGACCAAAGCCTAGAGAACGGAACAACTGACCTCCAACCATATATAAAGAGTTGGAATCAGCTTTGAAATTATTACCTGATGGTCCATTAATGGTCTAATATTTGTTGTACACTGTATGAAATTTGCAGACCAAATATTTATATTTTATAGAAAAAATACTTGCATTAACCTTTACTTATTTGTATGTATTTGTATAATTTGTGTAACACTTTGTATAATGCAACTTTTTTGCACTATACATACACACCAGCTGGCTTTTTTCTGTCACAATCAGAGAAAGTGAACATATATTTTAAAATGCATTTTTACTACAGTTATGAATTGACAATAATAGAGATTCTAAGTATTGTGTGTTATATTTGACTGATTATATTTGACGATATAATTAGTCCTTCACATTGGGATTCAAGCAGCAAAGGTAACTCTTCAGTCTAGAGATCCTCTTCCGCAATCTTCTGAAGCCACCAGATGAGGCTGAGACTAGAGCAGTTGAGTCTAATGATTTAGTTCCTTCAGAAGACTCGGTAGTTAAATCTTCATCTTTGAAGGGTTGACGTAGTCCATGAGAATTCTTGACTCGAAAGAATCTCCGAATCCTCTTCAGCAATTTTCTGTAGCCACCAGACGAGCCTGTTGGTTCAGTTCCTTCAGAAGAGGTGACATCAGGTGACCCTATGGTGAGACCACCATCACAGAAGAGAGAGAATTTAAGTTTATCGAAATACCTGGTGGCTGGAGGATCGTTATTATTATTATTATTATTATTATTATTATTATTATATATTATTATCGGTGGGCAACCTGAGGAGCTCTTCACTGTGTCTGTTGAAAATGATGGCAACTCATTCATGATAGCTTGGGAGGCGTCCAGACTGGAATAAGTATGACAATCAGTTAGACAATCAATCAATCAATCAATCGATAAAACCATTAAAACCATTATGTGATGTCCACTAGCAGACACACAGTCACTTACTAATCATCGGTCTCAAAGCAATTGATCAGGTGGTCCATTGTGATGAATGAATGCCGCAGAGCTTGACTGGGAGAGATTCTCTGATTCTCGTCGTTATGCAGCATCTGTTTCACCAGGTCTGCAAAAGCCATCCTGTCCGCAAGTTCTTCATTCCAGTCTGTTAAATTCACCTGGAAACAGATTCAGATAAATTAATCCGGTCCCTTCCTTTCAGAGACAGGTAATTAACAAGTGCCGTTTCAAACGGATACAGCAGAAAGTGCTTACATGAACGTCTTCCTGATTGCTGGGCTTGGAAATAGTCTCCTCTAGGCTGTGTAGACTTTCAGTTTCACTGTCATAAAATAGGACTATTTTACGTTCAATATCACACGCATCAGGCTTGACATAGCAACCCAGGTAGAGGTAGGTCAGGACGATGCCGACACTTGACATATCGGTGTTCATATAGACGGGATTATCGAAGTACTCATCGTTGTCCTTATCCACTGCCTCATCATCTTTACGGGCCCTGCCAAAATCTATCAATTTTACCCTGTGGGGCTGGTCCTGTTTGTTGACAAACATGATATTTCCCTCATGGATGTCAGAATGCTGGATGTTAAGAGCCTTGAGTTTATCCAAAACCAGGAACAGCTGCAGGAACAAACAAGATGGGACAAGTTTGGGATTCAGTTTTCCTTTGTTTTTCATTTTGTTGATGTTAATTTTTAATTAGGGTTCATTGATGAGCAATAGATACAGTTCATAGAACAATAAATTGGTTCCATATTAAAATTATACAAACCTGCTTTGCAATAGGCCTGATAGAATGCAGAGTCATTTCCCCATGTTTCTCTACCTCATTTAAGAGGCTCATGTCCAGCATCTCAAATACAAGACAGGTCCGTCCACGGTACTCACACCGGTCCAAGAACTTGATTGTGTAATTGCTGTCTGGATTACTGGCATTAATCTCTTTTAACATGGACAACTGGGCAGGAAAGAGAGACATGACACATTACATAGTACAAACTGTGGTTAAGTAAACAAAATCAAATAAAAGGAATGTACTGTATGTCATAAGAATCAGATGGAGTCAAAAAATCTACCTCTGTCTCTGTGGGGTCATCCCAACCCAATTTGGGGATCTTCACTGCCACTTCCTCTTTTGTTGTGTTGTTTTGGCACCTGACCACATAACTAGTGAGGCCTCGACCGATCTTCTCCATGACAGAGTAGCTAGAAGAGCTGCCGTGCAATAAAATTCTACCTTCCTGGTCCCAATGTGTCGTTAAAACTGTGAGGAAAAAGGTCAACATGGAGATGAAAAACGTGAAGTCTGTGTTTTCAGTCTGTCAGGCTCATTGAATCAACACAAGATGAACTAAAACACAGCTGAAACATGAATGATGTCCTTGTGTTTCAGTGTTAACGTGTCATTTTAAGACCACAGGAACAAGAATGTATTAAATACTGATGATTTTCTGACCTTTTCCATTCATTTAGATAAGTGGATTTTAAAAAGAGATTTAAAATGGTTGCGATAAAATGACCAACACTGTTTTTGAGTAATTTCTATATTCTAAACAATATTTCCAATATTTTCCAAAATGTCATTATTGGCAGCAGAGGGTAGCCTATAGTGCTGACATATGTAGCAAGAACAGGCCTATAGCTTGTTTAATTAAAACAAGCAACCATAGGAGCTCCCATTTTTCCAGGGTGAGATAAATGGTCTCACTGTAATAAATATATCAAGAGACCTGCCTATAAACCCAACATCTGCAGACAAACTCTCCATAACTAAGGTCAAAAGTATTAATCGCTCAGATTATATATTTCTGTATGCCACCATTGTAAGATAGGGTTAAACTCTTGATTAAATAAGTAAATAAATGTTTCTCCATATAAAATCGAAGCTCTCACACCTAATTTACCTCATCTTTAAAATGCTATTTTTATAGTTTATTTTTTTAACAAGTCAACTGAGAAACTAAGGTCAATGTGGATGAGAACTTTCGATTTTTAGACAGTGGACTGATTACTGATATTAACTGAATAATCAATTGATTATTAAAATGAATATTCTCAATATAAAGTTGGGTGATGTCCTGATTAAATGAGGTAAATTCTGTATATTTTGCTATACATAAAACATACCAGGGAACTCTTGAAAAGGTGTCCAATTTGCTGATTTGTCCTGTAAGTATTCTGACAATGCTGGGCAGTTCTCCATTACAGATTGGGAATCCAGACTGGAACAAGTATGACAATCAGTTAGTGAATCAATCAATCAATCAATCAATAAAGCAAGTAGTCCATCCAACATTGTGTGATGTCCTCTAGCAGACACACAGTCACTTACTAGTTATGCGTCTCAAAGTGATTGATCAGGTGGTCCATTGTAATGAATGGATGCTTCAGAGCTTGACGGGCAGAGATTCTCTGATTCGCGTCGACATGCAGCAGCTGTTTCAGTAAGTCCACAAAAGCCAACCTGTCCTCATATTCCTTATCAGAATGTATTTCCTCCACCTGGATTTAGAAAGTTCCGTTAGCCCAGTCCCTTCCTGCTGTTCCATCTTAACTGATACAACAGAAAGTGCTTACATGATACAACAGAAAAGTGCTTACATGAATCAGGTCGTCCAGACAGCTGAGCCGGTCAGTGGAGTTATTCTGCTGTCCTGGTTCCTAAAGAGACAAAATATGTATGAGAGCCATTTTAAAAGAGTTTAAATAAAACAATCAATTCAAACAAAGTAGAACATGGTTACTCAACCCTTAGCCTCCATGTTGGGCCATCAGCAGCTTCATCCTCAATGAAATAGCGCTCAGTATATTTGCCAGAACCGAGCAGGTGGTCCTCCGGCTGACCCAGAAACTCAACAATGCACTTTACCTGCAGATAGAGGATAAAGAGTCACATCATTTGACATTTGGCAGAAAGTCCCCACTTGGCTGTGTGCATTTATCTGAAGTACTTGACCTACCATCTGATCCTCAGAGGAAGCAGAGAAGAGGTCGTGACCCAGGTAGAGGAAGGCCAGGGTGCAGCCAACTCCCCACAAATCGATGGCCTCAGTGAAGGGCAGGCCAAGAAAAATTTCTGGAGCCCTGAGAAGAGAAGACAAGAGCCAAAGATGAGAAATGGGTGGCAAGCTATGAAGATCAAGACAACAACGTGGATGTTTAAATTGATATAAGCTGTCTTAGACTAATGGATGAGTGTGGCAGGATAAAAATACCTGTACTCAAGTCTCTGAAGGTCCATTCCAGGCTGGGCACCTGAAGCTTTAATGGCCATGCCAAAGTCTATTAATTTTACGCAGTTGGGCTGCTTCTTATCATTGACAAGCATGATATTTCCCGGATGGATGTCAGCATGCAGGATATTAACAGCCTTGAGTTGATCCAAAGCCAGAAACAGCTGCAGGAACAAACAAGATGGGACAAGTTTGGGATTCAGTTTCAGGTTAAATTTCTATTGATGAGCAGCAGATAAAGTACATAGAACAATACATTGGTTCAAAGTAGAAGGGCACACAGTAGAATGCAAACCTCCACCAAGGCAGCTCAGGTGCCATTTATATGAAAATTGGTCTTGCATATAACGTTAAACTGTATTTGCGGTTTGGCTGTTCAGTTACAGAACAACAGCATTTTGGCGGACTGAAAATACAAACTTTTGAAAACAGGTTCGAGAGTGTAATCTTTTGAAAGTGTCGTTACTGTGTAAACTGGAAAAACACAATTCCTATGAAAACTGGTGACATGGCAACACTGTGCATGGCAATTACATTTCCAGCCTAATCGCCATTCTGGGATGTTGATTTGAAAGGTTACACACACAACTACTGGTCTGGCTTGCATAGAACACATTTTCAGCCATTTTTGCAGATTCGTGTACATGAGGAATGTGTACATCTAGGTAATTATACGAACCTGTGTTGCAATAGGTCTAATGTCATGCAAAAACACTCTGTTCCTTTGTGCACACATCAGAAGGTTCATCTCCATCCTCTCAAATACAAGACAGATCGGTCCATCGCGCTCACACTGCTTAAGGAATTTGACATTGAATTTGCTGGATGGATTCTTGAGAGAAATCTCCTCTAACATGGACACCTGGTGAGAAAGGACACACAGTACACATGTGGTTAAAATCAAATAAAGGAATGTAGTGTGTGTCGAAAGAATCGGATGCAGTCCAAAAATCTACCTCTCTCTCTATGTCCTCCTTTTTACAAGTGTCCTTGAAGATCTTCACTGCCACTTCCTTTTTTGTTGTCTTATCACAACACGTGAACACATCACAAAAGCGGCCTTCATCAACCTTCTCCAGAGAAAAGTTGGTAGAGTTGAATCTGGACAGAAGGACAATGTCAGAAGCAATGAACATGCAGAATCAAAACCACTTCTCATCCACTTTCACTGAGAGAATTAGTGTTGTCATCTATAAATCTGAATAACGGTCAATGTAAACATAATGGGGAAAAAAATAAAATAATATCTGAAAAAGAGGAAACGTATTTCTTGTAAAGTGTAGCATTACATTAACTGTCACGTTAGAAACCATAATATATCAGCATTACTCATATCTCATATGGACATAGTTTCACTTTACTAGTCTGTTTACCACAAAAGCATAAGAGAAAGAATTCCTGAAATTCAGTTACAGCTTTCGGTTTTGGTGTGCCATCCCAAGAATTTCAGTGGCCCCCTCTGGCCACCCCTATGAAAAAATTCTGGAGGCGCCCCTGATAACTGTGTGCAGGGCTAACATGTAGATGATGAACAAGAGTTTGACTAAATGGGTGAAATACTGATACGTCATTGCTAAAGTCTGTAATGAAGTACGCACACTAGACAATTATTTGAGGAGTAGAAAATGAGCCTGTTACCTTTCAGGGCTTTTATTCTGTGCTTCAGCCAGTTTCAGGTAGGTCATCAATTTGGTCACCAAACAGTTCATTTCTTCGTCTGTTAAGACAGGCAGGGATTCAGATTAGTAATATGCAGTAATTAGAATACAAATGTGACAGGTAAGAATCCAGCATGATTAGAACACATAGGGTTAGTATTAGGGTTGGGTACTGAGCTCAGGACTTTGAGTCATCAGTTTGGTTGTTGGATAAGTTGTTAATGGAGACACGTTTTATTTGCAGTATAGGGTGAAGTCAGCTGAGATTTTTGTTGTTGTTTGCCAATTCCATATCAACATATTGTAAAGATGGGTTATGTGATGTTATATGTAGATTAAATACAGCTGTGTTTGAGGGAGGTGTCCACCGTAAGGGTATTGGCTGGGAGTGGCTTGGGGGAGGGACAAAGGGGATTGTTGTGTGTTGTATTGGCTTGTGAGTTCCCCGTGTTGTTCGTTCAGAAAGTTTTGGAGCCAGAGTGAAACGAGTTTTTGATGCTAGTCGGACTAGCCACACTTGTTTTTGTTGTTTTCTTGGGGACACCTCAACCTCTGGGTTAGCTGTGCTCCGGCCAGGTTAATAAATCGGGGCTATTTAGCTTTCAACCGTGAATTTGTCTCCGTTGTCCGTCTAGCTACACGCAACGCTACGATATTTAGTTGACTAAAACAGTGAGATTTTTGTTGTGTCTGAAACCTGAGTATGAAACCAGTTCTACAGTTTATGGTACCCAGTGCTATCTTACAGACTTCAGGGTCATTTACCTTCACTGCTGGGTTCGTTTTGGTATCTGAGGTCAGGTGCTTCTGCAGGGATGTCCATTGACTGGTTTCCTAGGCGACTCGTTTTGATCTCTTGGTGTTTATGGTTAAAATTTTGCTAATGCATGTTTAGAATTGATGTTAGCTCTTTATACTAGAAAGATCAAAGCCTTTTCCCCCCTAATGATCTCATATGGGCATCTGGGTTTCCTTTGATGTTTTTTGTTGTTGTTTTGTTTTGTTTTGTTTTGTTTTGTTTTTTGAGGCTCATTGGATGTAACTTTTGTCATGAGTGTCATGAGGGCCACATGTTTCTGTACACTGTATATCATGTTTTACATTGAGATGTATGACCACAAGCTGTACGGGAGCTGAGCAGAGTTTGATGGCACCATTGATCGTGTGCTTGAAGAATTTGGGGTGGAGCTTGTGTGTCTGGCTGGATTCATGAGGATCCTCACAGGATCTTTTGTAAAGAAATGGAAATATTGTGAAAATGCCTCTTGGACTACACTGCTTACATAATTAAATGTGGTTATCTTGTGGAAGATTTTTTTAACATTTGTTTTTTTAGTGTCACAGGAAAACTGTTGAACACCCATCCCTCCTTCAAGGGTGTTAATGCCCAGGAGCAGGTTCTACAGGCTGGGGTGCAGGTCGCAGTAAGAATGACATACTGTAGAAATGCCAGATGCCAGACCAAGAGGATAATACCTGATTTATTTATCCTTATTTAAATGATGGGTCTGATTGCTTCTGCACAGACGTTAGAAAGCTCAACGTCACAAAACTGGATTATCACACTCTCCCACGAATGGAGGACAGTGTCGATCGTGTTGGCAAACATACATTAATGAACAGAAAGTCACTGAAGTGTCTCAAGCAGCTGTACTTGATGAGTATCTTCTTACTCACAGAGATGCTTTGGAGAAGCAACCTCAAATGCCACAGCGGAGCTCCTCTGTGTTCCGCCCTCCTAGGTCCGGTGGTGATCCCACTCACTGAGTGGGATGTACATGATTAAAAAAGAATGTAGTATTGCACGATGTAATTGCCAGCAATGTGGAAACAGACTTGCGCCATGTTTTTGTTGACACCCGGTTAGAATTCCTCCCACAAAGTAGGTTTATATGCTGTGGCAATGATTTGATCAGACCAACCTGCAGCGATGGAATGCAAATAAGTACTCAAGTACTGCACTTCAGTAGAATTCTGAGGCACTTGTACCTCTTGCCAGTATTCTTTTTCATGCTACACTATACCTCTTCTCCATTACATTCATAAGAAAGCAGCACTTTTTACTGTACTGCATTTATCAGCTGTATTTACTAGATACTCTGCAGATTATTACATTGCAGACATTATGCTGACACATGGTATTGCAGAACCTAGTAGTTCCTGGAGTTCACCTTGCCTCCTTTCTGTTAAGTCTGATGGGTCTGATCGCTTCTGCACAGACGTTAGAAAGCTCAACAATGTCACAAAACCAGATAATCACACTCTCCCACGAATGGAGGACAGTGTCGATCGTGTTGGCAAACATACATTAATGAACAGAAAGTCACTGAAGTGTCTCAAGCAGCTGTACTTGATGAGTATCTTCTTACTCACAGAGATGCTTTGGAGAAGCAACCTCAAATACCACAGCGGAGCTCCTCTGTGTTCCGCCCTCCTAGGTCCGGTGCTGAGTTGGACACAGGTCCTATAGGGATAACGGAGCTGGTAAAGTACGGCCCTTCTGTGCGTACTGCAAGAAGCGTGGCCATATAGTAAGTAACTGTTTCTTGTTGAATAAAAAGAGCTCATCTCCACACACATTTGCATTAGTTAAAGCTCCACTAGTCCCCTCTGAGGAGGAAACGGCGGATTTGGAAATTTACGCCCCTTTTATTATATGAAAAGGAGTGTTTCCATATCTGAGGGTGACTTCAAAGTGGGACACTGCAGCTTCTAGGTCCATTATTCTCCAGAGTGTGTTGCCTTTGTCCGAGAAAACCTCCCTGAATGTCAGTGAACCTGTACAGGGATTTGGTATGAATTTTGTTGATGCACAGCATTGAGTTGGAATCAGACTTAGTTTCTGGTAGTGTTGTGGTCGCAGCCTGCCCTGCTTTTCCAATTAAAGGGGTTCATCTGCTTTTGGGAAATGACTTGGCTGGGGGGAAAATTTTAGCAAACCCCGAGGTCACAGCTGTTCCCATTGTCTCTAAGAGTCCCGATGAACTTGAGAGAAAATATCCTCGTGTTTCCTGTGTGCGCTGTCACACACGCAATGTCCAGGAATCAAGCAAAGTTCTCAAATGTTGAATGTGATGAGCTGGAGGATAGCTTCATGGCTAACCCAGAGTTGTGCATTGAAAAATCCTCATGTAACCCTGATTCAGGAGATATAAATACTCAACTCTGCACCGTTCTTTGAACTGCCTTTTAAGAACTGGACCCGTGGATGCTATAGTGATGCAGGAACCGGTGCCGTCCTCCTGCAAGATGGTCCTGATGGTGTGTCATTTCTCTAAAAAGTTCAGCTGACACCAACGGGTGTACTCAACCATGGAGAAGGAGGCACCTGCACTGATATTGGCTCTGAAACATTTTGAAGTTTACCTCGGTTCGTCTAACTCTCCAATCACCGTCTACACTGATCATAACCCTCTCACATTCATCAACCAAATGCGCAACTCAAACCAACAGTTGATGCGATGGGTGCTACTTCTACAGTTCTTCAACCTGGAGATTAAACATGTCCGCGGAAAGGACAATGTTTTGGCAGATGCATTGACTCGCTCATTGTGTGCTGCTGAATAATGGTCATCGATCCCATTATTCAGCATTTAGGGGTGGAGGTGCCGCTGCGTGAGCACACCCCTTCCCACCTTTCATTCATATTTTTACCTGTCATTTATGTCTGCTCTCTCCCCTCCTCACTCAGTGCGGATTGGCTGGAGGCGCACCTGCGCAGTATAAAGGCTGAGGAGGCGGAGCCGCAAACTCTCTCATCCTCCAGCAGGAAGACCTTTTATTCTCCTTTGGCACTCTTAGTTTAATTTAGTATTACGTTGAGTTGGGAGCTACTGGTAGTCCTATTCTTCACCCTTTTATTTTCATCTAGGTTAGAGTGTGTGAGTTTAGGTTAGGGGAGAGGCTACGATTCGACGGCCCATTGCAAGGTTGGTTTGAAGCCTTCTCCCTCTTTTGTTTGTTTTGGCCAGGGCTCCCATCTCTCTTTTTATCTGGTTTTGTTGTGAGTATAATTTCATTAAAGCCTATGTTAAACTGCAGCATTGGTGGCATCCTTTTAGATGATATGTGTTCCTCTGAGCCATGTTTGAATGGGGACCGTAACAGCCATTACAGCCTGCAGACTCGGGTAAGAGGGGCAGTGACCTGGCCACCGCTGCCGGCCTGCCAACCAGAGGGCATTGAGGATAAAGGCCGAAACACCCAGTGAAGGTTGGGCACCTCCTGAAGACCTCAACGCATCCAGAGGAAGAAACCAACTATAACCAGGCCCTCATCCCCTGGCCGCCCCCCATACCACACAACCGGCTCCACCGTCACCCACAAAGTCTCCCACAAGCCAAGATGCCATCAGGATAGTGTAACTACCAAGGGATTGAATCATCTAGTCCTAGGAATAACTAACTAACTATAGACTAAACATATAACCATTTCAGGGGCCATTTTCCTACATAATAATGGAGTACTTTTACTTCTAATATTACTTCTGATTACTTTTGTACTTGACTGTAGGACTCTTGTTTGTAATTGAGGATTTTCATATTGTAGTATTGCTTCTTTTACTTCAGTAAACTGACTTCCATCACTGCCAACATACACTGGGAGGTTTTTGCTGTTATGTTCCACTCTAATCCCAGTCATCAACATGTCCCAACCGTGATGGGAGCCGAGTAAATACATTGCGAAACTGAAACTGGTGTTCTACTGTTTTCACAATCCTGTTCTGTTTGTTCTCTGCAGTGCTGCCTTCCTGCTGTAGTCCAGACTGCAGCTGGGACAGCTAACACTACTGATGCCAGCTCTTTGAGAGCTTGGATGCGTCTCAATGTTTAGCATCATGGAGGGGATGATGACAGTCACTATGATAATACTTAACACATATTGTACATATTGCAACATATATTATTTATCAGCTGTTTGCAATAATCAAATAACTCAATACAACAGATATTACAAGGGTTTTCCCAACTATAATACAAAAATGCTACTTTTACAGACTGCTGCAGTCTTAATTGATTCAACCCCCTGAATATGATCCCTCATAAGAGACACATTTACAAATCAAATCTTGTTAAAACACTGTGCCAACCTTCATAGACTTACTTTATCAGTAGAGTCCTAAAGTTTTTTTTGTTTTTGTAAAGGCCTTAATTTACATCAGGGCTTCATGTCTGAACTCGCTTGTCATTAAGGATTGAATCATTTTGAAACTGCAGTAGTCAGTAAAAGTAGCATTTTGTTATATATGTGGGAAAATCACTTATAATATCTGTTGTATTGAGCTTTTTAAACGGTTCTTTGTTTTGTTATTACAAACAGCTGATAAATAGTATATTTAGCCAATAAACCCCATATACAGCGAGGGTTGAGTAATTTGTCTTCCAACTGTGAGCAGTACTGAAAGGCATACTGACACGCCGTCTTTCAAAACAGTGTTTTACAGGCGTACAGCTGAGACAGCCTGTTATAACTAGTCTGTTACCAAACCAGTATGACAGCTAACGGATTTCTGGTTTCATCCAGCGTGTCTCCAGACAGGAGAATAACAATGACCTTAATATGACTGAGACGCCAGACACTACAATACTTAACAGTGACCTTGAACTGATATTTAATTCTTTTCATCTCGGTTCATGCTGCATATTTTAGAACTGATATGTGCACATAAGGAAACACAAAGGGATGAAGTAATGATCCAGTATTCTAATATCTTCAAGCATGGAATACTTGCCAGATGCTCTGTGAATGGAGTTTATAATCTGCTTTCATGGCTCAACGATTCTTTTGTGACATGTTTTTGTTGAGGACACAGAAAGTAAAATTCACATTTTACTATTCACAAATCTCCTACTGGCTTCACTAATGTTCAGCCGCTTAAATACTTAATGTGTCATAAATGTTGCACACAGTGAACTAGAAGGTTGTCTTTGCTTTGAGCTCATGATTCTTTCAGATGACTCCCACAGCTACACAGTACAATCTGCATTAATAAGTAAATAAAAACACAGAGGCAGAAACATTCTTTCAAAAATAGTTAATTAAATACATTTAGTAACTAGCTATCATAAATAATAAAAAAAAGGCTGTATTGAATGTTCAGCGGCTATGCAAAAGGGAACCATCTGTTACAAGGGGGGTCTTTGGGTGTGAGTCCCATTGGGACAGCTGAACCAAATCCCACAGCACCAGCTGGGAGAATTAACCCAAGAATAAATAATGGGGAGACAGGGCACCTTTGGCTGAGGACAAAACAATGTCTTGACAGGGACACAAATGGATTGTCAGTCCTAACAGCCTCAACTTTTCAAGTCTTCTAGTGGCGTCTACCATCCGTAAATATCCTGAGAGGAAGTATCACCTGACACACTGTCCTTTGTCTCTTGTTAAATTGTCTCTTCAGCTGAAAGCCTGCGCCAGGATTTAATTTCCCTTCAAAGAAAAGACAAATAGAAAATTATTAGTCCACACTTTATAAAGTGTATTTGTTTATAAATTCCTCCTTGTTGTTACAGCCATTTACCACGAAGTCAGAGCTTACACATTACTGCCAGGCACAATCCTCTCTTGGTGTCGCTTTGTCAAACTGAACCTTCTGAAGAACGCGGGCAGTTTGAGCTTTGTTCTGGTGGACCTGGAGGAAGCGCTGAAAAGTAAAAGTTCCTGTTTTAGACAGTATTTTACTCCGACGGGGAAAATGTGGCACTGCAGAGCTTGGGTGCTAATGAGCAGCTTTGTGGACAAACGTACTGATTAACATCCAGGTGTGAATGTGGTCGGTATGGCTGGAATTTTTTGGAGGCACGTTACAATTCTTCAAATTCAACCCTGTTTTCAAAGAGAGGCTACTTTCATTTTCTTTATTTTTCAGATTTTCAGTCTTAACCTTACAGCACCTTACAGCAGCAGTATCATAAAACAAACTTTTCAATACTGAAAGCATTTATAAGAAAATCATAAGGAAACAAGAGATCAAAGGACACAATGTTTGTAGACGTCATCATTGTCCTGAAAATGCCCTTAAACAAAAAGGAAACTGATCCTACAATTGCTGAAAAGCATGAAAAGTTTTTACTCGTGTCTACATATATGGCTAAACTCACCATTCTGCCTTAAACTCCTTCCTGTCCTCCTCAGTGTCCTCCTCCTCCTCCTCCTCCTCTTCCTCCTGGACATCTTCCTCCTCTGGTATCTGCTCCCACAGCCTGCTGTTGACCCATAGAGCTTCTTGGATGCTGAGGCCGCGTCCTATGCAGGTCACCCGACGACACAATGGGCAGCCCACGGTGAGCAGCCCGCTCCTGGGCTGTGACATAGTCTCCAGGCACGGGTCGCAGAAGGTGTGCCTGCAGTGGAGCACCCGGGGGATCCTGTCCATCCGCGAGTAGGGCAAGAGGCAGACGCTACACTCTCCATCCTCACACAGTACCATGGTCAAGCTTCACTGGTGGAACATTACATTCTATCAAAAAAAGACTATGCTGATAATAAATAAAGCTTAGGTAAATTGGAATTGAATTATATTGAAAATGCAACTAGTATCCATCAAATCACTATGTTTTAAGGAGAATAATAAAATAAAAATAATAAGAATAATAGTAATGAATGTCCGTAAAGCCTACTTACAGTATTATTGACGGCTATGTAATGAAGTAATTCCCAGAACAGACGCAGTGCTCCTTCAGTATTGTCCCTTTGGAGTGCACAACACAGGCACACTGGAGTGAATGAAGGGGAACTCGTCTGCAGCCTGTTAAGAGTGTCTGGTGTATTTGTGGGGGCGGGAGAGACACGTCTCTCTTCTCACGGCCCAAACCCTGACACCACAACAGCGGTGAATGTAGAGACGCTCTTTGTTCAGTGTTTGACGTACGACAGGTGGAGGATAGGGTGTGGAAGGTTGAAACATGGTGTTAGCACACTGTGCTTAGCTTTGGTAGGTGCTCACCTATACAAAGAGTGAGAGTCTTCATTATAAATGTGAGTGATTTTCAATTACCTTAAGGATTGTCAAACAGATTCTACCATGACAAGAAAAACAAGGGCTCGTCCGGGATTTGAACCCGGGACCTCTCGCACCCAAAGCGAGAATCATACCCCTAGACCAACGAGCCATGCATATAACAAAATAAAGCATATAACAAAATAAATAACATATTTACAAAACGATAACTTTCATATTACTGTTTTCTGTTACAATCATGTATGTTTAAAGGTGCGAGTATGACTTAACGATGGATATCTGCTAGCATCAGCTCCGCTTAATAACAAAATTTCTCTTATCATACCACTCTCGTGCCAATGCAACGATTTACGCTAGCTCTCCACACCCTTTACAAGGCTGTAGCTGCTTGCTTATCCTAACATTACGGTAAAGACGTAGCATTAAATGATATGCTTAGAAAACAAGTAATATTTGTATCTTATTTCAGTCACATTGGCGGGATACCAGAGGGATATTGCCACTCCGGAGTTGCGAATTGACCTAATTATAAAAGATTTACTCTAACATTAGCATCAGAAGCAGCATTCTACCGTGACAGAAAAGAGGGCTCGTCCGGGATTTGAACCCGGGACCTCTCGCACCCGAAGCGAGAATCATACCCCTAGACCAACGAGCCACGTGCTCACTAGAAAAGATAAAGCTATACAATAATTACATCATTCATGTACGATAACGCTATACAATAATTACATCATTCATGTACGGAATCGTTGCAAACTCGTCGTTGTAAGCTCCGACACGGTTTGCGAAAAGTAGAAAGAGCAGTACCGCGGCATCATAAAACTTTAGACGCGATGCTTGGATCGATGCTCTGCTGTCGTTTTAGTAAAACAGGTATTCCATGTGGGCTGGACATCTACTACGACAGAGTGCAGAGCTAGCGCTATGTGGACGTACAGCGTCATGAGGTCACAGGTTGTAGGTGGAGTTACCGCCTGAAATCCACAGGGCAGGAAAAAGCTTAATGTAATTGTAGTTCTGAGTTCAGGTAGCGATGTAAACAAAAGTATTCTGTAGTAGTGTTAGACACAATGGAAGTTGCTAACGTTAGCATGTGACTTTTGCGAAACCGTGTCATAAACTTTTATAATGTGCTCACCTCGCTTAGCCTCAACTAATGTTCTAAATTAATTGATATAACTTTGGTTATTTAATCTCAGCTCACGCTTTTTAACGCCGTTGCAGCTCAATGTGTTCATTATTAGCTCGTTGCTAATGTTACTGCTGTCACTTGTGTGCAAGGTTGGTCAGTTTAGCGGTTAGCTAACTTTGGACTTCCACAGATAAAGGACTGTGTAAGTTATTTACCAGACTTGTTCAACACCGACAGTATCACCTCTAGATGGAGGCGTCTCTGGGATCTCTTCAGAATCCTGACCTAAGGTAACACAAACTGGCTAAAAGCCTGTGACGAGCTAATCAACTTGTGCTAATTTCTTAAGATCGCAGGCAGCCAGTGTGGGTAAGCTTTTGCAGAGATGTCATCCTCTTGGTTATATGGTATTTTAATGGCTCACCGTGTTCTGATATTTTGTATTCTAGCTCTGTCCTGTCATCATGCGAGCCAGAGCTTCAGGAGCTGATGAGACAGATAGACATTATGATCAATCATCAGAAGAAGGAGTGGGAGGCTGAGATGCAGGCTGTGACGCTCAGGCTGCAAAGTGCTGAAGAGGAGCTGTTGACCTCTAGGAATCTCGTTGAACGGAGGGACCTGGAGGTGCAGAAGCAGATCCTCCTTTAAGTTTTACTGTACCATTTTTGGTGCATTTAAACCAATTGGGTTTCTCTGTTTCTATCAAGAGGAACTAGTATGTCTGACATTTTCTTCAGTTATTGCATGATGATTATAACCTGAGCGTTTAACCTATTACAGAGAAAGAGATGGAAGTACATTTGCAATCATGCACCATCATTCCTACCTCAAAATATTTTGTTTTGTTTCATGACAACATGGCAGTTTGACCATACATCCTCTACATGGACCTGTTACTAAATGGTGAGGTTTTATCCACATTTTTACAATACCATTACTGTCTGCGCCCCTGACTGTAGATCGGATTGCTCCGCAAGCAGCTGGAAGGAGTACAGCCTGGTCAACACGAGGTAGTTACCAAGTATGAACAACAACTGCACAAAGTCAGAGAAGAGGTAAGACACTTGGCAATTACACAATTAAAAGCAAATGGTCAGTAGATTGAACTATAAACTTTGTATAACAACTTTTCAGTTCCTTATGTGACTTGGTAATTTATAGATTTACAGATTTGGGTTTAGACCTTATTAACCAGCTTAATCTAACAAAAAATGAGTCAAAGAAAACACTATGAAAATCTTTACACACTGAACAACCTCAGATCTGACTGAGCTTACTGAACATAAAATGACGTTGGACATTGATTATTGTGAAGTATTATGCAAAAAAAAAAGAAACAATCTGCTTTGTCATCCTACAATCTTGAGTAAAAAAATTGGGATAATGTTATAATTTAAAACCGCACAAAGACATATTTAATGTTTTACTTCATTAACTTCATTAATGTCTGTAAATATACTCATACATCCAAGCTTTTCTGGAATAGAGACTATATCTAATTGAAAATGCAATTTTCATGGCCTCCGGTCAAAATGAATTTGAGAATCCTTTTTCACTAAAACTTTTCTCTGCAGTTAGATAAATTAAAGAGAAGTTATCACAAGCTTCAGCGCAAACATCTCAAGGACTCCAGTGGAGGAACAAATACCAAAGAGGCAGATCGTTCAGAGGCGACTCAACTCACTGAAAAGATTGAGGTACAATGACAGTGGCAGAATTACGTTGTTTTCTCCTGTTCCTTACGTTGCCCTAGCCACTTTAAATCACTCACTACCATCTATTGGTTATGTGGAGTAAAATCATCCTTGTCTCTCCATGCAGGAATATCATCAGCTGTCTGTAGAGTGGGAGCAGCAGCGCATTCATTACCAGAAACAAGTGACAGCATTGGAGGCAGAAAATAAGCACATGACTGAGGAGCTCATACACTTGAAAGTAAAAGCAGATTAATAATCATCGTATCAGATCAGTTTAGTGCTGAAGGAAAGTCGAAGCAGTTTATTTTTCACACATTTTCTTTCATTTGATTTACAGGCTCAGCATGAATCTTCGAAAAAGGAGAGGGAGCACAGGGCGTGCTGTTTAGACATGCAGCATCTGTGTGCTCAGCTGGAGAAGGCTCAGGGCAGCCTGCACGCACAGGAGCTTGAACTGGAATGCCTCAGACCCCTTGAGGTGTGGCTGGGACAGTACCAGAGAGAGCAGCAGGTTAGCAGATTGGTAAGAACTAGTGATGAGTGCATGAATATATCTTATTAGCAGAAGCAATACGTATACTTCTCCCCATGTAGCTGTTTGCATTTAAACAGAAACCACTGCAGCTTAATGTCATTATTTTAATTTCCTGTCCCACTGATAGGATCGGTCAGGATCTAATCATAATTAATATTCTGTATTCATCTACACATCCAAAAGTCCACACACAGTCCAGGTTCATACAGTGAACTGTTTCGGAGTAAAGCAGCCGTCCTCCAGGTAAACCCGGAGCATTCTAAAAATATTTATTTTAGAGGTTAAAAGTTTAATTCTGTGTCCTGTGGAGAGTTTTCTCTGTCCTGTAAAGTTTACAACTGCAGCCTTTAGTACTGACGAAACACAATACACCGTATGCTGCAGTGACATTACGATGCACATGGAGATGTTTAAAATCCTGAAAGAAGTCTCTAATCATTAATCAAAGGAAATCATTAATGAAAACACTCCTACAATCAATACAACACACAATAAAGAACTTGGATCACTTGGAAAGCTTGTGCTGCTTGACATTATTTAAAAGGCAGTCCTCTTGTGGACTCTTACAGGGACTAGTAAGAGGTGGAGCGAACTGAGCCAATCTGTCCATCACTAGTAGGGACGTATATACAAGCAGGAGCAGACTGGAAAAACCACACACAAAGAGTTTGACCAGCAACTTGAACTCACTCACAGTATGCGACACAGCTATCTCCATTCAGCATTACAAAAGTGACATCATCGGTTGCAGATGTCAGTAATATAGATTAAACATATTTTTAGAAATTGAGAATGACTGGAAGTGACCAGATCCGGGGACTGGGATTACTTACTTTGAGGGGAAATAATAGCTAAAAAAAAAAAGAATTACTCCCACCTAGATTTTTTTTCTGTGAGTTCAATGTTCAGTGACCCTGATATGGGTCATTAACAACGGTCTGATATCCAATAAGTTAATTATGTCAATATTTACACCTGATGCCAATTTTGGATTAGCACTAACTCGGGTCTATCACTATGTTTGTGCCTTTGTAGTAAAAATAGAGTTAAATTATTTTCTGAGATGATTACAACAAAGTGAAAAACACACAGGCAGTAATATTCCCACAGGCACAGTATTGACTCTAAGAGACTCTGGTGGTTGCATTGTTATCATCAGAATGTTACAACAGTTAATAGTAAAACAGGTACATCTCTGAACATTATATCAGGTCACATATTTCCTTTTCAATTTAGTAGAAGTTTTCTGTTTCCATAAGTCTGTTAAAAAGCTATATTTCATCACCAGGAAGAGAGTCTATAAAATCCTTTGTCTGTATTTTTGTGGTGTGAAGATCCTACCTGGATCAGCCTGTGTGTTAGTCTGCCCCAGTATAAGAGCCACAGATACAAAGAGTAGAGACTGAATAAATAGTGATGGAAATTGAGGACTTAATTTGCCATATTAGCCGCTAAGGATCCACTGCTTGTTCCACAGGTCCTCTCTGAGGAAAGGCAGGAACTCCATGCCACATTGGACTCCCAGGATGCTTTTGTGCAAAGAACCAGTCTGGAACGCCAAAGGCTTCGTAATGAAGCTGCCACACTCAACCAAGTACTGCAAGCTAAGGATCAAGTCATTCGGTGGGTGTGTTTGTACCTGAGAATAATGTTTTTTTTCCAGTAGTCATGATAAGATGTAGTACAGCAACAGTACACCAGGGGGCATTCTAGACTCTTCGATGCTTGTGTGCTGAGCGAAAAGAAAACTCTGCATGTTTTCTCAGCTCTCTGGAGGACTGTCTGGCAGCTCAGGGCTGTGCTGGTGTGGAGACCCTCAGACAAGATCTGGAGAAGACCACAGCCAAGCTTCACTGTGTCCAAGCATGTGAGGCTCATCTCAAGGCTGAACTGGCATGTGTCAAGGAGAGGTGAATGTGCAACAGGAAAACATTATTATTTTTTGGACATAAGTTGTGCATCTTGAATCTGTGATAACAACATGGGTTTCCCTCCGATGTTTTTATGGTTTGCTCAGACTGGAGACAATGAGTCGACAGAGAGCTGACCAGTCAAAAATGGAGGAACTGAGGAGCATTAAAGCAGGATATGATGCCTCTATTGCTGAAATGAAAAAGGTCAAACTCCTCTGACTGCTTATATTTTTGACATCCATACTGTATTTGTATAATTAACGTGTTTATTGTCACTTCTCTGCATTCGTCCTGCAGCTGAGAGAGGAGCTTCAAAGGGCCAAGCAGACTCACAGCGGTGAGGTGGATGGGATGAGGAAGGAGGTGTCCAAGCTGGCCACCGAGCTGCACCGGCGTGACGTCACCATCGCCACACTGAAGGGCTCTTCCACCAGCATCAAGCAGCAGCTCCGTGGTGAAGTGGAGCGAGCAGAGCAGAAAGCAGCCGAACTGAAAGTAAGCAAATAAACTGGATCGTGTAAAACTTTCCAGAAATTGTGGCAGTTTTGGATTCCTTACAGGTGTGGTTACACACTACAACCACAATGAACTCTTGTAAGGGAACATGAGCCTTGTTCAGGCATGGAAGATGCAACATAAGACAAAACATGCAACATAACATTTCTTATACATAAACAAAAATGTATGATCACATAATTATCTCAACTTCTGTTGGATGGATAGCCATGAAATTGCACCACCAGCAGGTCAGAGATTTGTTTCATCCCATCAAATATCTGAACTTCTCATAGGATTGGTACAAAATGTTGTCACATTGACTTCTCGTTGTGGATGAATTGTTTGTTCACCAGGTATTTGATTTATGATCAGAAACCTGCAAAACTCAAAACATTCACATCAGCCTCCGCTGTACTTTTGTGTTGAGATCTAATAAGCAAATCTCAGCTAAGGAGGTACAGAATACATAAATATTACTGGATGTGACAGAGAAACATTGCCATCGTAACTGTTATGTAAAAGTGAATTGCAGACATGTTTCTGACAATAGGTCTGTATTGTCTTGGCATGAACTTTCTTTCCTGAAAGGCTTGAGGAAAACTGCATCACGATGAAGCCCATACGTCTGTCTGCTCAGTGCTCCAGCAAAATGACTCATATTCTTCTCCTCCGTTTTTCTCAGATGACTCAGGCCCAGCTGGAGACTCTACAAACTGAGAACCAGCATCTGAAGAGTCTGCTGCAGAGGCTGGAGTCTCAGTCACCTAAGGTTTGTCTGCTTTGACATAGTTGTTTTAGTCATTACACAGTTTTGCAAACCACAGCAGGCTGGATTCTTTTCTTAATTTGACTTAAGTGCTCATTTCTAAATCTGACTCATCCCTCTCTGCATTCTGCTCCCTGAATCACTCTGCTCTCCTCAGAGGGGGGACTCCTCTGTTGCATCCCTGAGGGAGAGGTATGTGTCATCTCTGAGCAGCCTGGAACAAGAGAATCAGCAGTTAAGGCAAACACGCTCTGAGATGCATCGCCGAGTCGAGGTCTCCAACCGGACCTGTCAAGACAAAAATGCTCCGCACAGCTGTGCCATAACTGACCAACCACAGCCTGCTCAGGACAGGTATCTGACATACACACAAGACACACATGCACAAAACAGCAAGAAACTCATCTATCTTCTTGTTTTGTCTGGAGCAGTGAGGATACCAGACATCACAAACAGACGGAGGAGGTGCAGGCTTCGTCCCCCTCTGAAGGGGAGATACAGAGGCTCTTCAAACAGCTGCATACTCTGTCCCATGCCTCTAGAAAGCACTCCTGCAGCCAGGCCCAAGACGGCAGGCCTCATTCATCAGCATCCTCCTCCTCCTCCGGTAGCACAAGACTCAACAGGAGACACTCAGTGCCAACCATAGCCTCAAATGAATGTGCTGCTGAGGGACAAAGCTCCAGCTCTGAAGACTCCCTGACTTCAGCGTCTGAAGGAAAAAACACACCCTCACCCTCTCCAGTGGTAGATAAAACATTGTCTAATAATCACCTCTCTAATGTCAAAGGTGATGTTCTCCTGTCCTCTGTTAGCAATCTGTTAGTACTGTTGTGTTTTTCTTCCCTACCAGGAGCCTTCGTCCGTGTCACCTGCAGACCACATGGTCTCTCATTTCCTGGAGGAGGAGAACTTGCGGTCCACAGATCTGCTCCAGAGACTGGACAGCCACATCCAGGGTATGATAGAAAACAATGTCAAGACAGTGTCTAAGTACCTCCCAAGTGGCTCAGGGCCCGGGTCTGCCCAGACTTCAGCACAGAGCGTCGCACAGTAGAACCAAAGACTCTATTCTTCTACTTTATTAAATCTTCTACATTAAAGAATTTGTGAGGCATTTTGATTGTGCTTCACTTTACTGAACTGAAGGGCCATCTATTTTTATTTTCCTACAGGCATTATGAAGCCCCCTCTGTCCCCACAATGAAGGCCCAAACATATGAGGTTACACATATGACACAGGATTAGTGTGAACTGAACCTGATTAGCTCAGATTGTTGCCTGTGATTTTTTTTCTTATTCTCTCTATGTATTTATTTTACCTCAGCCGTGTTTTCATTTCAGTGTCTTTCCATTGGAGGAACATTTTTGTCCCGTTTACATCAAACTGATCTTAAAGAACAAACAAAGGCTGACTGATTAAACGCTTTGCATCACCTCACATCTTGTGTTAAAAGCTGCATTTGAACACACTGAAAAGACTACAGGTGGCAGGTAGTGGTCAACCCATGGGAGTTTGTCAATACGTAGAGACCCGGACAGCCGATGGCTGATAAACAGTAGAATGCCAATATCAAAACAAAGGAAAAGTCATGTGTAATTCTACTATTCCTTGCACATTACAATCTGATATATATGTTTATCTTAGCCAGTAACGTGTTACTTTAGATGGAATTATTAATAATTAATGCCAGAGAAATACTTTGGGTTATGTCTCAGATTTCAGAATGTGAGTGGTATTTAAGGGGGGGGGGGGTACACATGTCAGACGCATTCAAGTCATTCAAGTGCACTATTCTGAAGCATATTAACCATGAGTCAGTAATGCCTTTATATCAGTTAGCTGTCATTTAGGAGGGCAGAAATGTGTCAATGCTTAGAGCAGACAATGGTGACTGAGGAAACGTAGTTGTCAACCATTTTGATAATTTATTGAATGTTTTTCTAGCAATAATTTTTAAAGCAAAAATGTCAAACATTTGCTGGTTCCATCTTAAAGGCAGAGGTTCTACCTTAAAGGTTCTCGTGTTTTGGACTGTTGGTTGGACAAAAGACTTTTGAAGTCATCTTATTTGGCTCTGGGAAACTGTTGAACATTTTTCAGATTTTTCTTTTTTACATTTTATAGACTACATGATTTAACAATTAATCGTGAAAATGATTGTTAGTTGCAGGCCTACTATCACATCTGATAAACACACTGTACATGTTACCTGTAGGAGAGGTAACAAAAGCTCAGGAATCTATGATCCAAAAAACTGCAGAATGACAAACTAAACCCTTTCATATGGCTGTGATTCTATTTCAAACAGCGTCATCATGGGTTCTAGAATATGTTGATACCAATGTCTGATAAGAACTTACTATTTGCACAGTAAAGTTTTGCTTTACTTTGCACTGGCTTTGTTAGCAATTGTCAACATCGTTGCTTTTCTGTAATTCAACTTTGTGTCTATAGACTAATCAATTAATCAAGTCATTGTTTCAGCTCTAGTCAGCTTGTGGAAAACAAATAAAAAAAGACAGGAAAACTGCATCAAATGTGTGAATTAGGTGTCACTGATCGTTTCTACGGCCGGTCCATTAAACTCAGCAGGCTGAACGGATGAAGGAAGAACGTACGAAGTGGTCCTAAACACGTTTCTCACGTGAGTCAGCAACTGAAATAATGACCAGTGGCTTTTTGCCACTATTGACTGAGTTCATCCAAATAGTTTTGGAAAGTAATCACCATAGCTGAAGTGCAAATGTGCACCAACGCTCAGGATGTTTGATGCTGTGTTTTATGGCTGGGAAAAACACGGAACAAGAGCATCTGCTTCATTTAATGACTTGAGCTAACATTAACACTAGGGGAGTTAGCCATATTGTTACACAAAAGTGTCTGCAAGTGTTTGTTTTATGACCAGCTAAGGTTGAAATGTGCCTCCAAAGTGCTGTTTCACTACATTTCAGAGGCCTTGAGGAGTTGAGCGTTCATGCTGTATTCTACCCTGCAATCTGTCATATTTGTGTGACCTCCTATAACTTTTGGTTGCTGAATTCCACATGAGTTAATTGTTGGAGTTCTGACATGAAGCGGAGCTCCCTTGACTTCTTCTCGAGGGTGCTCTCTATCTTCCAATATTTCAAGTTGCCTGGAATGCAGCATTAACACGAGCTTTGCATTTACGTCCAGAGAAAAGTATGCAGCTGTGAGCCAAAGAGGTGTCCATCCTCCCTGCACATCTGTCATAAGCAGGGATAATACCACATATGTACATGTCTGTCCAGACACCACAGACGGTTGGGGAGGAGGAGAAGTCAGCTTTTCTCCAGCTCTCATTTTCACCACCACCACCACCCACCCTGCGGAGGCCCTCTGGCTCGTCAAGTGCAGGAATGTGTGCGCTGTGCCAATGCTGTCATGAACTCTCCCCTGCGGCCTGATTTGTCCTCATCATTAGAACGCTGATGGAATGTTAATATCAACCATGTGGGGCGCTCACCCTCAGAAACCCTGAAAGGCCAGAGGGAATAGTTATACTTAACTGCTCTCTTAATGATGGACACGCTGTTAAATAAATAGGACAAATCTTAAAGAAATGTGTTTTTCGTTTTCGCTGTCATACTGTTACGACAATACAGAAGTTCACCTTAGGACTCCCCTGAGCCCAATGACTTCTCACTTTGGTATTTGTTAGGCTGTGTTACTAGCACTGTAAGCCCCAACAAACAGCGCTGAGGAATTTGGCAAGGCAGGCATTCCTCTGGCTCTCTCTGGAGGGAGGTGAAAAGGTTTTTATATGTGGAGATTCTTTGAAGGGGCCCAGTAAAAGGGAGGAGGACCGAGGCTGATTCAAGTCCAGAGGGAGTTTGAGCTGACTTATTTATGTAATGATTCACAGGAAAAATGTGCTTGAGGCAACAAGAAGACTGATGCTAAATTGATTAGTTTAATGAATTGAATTGCCCACATTACGTTTGTAACCCTATTAGGACAAATGTTATGAGTGCAACACACAGTGTGGTGCAAACAGGGGATACTACTCAGAAAGAATTCTCTTGGCTAGTCACCGCGTTCATATTTGGTGGTTTTATTAATTTTGCATTTAATGACGCATTCCTTGGCTGACCCTCAAGAAAGATTAAAAACAGAAATGATCAAAATTGAAACTGCAGTGTCTAAGATTTTCATACTTTTGGTCTTTAAGTGTTGCCTTATCCCTCAAAACACTGAATCCTACATGAAGACACTCGAGTGGAAGTGCTGCCGAGTCTTTATGTTGATCACTATCAGGTGCTCTTTGGATACTTCAGGTTCACTATAATTATTCCTCTTATGAAGGCCTCACTACATGGGTGAAACAGTTTTAAAAAAGTAGCCAAAAAAGCCATACATGCATGGGTCCTTCAAAAACACTCCAAGGCACACTGTAGGAGTTATGTACGTTTTAAAATGCCTTTATTTTACATGGCAAAAATAGTTAAAACGACCAACACAGGTCTTCATCAGGGTCTGCAGTCAATTCTCACTCCTGCACTGTGTTACACTAATGAGCTGAATGGGAAGATGGTTCCCTAAAAAGGAGGAGGGGTGCTGGACAGGACAGGTAAAAAAAAGAAATATATAATAATAATAATAACATACTAACAGTTTGTTACATTTTTGTAACATTATTGCAATTTAACTCTGAAATACTTGTATGTATATTTCTGGTCACTATTTTCATGTTTTATCTTCCTCCTTTATGTCTTATCCTGTTTTCATATTTGATGTTTAAGTTACTTCTCTTCCTTTCATAATAATGTATTGATTTGTAAATATATTAATTGGTATGTTAGAAATAAACTATGATATTCCAATCCTTGGTTATCTGTTGAGTCATTATATATATCAGGAAAGCTCCCATATCATAACAAGGTGAATAGTACAATAAAAATCTCTTGTGGTAACTTGTGAACTTTGTATTTTATTTAAACATGAAAATATCTTGTTATAATAATATTACAGGTTATAATTAAACCAAAATGGAATAAAACAGAATAGGCCTATTGTAACAACTGTAAGAAAGGTTGAATAAGGATCAATATTCTTGTCTAGCTTTACATTTTCTCTTCATCTTTACCTCTGCAAAGGTTTTTTCCAAAAAAATTTTTTATTTGTCTGTCTGTCTTTTAGCAGAATTACTGAAAAACGTATGAACATATTTTTTAAATGACAGCTACATCAATAGTTAACAGTACAAGTGCAAACATAATATATTGACCATGTGTAGATAAGGTATTGATAGATGGATGAATAGATATTTTAATAACCTACACGTTCTCTTTTGTCAATGTTGAATGTACTTTGCCCAAGAATTAATTACATTGTTTCAAAATATTTTATTCTTTTCTTTTTCTTTTTTAGGGTTGCTGAGTAGCCTTTTATTTTTCACAGAATAATTAAAGAATGAAACAGGAAATAGGGAGAGGGGAGACATACAGTAAAGATTCAAACCCACAGCACTGTTGAAGACTCAGCCTCAGTATACAGGACTCAGAGGCAGACTGTTGAACTATAGGCAGTCTAAATGGGTCAATACATTTAAATTTAGTACATGTTGTGGTTTGAGTTTTTCAGTTTCCTGTTTTATTTTGAAAGTGTTTTCCATGTCATGTGCTTTTGCTTTGCATTTCCTGTGTTTTCTTATATGTTTTACCCCTTTGGTTCCTGTCTGTGTTTTTGTCCTCTGTGTTCAGCAATTTTCTTCCAGTCTTCATCTCGAGTTTTGTTTATGGAAGCTGTATAAACTTATTTTAGTTTCTACGTGTTTGAATTCTTCATATGCTTCAAACTGTCAGCTCTGCTCAGTAGAGAGAACATCACTATTGTCTCTTTACTGCTGCTGTTTACTGTGGATTGATTTGATCAATGTTCAACCTTTGAGGCTGCTGGTGAATTCCATGCATGCACACTTATCTCGACTACCTGAACCTGTCTTTTATCAGTCTTGCAGGAAGATTTTTTTGGTCATATTGACACTTTTTTTTATTATTATCAATAAATATTAAAGACCCACGTTGAAGACATGAAATACTCTGCTTGTTTGAAATAAAAGTAAAAACTTTTTTTATTCTTAAAGTTAACTGCTAGATAAATGTTATCTCCTGCTTCACTGAAAAGTCCATTCTCATTTCCACAGCACACTTACGTAATTTGAATATTGGCTTCCACACTAGTAATGATGTCAAAATCCTGCCTCTACATATACATGCTAAACTCAAGGTGAGATGAGGAGAGACACTTTCCCCATCCAGCGGATGAATGTGAAAACAGCTTCTAGTATTATACATCATCCTGCACTGTACAAGACAAACATCCAAGTAAAGACCAATAAACAGACTCGTTTTTTGAGTGGAGAGCGGATATCTATTCATCATGAGTGAAGGAGACTGTGAATGTCTTCACTCTGCCGTTAAGTGTGTGATAAAGTTATGTGGAAATTTAGAAAGTGAATGTCACAAAGCAGACATCTCAGAGGTTACACGAAGCCAAATCAACGACTAAGTGAATAAATTCACATGATCAGCCCGTCTTGAAGGAGGGAGATGTATTAAATGTATTTCTCTCCGTAATTGACCTCATCTGTGAGATCATGACTTGCTGTGGGAATGAAGATGGATTGTTTGTGCAGAGGCCTGAATTATCTGTGTAGGATGGATGAAAGATGATGCAGGTTGGAGGGGAGGGGATTGATGAGCCGGGGAGGGAAGAATACCTGATTCTGAGTGATAATCCATTAAAATCATTCATCAACAGGTGGTTAAAACATTTGGGATACAGGTTGGTTTTGTGTCGTTGCCCAATAAGTAAGAAATGTCTATTCAGTATAAATCATCTCCTCAGTGATGAACTGCTGCACTCACAGGCTGTTGCACCTCTGCAGATATGATAAACATGTCTTTTCATGAATTGCTGGACTTCCTTTGACGACTTTTCCCAGAATTGTTGCAGCCTGCATGCATTCTTTGTTGTACATTCCATCGAGAACATGCCTGTCGTGCTTTGCGTGTGCTCACGTCCTGCTTCCAGCTCTAGAAACGTCCCTTATTTAATGGGAACATTTCATTGTTCTTGAGTCTGAGCATGCTTGGTGAGGGTGGGGTTGAGGGTGTGGGTACAGGCTGTGTCCAGACTTATGCAGTGGGACTCCAGACATTCGCTCCAGCCTGCTCTGTGCCAAAGGAACTGAGAGAGGGCAAGAGGAAAAGAGTCATTCCTCTAACACACAATGACTACATGCATGCACACTGATGTCCTACTTACAGTATATGTTTGTTTGCATACTGTGGCATGTAAATGGACTAAATGGTAAATGGACTGTACTTACAACTGCTCAGAAAATTAATGGAACACTTAATCATCACAGTATAACACCAAGTCAGTTAAACTTCAGGGATGTCAATCTGTCCATTTAAGAAGCACAAGTGATTGTGAATTAATTTCACCTGCTCTGGTGCAAATGAAAGTGACAACAGGTGCAATGAAGAGGCAAAAGCAAGACAACCATAAAAAGGGAATGGTTTTTCATGTGGTGTTCACAGACAGTTGTTCTCTCCTTATCCTTTCTGACTGATTCTTCTCTAGTTTTGTGTTTTGCTAGTGTTCTTGTCACTACTGGTAGCATGAGGCGGTACCTGCAGCCCAGACAGGTTGCACAGGTAGTCCAGCTCCTCCAGGATGGCACATCCATACGTGCAGTCACAAGAAGGTTTGCTGTGTCTCCCAGCACAGTCTCAAGAGCATGGAGGAGATGTCTGTTTGGCTGTCTGATGATGACAGAACTAGAAAACACTTGGAGATTACCGCCAAACCATTGTCATTGAAACATTACTCACTTTGGAAACAAAGACAAAGACAAAACAACCAGAAGATGATTTATACTCCGGCCCCTGCAAATTCTTACAAGCAACAGTCTTATTAGCAAACTGATTTCCCTCTGCAGGTCATTTTCCTCATCATACTGTACATTATAATTGATTTTTATAATAGTGCATTATATTTGCTATTAATATTATATAGATAGATTTCTCACAAAAGTCTAAGCAGGACACAATGCCATCCCCAATACATGAGAATACAACACAATGTAAAAAAGAAAATTCTATATAGCAATAGGCACTATTCAGTGTTAGGTCATGAAAAACATATAGTGCTTTATGATACATGCTTCATAAAAAAAACTGTCATTATTTCAGACCATGTCAAACTTATTTTCTACATTTAAAAAAATCATATTTTAAATTAAAAAAATATCACAGGAGCCATCAGTAGATGGTATATCCCCCAAAACTGAACATGGCAACAAGGAATCTCATGTTTCCAATCTTGGCAAGTACAGAACAATATGCAGTGCAGTGTGACACTATTTGTTCCCATGGTTATGAACAATAGACATTTTTGCAGTGAATTAATGCCAGAGGGCAGATATGCTATACACACTGGGGTAACAAGAGCCACATTGAACTGGTAAAGCAGGGGGGTGGAGGGTGGGGTGGGGGATGCCATTGATGACATCTGGTGGATGGAAAGAGAACGACAAACTTTGAGACTGACCTGACCCAGCAGTGACATGAAGGTGTTGAATGCTTTGTGTTAAGTGCTTACTCCTTGCTAACTTATCGGTAGTCTGACATTTGTCTTGGTTTTGTGGATGCATGCTCCTAACATGAATTGTACCTTTTGTACAGATTGTAGCTTTAATGACACTGGATGGACAATATGTTTGAGGGCCCACCTCCACTTCCATGTAATATACCCCTTATAATACAATATGTCTCATAATATAAACTCCTATAAAACGGCGTGGCATGTTGTTGATATCCTGGCCGATCCGACAGGATTTCTCTGATGCAGTTCCTGCGTGTTCACTTTGATGTCGGTTTCTGTAATGTAAAAACTATTTAGAACATTCCTTGTTCATTCATGGTTAATGAGGCCATCCATTTGGAACATCTCTTGTAATTAGTTTCCAGATTTCCCCTGCAACCATACACATCCCAGGCCTCATTTTCTCTGTCTTATGTAATGACATGCACAAATTTTATTCATTGTTCACATTTCGTGCTCCAGTATTAAAGAATGTGCTATAACATAACATTACGTATATAAACACAAGTTAATCAGCCACTTATATATAGCATTATTTAGAATGCTGCATCCTTTAATTGTCATATTGTTGCAGCCTCGTGTCTGGACTGGTCATGCTCTACACAGCTGTCACATTTCAACTGAAAAGATTATTTATGATCATTTTAGGTGCCATTCAGTCTGAGAAAGATGTGATGCCTGAAAAAGAAAAACATTGTACGACTGATTGCAATCTAAGCCACACCAGCATCCTGGGATACACTGGTGGGTTGTTATGGGAGGGGGTTTACATTCTTTCAGTCATAGTGACATAAACAGCTGAACCTGTTTTAATTTGTACGTCTTTCAAAAAGAATTGCCAGAGGAAATGACGCCCTTCCTTATATTTCTGGTTGTAAATCCTCGACATCGTCCCTTCAGAAATATCATGACCAAACAACAATATCTGAAATTATACTCATGCTTTGTCATACATAATATCAGACTAAAATGTTCTATTCAGTTGTCTCTAAACTGTGGATCTTGGTTTATGACACCTGGGGGTTGAGACCCCCAAAGGGGCGATGGGAAATTCCAAATCATTCATGCCCTTTGCTAAATTCAGCATTAAATGCTGCACATTAAGATTTGTCTGTCCTAGTAAAAAGTGTCAGTTTGTTGCAGCATCACTATACCAACCTTTCTACTCCGTGCATCTTACATTTAGCAGCTGTTTGAACACATTATCTCATGTCATTTCACCATTTAGACCAAATTACAGACAGAGTACACCATTTAATTGATGATAAATGTGTCATATTTTTCAAATCCCGTCTTGACTTTCTCCAGCCTGTGGAGAAAGTCAAGACTCCTTTAAAAATGTCTGTTTTATGAGCTGTTGAGTTAAATGCTGTCTGTGACCAATTCCTCATTATTTGTGCTTTCTTGTAAATTCTGCAAATGTGAAAAGTTACTTCTTTCTTTGTACTAAAGACAGTGTGTTGTTTATTCGCACATAGAGATTTAATCACAAGTGGCCACTCAAGATGCATGTGGAGACGCATTATAATGCCAGGTGTGAACAACCTGACTCATAGAACTGTTTGTTTGTGATTGGATGATGATGATGCATGATAATAGCAGGTCTCACAGAGCTATGAGCATGGCTGCAGTCAGGTTTCCACCCAAACTTTAACAAAATGTCAAGGAAATATGTGTCAAACAAGTCATGTTTCATGGAACTCAGTTTTTAATCATTTTTCCTGGTTTTATCAAAAGTAAAATGCTGAAGAAGTGCTTATAAATGTGATTTTTGCCTTGTTTGCTTGTGAAATACTGTATACTCTAAGTTAAGTATATTTGCTTCTTAAATTTGCTGAAATGTCAAAATATCCTGTCCTTACTTTTTATTCCATACAGATTGCATTGCACCTTGATTTCTGATATTGTGCCATGTAAATGAAACTGACTTGACTCTGTGCTTCATGTCCAGCTCTCCATTCCACACAACATTCCACATTCCTACGGCTCCGTCTTCCACCTAACCATGCCCACTTGTCTAATGTACCACCAGTAATATGTATGTTTACATATGAGGCAGACATGGTGCCCAGAAGTCAGATACTGCGGTGGATGATGTAAAAATGTGAACACTCTTGCTTCCTGAGAGGGGAGAGCCTTTTTTTACGCTTCATTACTTTCAGGCAGCTGTTATTACCTGACAAGGAGATGAGAGCAGATAACATCATCAGGATCGTCACTCAGACAGTGAATTCTTCATCAGTATAGCGCACTAATCCTCTTATGTAACGTCTCTTCACCTTTTCCTCTTTTGAAACTTCGTATGCAATGACATTTAACAAAAGTAGCAGGTTCTAGCATCTCTCTAATCTCCATTAAATTAAATACCTCAGTCAGACTAAAACATTACAGACACTTAACGACTTCTCGTCCTTTCATGCTTGAGTCATCTTTGGTGCTCATGTGCGTTTAAGTCTTTTATTACATAGGCCGTAAAATTGTCAGTGTTGTTAGAGGTCACAGAGAAATCTGTTGTCACCTGTGGGGATCACTCTGTCATAAATCGACTGGCTCTGGCAGCTGCTCCACAGTATTGATTCAGCAGATCTGATATAAGCAGATATGGTGGATTTCATGCACATTTTTTTCAGAATACCTCAGTCACACACTGAGAATTTGACGTATTTAGAAGGAGTGACAAAGCTTTAAAAATATGCAATAAGAGGCCAAGAATTTGTGGCATCAATTCATGACATAAACAGGGTTTGAGTTGTGGTGTGGGGCTGTTTAAAGTCCTTTACTGTGAGCCATTACTTTATGTGATTTATCCAACAAGGGTGTGTACATTGCTGTCAGCATAATATGCAAACGGTTTTGAGGGATTATCCATTTATTTATACAAGCTATTATTTGATCCACTGCAGAAGTTTCCATTCAAAAGTAAATCAAAATGATTGCCTATATCAGAATTTAACACATGTTGTACTCAAGCCTGTACCGCTTACTTTCTATAAGTAGGCTGAATTAAACTGTTCATTCAGCTGGTCACTGGTTCAGATCCTCTCTCGATGAATGGGACTCCTGGACTTGACATGAATGCTTCCTCTTTATCTCCTCCTCCAAATCTCTGCCTGTGGATGTCGTCAGGCATGCAGTGTCCACCTGACAATGCACTATCAGTGGTCTGCAGGTCTCCCCCCACGCTTTTTACACACTCACCCTGAGCTGCACATGTTGCATTACTCAGGGTGAATTTGTATGCAAATGGGGTGCTTCCTGTCCTCTATCTGCCGGGGCCAGGGTGGGATTTCCTCATTCCTGATGTCTGACCCCTCCACTCCCCTGTCTCGTTTTTCCCTTTAACTCCAGTCTACCATCTGGACACAGAGGTTATCACAGCAAGCCTGTGGCCTCTTTCTGTTTGTTCAGTTAGACCTGGACTTACCAAAGCTCTTCGCTGACATAGCTTACTTTAACAAACATCAACAGGTTCCCTTTTTATTTAGGAATCTACAGGTAGATGCTCTTAATAAACAGGCATGACTAAGAGTGGATTCTATTACAAAATAAAAGCATGTGATAGAGGAAAAGACAATGTATGTAATCTGTATGTTTGTAACTTCATTTGTGTGCTGCTGCCTGTCTTGGCCAGGATGCTCTTGCAAAAGAGATTTTTAATCTCAATGAGACTTTCGTGGTAAAATAAAGGTAAAATAAAAATCAAAAATCAAATTTTAAGGATAATAATAATTTCTTAATGGTGGAAAGGCCACAATCGGGTTAAAAAAATCATACATGTATTTAAGAGCAAGGTCATTTAGCCCTCAGAAGAAAGGATTAAAGCTTTATATTATAAGCAGCTGTAATCGTCAGCTGTAAACAAGATGTAGACGTGTAATGTAGAGGCAGATCTTTCTTTTTTGGGAGTCTGGTGTGTCACAGGATTCCTCTGGGATTCCCAGGGGACCGGAGTCAATACAACAATAAGGCAGTTTTTATATTAAGACATGCAGTTCTAATATGAATAAACACTATTTGCTGTATTTAGAGTCACGCTGTCTTTAGGTATGATAGATATTGAATATTGAAGTCATAAAGTTGGTCTCTTTTTTTTGCTGATGTAAAGCTAAGAACACTCATTACAACACTCTGCTCCACGTTCAGTGACTTAAAATAGAATAGAATAGAATAGAACTTTATTGTCATTGTTGTTGACCAGTGAAAGGCAGTTTAGCAGCTCTTAGATTAGCAGCATGTCAATACAATACAATCCAGCAGTCTGTTGCAATCAATCATGACTTCGGTTTAGACTACATACTCCGTCTTCACTTGTGTTGTCTGTCCGGAAACACTTTCTCTGGACACCACAGGGAAAATGACAAAAAAATCGACCTGAGAAATCCAAAGAAACATCCGTAATTTTAGAGAGGAATGTCACATTCCTTTGCAGTTGACTGAGCCCAGTCTTCCAGAGTGCCTCCTATCAGGAAGTGCTGCACAATGGGAGCAAATTCCCAGAGACACAAAGTCAGACATTTGGGACAGAGGTTTGGGCAGACAGAGGAAACTGTGTCAGGCGCTGCTCTCAGACAATAAGCTCTGTTACCACAATCAGACTCTGCACCAAAAATATTCTGGGGATGGACCCCAATTTAGAATGGCCTAATCAGCTTTGTATCTTTTAAAAAAATGCTGTGTACTCCACTTGTTTTAAACACAATGTGCAAATGTAAACAAACTATTTTCGGCCCAAATAACAATTGATGACTCTATGGATCAATGTTAGAAACAGAATTGTATTTGTGTCATAATTTGCAGCGTATGATGAGACATTTTGAGCACAAGAAATATTTTTTGCAAGTATGATGATTATATTTCGTAAAGAATTTTTCATAATTATAATTTAAAATCTAATTATGCAAAGGTAATTTAGTTTTGAGAAAACAAAAATCTATCTATCTAGAACCAATTACAATAACCCCCAGACAGAAAATGCCTTTGTGACACAGTTTACTTCTCATGTCTACAAGTTATAGAAGTCCATTCTGAACTCTAATGAACAATGAGAGACTTTTATTCTCTTATTTTTTGGGCATTTTTGCCTTTAATGGGATAGGAAAGCTGAAGCTATCCGACAGGAAATAGGGAGAGAGAGTGGGGTGGGGGGTAGACATGCGGCAAAGGGCCATGAGTGGGAATTGAGCCCACAGCCACTGCGGGAGGACTGCAGTCTCTGTAATGGGGCGTGCACTTAAACCACTGTGCTATCTGCGCCCCTCTCATGTTTAATTCTAACTTGTGCTGCTACTCGTCTCACACTTAATGGACTCATGTGCAATATCAATACCATATTCTAGTAGTATACTTATATGTTTATTTTAAAGACTGTTGTTCGTGCCGAGTTCTGTGTTTAACATTCATATTTCTTATGCACCAAAGACGAGTAGCACTCTTAATTTTGTTGTATGCAGGCTTTCAGATTCTGATTATAAATCTCATTCATCTAAACTACATGTTTCACTATATGTTGGAGACTTAGTTCACCTGTGGGACACAGACTAAAGAAACTGACAGCTTGGTTTTACCCAAAACAAGCAGCAGGTAGTTTTGGGTAAAACCAGACGATGTGACGTCTCTGTAGGATGGATTTAGAATAGCAAAGATGCTACAAGTCAATTCAATACATATAACAAAAAGTCAGATAGGTCGGAGTACCATCTTTAATAGTATCTTTAAACTATTATTTATGATATAATAAGCTCATCCATTGGTTTTCTGTATTTTGACACTAAAAATTAAATTATGTTATCTATGGTTTCCGGTGCTTTGAATCTGTTCTAACCCTTCTTTTGTCATTTCAGTGCAAAATCATGATGCTACAATGGGGCCTAATCACCATAGATCTTTATTGTGCACATGGCAATGAAAATATTATCCCTTCACTCAGAATGAAGTCACTCCTGACTGAATGAATACAGTAATGAATGAAACAGTAATGTTCAAAAACATGGTATGGGGTGACAGGTGATGGCATCCTACATACAATCCAGTCCTGACTTCTCTTTCACGCTGGTTTCACCATCGTTATGCTAACGACCCACATAATGGCTCAATATGCATAAGAGAGACGGCTGGTCCCAGCAACCCCAACGACCCACAATAGGACTGGGAAGGACCAGGAAGAAAAGGAAAGGGAACGGGTTACTTAATGACTCTCAAGGTAGTTTACATCTGAAAGAGGATAAATATCCTGACCTCGTACCAACAGTTTAGAACTGATGAAGCCTCTCGGATGAGAGGTGAAACGTCTTCAAGCTAAGAAAAGAAGTCCAGTTGCTTCTGAATCAACCTTCAAGGATGAAGAAAGGATAAGACATGATGGAAGAATGAAGACAAAATATGACAATCATGAAGACATCAGAGTGACAATATACACATATAGTATTCCACAGTTTAAATACAGAAATATTATTCAAATCTGAAATCAAAAAGCTGTTTGCATATTATTTGTTGAGACACTGACACAAGTTGAGAAATGCTGTATCTCATAATGTTTAAGAATGGTTAAGGTTTTTGATTCACACCTTGATCCAGATTCGCCTCAAAATCTAAATACCTTTCCCCATTTCAAGGACCACCTCTTCACCAAACTTTATTGAAATGTGTTAAAAGTTTTTTGAGATATTCAGATGACAAAAATCATAAAGTTAAACACATTAAACTCAACATCTCAGCTGGTAGTTCTGTGTTTGTAGCCCTATTTATTACCTTATAGCAGCTAAATGTAGATTAACCCTATACATGTATACACATGTATACACATATATACACATACAGCAGATCTGGATTCTTATCTGGATCTAAACCACACTCATAGATATCAACATCATAAGTATGTGATTTTTACCGCATGATTTATGAATGATTTTCTGAGACATTATAAAAAATGTCCAAGATGCCTCTTTCTTTAAGTAAAGTAAAAAAATAATGAAATACATTTTTAAAAATCCTCTCTATCTAGATGTGCATCAAAATTAAGTGATTTCCTAATAAATGCCCTATTCTTGCACAAAGTTTGGTGGATTTGCTTATGTAGTTCTTGCATTATTTGGGAAATTATGATGATGGAAATGAATAATGATGGAAAATGTAAAAAAAAATAAAAGAAAATCTCAGAATGTTGAAGAAAATGGACGTGGATCCTGATCCAGATCTACACCAAACTGTAATGGATTGTGAAGTTTAATTCACAACTTTTCAATTGACAAGCTAACCGAAGGGCACGGGTGAAAACAACCTCCTTGGTGGAGGTCATTAATTGATGTTCCTATTGAATATACTTATTAATTCCGTGAGCTGATATGTTGCATGCACACCTTCTATTTTGGTCTTTGTTTGTCCTAATTGTCGTTACACCCTCTCCTTGTCTTCCAGTGTTTAACCTTTGCCTGCGAGGTATTTGGCCTCTGTCACAGAGGTCCACCACCTGCTCTCTGTCTGACACACGGTTGTTTCTAGGCTTCAACAGAGGCATCCATCTCCCCTTTGTGGCTGATGAGCAGATCGGGGGCTCTACTCTCAGCGTGGCCCTAGGAGACATCTTTATCTGGTCTGGAAATTATGGCTTTTCCCAGCCATCTGCTTCCACTGAGAATGCACCAGGTCTGCATGTGGATGCGGTGGGGGCTGTGAGCTTATGTGTGCACGCGCTTAGAAGCATATGTGTAACCTGAGGTTTATTGTTCAGACTTGTTATGACTGTCATTTTAGATCCACAAATGATGGCGTGGATTAGAATGGAGAGTTGATGAGATGAGAAAACAACAGCTGGCCTGCTAAATGTTTGTTGGCAGCTGTAAGCGAGCTGCAGCCGATGTGACATTAGATGGTTCTTCCACCTGCTCTCAACATAATGGCTTTAAGAATCTGAACAAGAGAAACGGGAGATTACACTTGAATAGGTCCTCTCAGTTTGGACAACAGGTGCGAGGTTTATTTTCTGCAGAATGCATTGACATATTTGAAGTTTCTCTCTTTGTATTTGTGAACTGTTGACTGTACGTGTGCTCTGCTTTCTGTTTTGCACACACTGCATTCTTGTCACAGAAGTCCATATGGTGGGGGGCTGACAGATGCATCTGCTCCTGAGCTGGAGGGCAGGAGATAGCCTGCACTGTGCTTTGTTTCCACTAAACATCTGCCCTTTAGCCTGAGGCCCCGTGATACTAAATGTACCATTAAATCTTTGAGGAAATGCACATTTCTAACTGTACTTACCTCTTTTATTTTGAAGGTTATTCTTCATCAGCAGGTACCTGAATGAACCTGACACAATAACATGTGGTCCTGCTGTATTAAATGTTAAACGCATTGATTGAAATTTGATTATGCCTCTTCTTGTTGCTGAAACCCTCTTTCAGATAAGCTATTTTCCAATAAACATAAGGCAGCATTCAAACAGAAACTCAAGCATTGAAAAGAATGTGTGTGTTGTCTGTTGACACAAGATGTGTTATGAGCTAAACACAAGTTGCTTGTTTTCCTGAAACGGCTAAATTGAGCTGAACACCTTCCAACGGGTTCAGCAACAGTGACAGAGAGGAATGTTTGGGCATCAGCTGCTCTGAGTGTTTACACAGCAGTGATGGCTTTTTTCACATTAACATTTTTGGATTTAGAAGCCTTGTATTTCTTATTTTGGCTTGCAGGGTATTATTACAACAGATCTCTCCATTATAATCCAACATTATCAGTGTAACACATCCAGCCTTTCCCACGCTCAGCAAAAAATGATGTGAGGTAAATGTGAATGTGAACTGTAAACAATATTTTCTCTTAAGAATTGGTTCCTACCTCCTCAACAGAGCGAGTCTTTGTTCATTGTGTGGATGTGGTGCTCATGAAAGCTTTTTAATCCTACAGACAATCCTTGTCTGTCTGAAAGGTGACTGTCGAGACAAAACTTTCCAAGAGCTCATTAAGACAAGGAGTCATTTAATCGGCAGCTTTAACATCATCTTGGAGTTTTACACCTGCAGGAATGATTCACTTTTAGAGAATTACACCAAGACGAGTCAGTAAGACATTCATTTACATTAAAACCAGTCATTCATTGAATTTGTTCCTATGCTGTCTTGTTTCAGAGTCTTTTCAACAGAAACCCCCGGTGATGTGTTACCTGTGTGCCGGTGTCATGAGAGCATCCTAATCAATACTGGACTGAGTGGATTTGTTTAAGCAGATGAGGCAGCAGGATGTTGGTGAGGCTGCAGAGACGACTGTCACCTCAGCAGTTACTCTCTGACCCCCGAAAGAAGCAGATGGTCAACACCATACCAGTCACTACTGGACTCATTAGATTAGACTTTAACATACACCAACAGTCCTTTATGAGCAGGATACATGTACTGAATAAACAGGTTTTAACACACTTTATTGGAATTGTTAAATAATCTAAGGGCATAGGGATTAGATTATTATTACTTCATAACATTATACATGATTTAACACATGAACGCAGCCTCACAGTCTGTTATAAAGCATTTATTAACTGAACAAATCATTCACCTGTTCTTTTACACTGTTTGTTTATTGATTTCTTATCTGTGTGCCCAGAGGACAAACTGCTGCTGGATGTGTTAGCTTAGCGCAGAGACAGGTGTGGTAAGTCAGTCACCGGGGCTAAGCTATCTGTCTGTGTGTCTTTGTGTCTACTTCTATATACATGTTAAATAGAGGAGATGTGATGTTTGGACATAGAAACTGCAGTTCTTTAAAGGTCTTTGTTGCACAAGTGCTGAGAGACTAAATAAGTCATGTTAATGGTTATTTTACTGTTGACTTATTGAATTTACTTGTTCAATTAGAAATATATGACGAGTAATTGATTACATTTTGCAAGTCACTGGCTGAACACTGTTTGAAATGTGTTAAAGACATCATAATATAATATAAATAATATCATATAATATTTTATTATAAAGTTATACACTATAAATGTCACCTGGATACCAATTCATAAGAGGACTTAAAGGTGTGGAAAATATATGTTAATTAACACTTAATTGGCACTAAGGTGATGTGAAACCATTGTGAGGAGGGGGCAACAGAGAATTCACCTTCTTCACAAACTGAATTCTTTCTCTGTTAATCCCATCATCCTCTGTTGTTTTGATCAGTCCTTTATTGAGAGTCTTCTGAGTTTCTCTTTTATCTGCTGGTTTCACAGCCTCAAGGTAAAAGACAGAAACAGCTTGTACAGCATTGTAAACTTTTGTTCCAAAATTATAGGAGTGAAACAAAGAGACCCAAGTTCCCTTTGTAAGCAACAAAACTTTGGAAAAGCAATGTGTATTCTGGCTTCCTCTGATCATGTTCTTGCCCCTGAATTCTCTCTGTTGCCATCAGGGCGTCGGTTCTCTCCGCCTGTTTGCAAGATCGTTTATCCCCTCTGCATTAAGACTTTTAATTTTGCACACTATTTATCTTTTTAATCTATTTATCTTATTTAACATTTCTTTTTCTTTTCTTTTTTTAGCTCCTTGTGTATTAATCTGTATGTTGTTTTTGTGTGACCATGATTTCTTATGTATGAGCTGCTCACAATGAATTGTCCCTGGTGGGATAAATAAAGTTGTTTGAATTGAACTGAATTGAACTGTAAAAGTCCTTAAATAATGCTACTTTATATTTTAGGAGCTACAGTGTGTTCAGGACTCAGCAGTGGATAGTTCCTCTCAGAGTCCCCAGAACTGTTTGGTCTCAAAATGCCTATAAACCAGTAAACAAGCTTACAGAGATCTCTGTCTTATAAATCAGACTATGCTGCTGATGTGAAAACCAGCACTTTAAACTCTAGACTGAAAAACAGCTTCTATCCCAGAGCTGTCATCGCACTAAATGCTGCTCAAAACTTAAACTTGAACTTTCATAACACCAACTGTGCAATATACGGTGTGCAATATTGTGCAATATCCCTGTGTGAAATATGTTTGGGGTTTGTTACCTGTTTTATCATAGCACTGAGCATTCTAGTGAAAATCTGTAAATGTGTAGATTTTTTATTTATTCACTTTTTTTCACTTTTTAATTGCACTGAGACTGAAGAGCTGCTATTTCAATTTTGTTGTACTTGTGCAATGACAATAAAGAGATTCTGATTCTGATTCTGATTCTGGTTTTTCTTGTCTTCCACATCCCAAAAGCCTCCTGCTGTCATCTGTTTTTACATGTTCAAAAAGATAAGATGTTGGGAGTACATAGTTGTCGTAACAGCCAAATATTATTGCTCCATCATATCAAACATTATTTTTTAGTGAATGTGTAGAAAATAATATAATAATATAATAATAATAATAACAATGTGACACATAAATTCAACAATCGAATCCAGTTTTTCAGTTGACCTGAGCTAAAATGGAACAGAGGAGAACCACTGAGGCGATGAGCTCACATAGCAAACATGAAAAAATGTGTCCTTGCCTTATCTGTAAACAGCATCAGCCACAGGCGTAGTCCTGTTTACAGTTCCTCACTGGCTCTGTGTGACTTGTTTACTTTTATGGTTAAGTGAGGAATTTCTTGTGTCACCAGGTGTGAGGGACCGTTTCTTGGTCAACGTGCAACAAGTCAGACTTGTGTAAATGCTGTTCACCTCTAGTAGTTCCCTAAATGTGGCTGCTGATGTTTGTTGAAGTTGAAATTATTTTGTCTGTGAGAAAAAGGAAGCGGATAAAGAATAACGGAAGAATAAAGGTTGTGATGAGGAAGACAACAGTGTTATTCATCACCCATTAAGATGAAAATGTTGGTGGCTGCTGGTTGGCCTCCTGTCGTCCCTAGTAACACAGCAGAGTGGAGGCTCGGTCAGAGCCAACGGACAAGGTAATGTGAGGAATGTGGCCATTTCCGCCTTTGCAGGAAAACAAAAGGAGCTGCTGAAGCGCCTAGCTTGTCCCACCTCACTTCACAAGGCTGCTGCTCCTGCATCACAGCCTGCATTGTGTGAACCCAGTCAGCCCAGGCCTCGCCATCAACGGGTTCGAATGGAATGACCTTAAATGTCATTCCTGTCAGCAAATGTGTTTCAAACTCTGAGGCTGATATAAAATGTGCTAAGATGGTGAAAATGTTGGTGTGAAATGGAAATGGGAAAACTTTACCAACCAACAGTCCAACTCTCAGCAGAAAGAGAAGCACAAATGAAAAGTAAAAGTATCTACAATATATTCCTAACATTTGCTCTTCTTGCATAATACATAATAATCACATAATAATACATGTGATGCTAATGCTAATCATTTAATGTATGTACTGACTGAAATAACCGATGTCTGGAGCTTCACGTCTTTGCTCAGGGCCTGCTGTGGATATAGGAATATGGGTTTGACATTTTGGGAGGAATGTTGATTCAGTTTCTTGCTGTAAAAAAAATTAGAAGAAAAAAAAGCATCAATTTGTAAGAACAACATGGCACCACAGAAGTCGATTAGCTTTAACACTTTTCTCGGAGTCACAAATATGATCATAGAAATATGATCATCGGATCTTTGATCATTGGATTGTGCATAAATGTCAATAAAATCCTGTAGAAATCAAACAAAAGTCCAGAGCCTGTAGCTGTCTGTACATCCATGGGTACAATGCAAACAGGAACTTCTAATGACTGGCTTACTTTAAACTGGACTAATGTGTAAACAGACAGCGTGAAAAATAGGTTACAAGTGACTTTTTCTTATGTTGTGTGATGTGGTATGAGTCACACTCCTCAAGACTGGATATGAAATGATGTGTTGACAGAAGAGCAGGAAAGCATTTCCATATTTGCTTAGTTCCTTAGGGTGGAACACACATTAATAACGTCATGCTGGTTCTCACTCAGCGAGACGTGGATTAATTTACGAGGTAATAGGATCAGTCAGTCCCTCAGGTGTCTGACTGTAATCCCGGTGTGGTCGGCATGCAGTGGAGTCATGAAAATGTTGTCTGCTTGTATTCCTATAAACATGACATGACACAACACTAACACACCCTCTTTGTCAGTTTGCATATTTTTGAATCAAAGGCATCTCAGCTGTTGACGACGTCCACACCATAGAGACCCTGCATGGTGACGTCACTTTTTCACTGTATGGATGTCCTGTGTGCGTCATGGCTGACCTCTCTTTGGCTGGAGATGACACAGCTCCACACAAATGCTACATGAGGCCCATTAAACTGGACTGAGGGACATAATCCAAGGCTGGTGTGTGGTGAATGTGGCCCATTGTTGCTGATATGTAGTTTCATTGTACAAAAAAAAAGAAATCCTCAGGTATATTAACCTTTAAAGGAATAGTTTGACTTTTTAATGAAAGTTAGATGAGAGGATCGATACCCTGTCACATCTGTAGCTGGTTAGATTAGTTTAGCATGAAGAGGCAGGAGGCAGGGGGAAACAGCAAGCCTCGTTCTGTCCAAAGGTTGAGGTTATTAACATGTTGTAACTGGTTTGTTTCATCAAAAACAAAGGTTTATGGACTGGATTACTTCTCTGTCAGGACTTTTTTGGAGGTCTTTGCCACTTGGTAATTTTGATTTGACTTTAAAATCACAACTTGTGGTTTTAACACTTTAGTACATATTAATCAAATAAAACAGAATAAGAGTGTAATTTACAAGTCTTTTGAGGTGCTTTTTCCGCCATTTTTAAACAGCTCTTTCCAATCTTTGTGCTAAGCTAAAGCCGGGCTCACAGTAGAGGAGAATCTGGCTGATTTCACCCCGATCAGTCCTCCTGATAGTCGGAGGAAAAAACTGGTTTGTAGCTTTTATTGGTCCAGAAGTTTGACCCAGATTAGCTGGTAGTGTGAGGTGTTTACAGATCCAGTCTTTCAACTCCTGATCTGCTCGTGGACAATCGAGGCTGCCCAGATAATTTTCATGTTTGATATTTAGGAGGTAAAATCTGGATGATTACATCAGTACTTTCTGAACAGGACCGGTATAGCCAATGAAACCGACATCCTGGAGCAGCTGATGCCGATGTGTTCACGCGGCTTCTGTTCATGCTCCCTCTGGCACAAGAATGTTTATGAAATTTCTCAATAGATTGTGATGCCCCATTATTCTTGAATCTTGTAGTGTGGGCATGTTTGAAATTTGAGAGGAGATAATCTGTGAACATTCTCGTTATGTGTTTAATGGAACCTGATTTCAAAATTGTTGAGGATTCTAAAACTCCTGTAGTGTGAGCCTGACTTAAACTACCTATATCCTGGCTGGAGCTTAATGTTTAGACAGAACAGAGGTTGTCTGGCTTCTCATTGAACTTTGAGCAAGAATGCAGCTGAGCATATTAAACTAATCATATAGCTGGATCTCTGTACATTACCCTATAAATAATACAGGTATATAGGAAGGTAGACTACATAGTGCAAGCTGATACGCAGAACTTACTGATTCTTATCAGTGGGTATCAGCATTCTTTGGTGACTGTTGGACTTAAACTGCCATGCAAATCAGCAGGTGGACATTTCCCTGAGAGTGTAGACATAGAGCAACCTGCAGTTTGCCTTCCAATTGACTGCTCCATGTTAACAAGAGGAGACTTGTTTACACCCCACAACCTCCACCACCACATGAGGAGGATCCTTTTCATGCAAAAAAGGGCTGCACAATCCAATCCAATACTACAACCCTCCCCCCACTGCCAGCTGATCCCAGGTTCTCCATCTGTGTGTTTGTGTGTGAATCAAGGGTATAGTTGGTGCTAGTGGTGGAGGGGAGAACAGCAGATGGCAGGGCTACCACCATCATGTCTGCTTTTTGGGGAGAACAATGCATCTCTCAGTGCTCTTATTAAAGGAGGGGAAGGGGATTTCAGTCCACGGACAGCTGGCAGGCAGTGTGCCTCGCACCCGCCCCTCTCCCCCCCGGGTCCACACACAGACACACACTCTGCAATTAACTGGCACGGGCCACGGCTTAAATATTTACCAGGCACATGCAAACAAAAGGCTGTTCTAGAAAATAATGATTAATCCATGTCTCGAATATGACAGTACTGTTTCATTATTGCCTCACTGTAGTAGTTTTAATAAGGTCTGGTTCGATCATGTAAGTAGGTAAAATCCACTGTTCAATACAGTTCAGCTTTTAATGAATGCAAATACAGTATTAATTAGATTTAGCGCTGGTTATCAGTTTATCATATGGTAACTCTAAATCACCAACATTTTTGTAATTCAAGTGATCACTTAGAACATTAAGCAAGCAAAAACTTTAAATATTCATTGTTTTCAGCTTCTCAAATATGATAAATAGAAGATAACTTGGGTTTCATACTGTTGGTTGGACAAAACAAAGAGTATGAAAACATCACCTGGGGCTTCTGGGAAATTTGGAATGAAAAAATGAGTATTTAGTTAAATATGACATTTGAGTCTTTAACAACATTTCTGTGCTAAATGTGGATAATTTTGTCTCCTTTCACATATCTGTTGAACACAGAAATTCTTCTATCACATTGTTACTTTAGCACACTGTAGTTGTTTTGCTTTATGGCACCTTTTTAAAAAATCTTCTGCAGTCTAACATGCCTGTTTCATTCCTACAACTGTAACAATTTAAGGAGCAAGCAAGACAACAACAAAAACAACACCAACGATTTTGAAAATCAAGTCCTCATTTTGAACATTTAGCAAGCAAATGTTTTAAATACTCTTTGTTTTCAGCTTCTCAAATGTAAGAAATTGCTGTTTTTAGCCATTCACCAATTAACATGGGCTTCAGACTGTTGGTTGGACAAAACAAGGATTTTGAACACATCACCTGGGGCTTCTGGGAAATTTTAAATCTGCACTTTTTGACATTCATAGACAAACAGATCAATAGATAATAAAAGCAGTTATTACTGGCAGCCCTTATCTTTTTTATTTACCTCTTTTTGTGGGAGGAGGTTGACAGTAGGTATGCGTGTTTTGTAAAATATCATTTTCTGGAATGAATCTGGATTTTTTTTTTGGTCTCCTCTCTCAAATCAAATGAACACAGAAATCCAAACATATCATCAGATTTGTTACTATTACATTCGTAGATTGATGACTTTATCACAGTGAAGTTGAAATGTTTTATTATCTGTTTGTTTTTTAATCTCCTGCAGTCTAACATTCCTGTCTCACTCCTACAACCGTAAAATTCCTCAAACTACAACAAAAACATTAACAACAAGCTTTTTTACATGACACAAGCAGCCAGCTGAGGTGCCGCTGCTGCTCTGAATCCAATTTTTCCTCCCCTCCCTCTCCCTCCTCGTTCTCCTCCTCCTTCTCCTCCCCCTCCTCCCCTATGCTCTGCTTTTGATCCCACAGACTTGGAGCCTTTACATTCCAGTCATTCCAGCCGCAGCGAACAATCGGCCCTCAGTTATTTATGCGCAGCTCCAGCTCCAGTGTGCTCAGTGCGCCTCTGCTCGTCAGCACGCACACACGTCCGTATAGGAGAGACCAGGAGGAAGAAACTCGCGTTGAACTGAGCGCAGATACTGAAGAGATCACACCAGCGTTCACTATTTATTTCGCCTGTGATGAGACAATAATTAGGTAAGTTTTACATTTTCTTCTCCTCAGTTTGTCTGGTTCGGATTGTGTGAGGAACCTAAATCCCATTGGCTCGGATTATTCGCGTGGCGCAATACTGATGTGTCATTATTATTGTTTGAGATATTGGTGCGAGTTTTCATGCTCTTTGTTATTAGCCTGGGGTCCAGGTGGAACAGATTTATGTATTTATATCTTTTTTTTAGTTTCTGGTAGCATCTCTGTAGGATTTTATCAGATTAATTCCCACAGGAATTAAATAGAAAACAGGAATTTTTAAGTTTTTCATTTGTTTTGCAAGGTTTTGCATTTTTAAGTTAAGCATTTTGCATATTATACCATATTTTGGACGCACACATTGGACACTATTAACACAACACAATTGGTCTATGTGTTGTGTGCATTTGTGTGAAGTCTGTGATGTTTCTTGTAACGGAAGGCCATGCTTAGAGTGTGTGGGCAGTAAAACTGAATCTGTCAGGGGTATTTCCAGCTCAGGTGTCTGGAGCTCTAGAAGTTTGGAAAATAAGATAAGTATTGTCAACGTTGGCTTCTGCTTGTGTCTCAACTGATCATTGAATGAACTTGATAATAACAACAGTGATGAGGAATCATGAAAACAGACTGTGTTGATATGAACTATAACATTTATATTGTACAGTAAATCTGATGAAGATTGTTGTTTCTCCTTCAGATTTGGGATTCGTGAACTGCCTCTCGGCTTCTTTTTTTTTTTTTGCTCATTTCCCACTGACTGAAATGAGAACTTCTGAAGACTCATCTGGAACGGTCCTGCACCGTTTGATCCAAGAGCAGCTCCGCTACGGGAATCTGACGGACACTCGCACTCTTATTGCCATCCAGCAGCAGGCCCTGCGTGGAGGCAGCAGCGGCGGGGGCACGGGCAGTCCTCGCTCCTCTCTGGAGAGCCTGACTCAGGAGGAGTCCCAGTGCATCCAGATGTCAAAACGGCAGGAGCCTCAAGGCCAGGAGCACCAAGTGGACTGCATGCACTCCGAGAGCCAGGTGTGCCATCTGTACCAGCTCCATGGAGAGGAGCTGCCCACCTATGAGGAAGCCAAGGTCCACTCCCAGTATCTGATCTCTCAGCAGGGGCAGGCAGACCAGGAGGGGCCCAGTATGGCCAAAATGGGGAGTCACAGTGAAGGACAGTGGGATTTGAAGAGGGAGCATGCTCGCTCCCTCAGCGAGAGGCTCCTGCAGCTTTCTCTTGAGAGGAACAGACCGAGGCACAGTCTGGCTATGAGCCCCTCACACAGCTATCCACAGCTGTATAATAATAATGTAACAGACTATATGGCACCTGACAGGCAACGAGCCCAACAATATGTGGACCAACGTGGGCCACCCCCGGAATATCCTATCTTTGCCAGATCTCCTGGATATATGGTTAGCCACCCTCAGGAGCATGGGCAATACTGCAGAGACCCTCCTCCTCCCTTCTACTCACAGCATCACAGGTAACAACAGATGGAGGACGCTATGGATCTATGATCTCTTTCGTTCACTACTTCCTAGTGAATAGTTTTCAGCAGTGTAGTAATTTCTCATATCTCCCCTCAACAGGTATGTGTCTGCTCAGTCCCAGGTGGCTCACAGCCGCCTCACCACAGCCTCCAGCAACAACTCAGCTCCGACCGACGTGTTGATGCGGGAGAATGAGCGGCTCAGGAAGGAGTTGGAGGTTTACGTGGAGAAGGCAGCCAGGCTGCAGAAGGTGAGAGACGGAGGTGGTGTGATGAGTGGAGCTGTTGGCTCCCAGAGGGTGTGAATATCGTAAAAACAATAGTTTCTTGCCAGTGCATGTCAGTGTGGTAAGGCAGCTAAGGAATTTGCACAGGAGAGAAATGCCAGCGATTTGTTAAATTGATTAAGTGTTGACATGGAGACATTTAAATCATATTTATTTCATGGTTTTCATGTGAAGTTGAGGGTTTTCTCCTCTTCCCAGTCCTACAACACATCCTACCCTAGTCTTTCAGGAATGCTGGCATATTGCCCTGAAAGGAAATAAATGCCTTGACACCTGGGACTCAAGTGTTCACTCAGGAATGTTGATTCCCACTTTTCAGTTGCGCATACTGTTAGAGAGCCATTTGCCTATAGGCAGTAAAAAGGGAAAAAAAGGGCAGCATTTGTATGGATGACTGATTAGCCTCATTCAGGCTATTAACAACTGAAACACAGACCACAATCCAGACAATGACTGGAAATACCTCTCTCACACTGATCATTTCATCTTTTCTTCCCAGCTGGAGTTGGAGATTCAGAGGATATCTGAAGCATATGAGACTCTGATGAAAGGCTCTGCCAAGCGGGAAAGTCTGGAGAAAACAATGAGGAACAAACTAGAGGCTGAGATTAAGAGGATGCACGACTTTAACAGAGACCTGAGAGGTATGTGTCCATTCTTCCGTCGCACCGAAACAGTCTTGGTAATGCTCATTCAGTTTTTAGATGTAACCCAGTGTGGATAACCATCATGCTGTGTGTTATCCCCTCTTCAGAACAACTTGACACGGCTACCAAACAGCGAGCAGCCAAGGAGGCCGAGTGTACGGACCAGAGACAGAACGTCTTTGTTAAACTGCTGGAGCAAAGTAAGTCTTTAATGAGAGAGTTCGTCTTCTCATAGCATGTTTCACGGTAGAAAGGAGGAAGGAGACCCTGTTTTTTTTTGTTGTTTTTTTTTTGACAAATCACGCATCCCTGTGAGACATTAACAATGACAGGAACATAGTTGAGCAGGGATTGGTTTCCTACTTCAGTGAGGCGGTGTGCTATAAAAGCTGTGGCCCCACATGTCAGGACACAAACGGCTCCATCTCTAATGTGAAGAGTTACTCTTGGCACTTAGTCACAGCCGTTTTTCATTGCTGTAGTAAATGTGGCCTGGATTCCAGGAATTTTTTTTGGTATTTTAGTCTGTTCCAGCATTCGGAATGCCCCGCACCCCCACTCAGTTTTGCATCACTGCTGACTTCCCTCCTCAAGTGAAACTAATAAGTCTGGTACTCCAGGGTGTTCAGATCCAACTCAGCATGACCCCAGAGAAACGTTCTCACTCACTCTCCTTGTTTGGGCATTTCTTTACCTCCTGGTTCAATCCTAGCTGGACAGTATTTGTTCCTCCATTATTGTTCTGTGCTATAGCGTAAACACAAACTTCTGAATCACCTGTAGTTACATTATCAGATAAACTGTAAACAGGTCAGATAAGCTCAGAGTTATTGTGTGTTTCCTGAAAACATTTATAATGGAGCTACAGAATTTAAATTGCAATAGAGAGATGTGTTGGGTTTGAATTATGTTTTGAGCTGCTTGTTTACGTCACATCCTTAGAAGCATTCCAGAGCTTTTCCCAGTACAAAGCTATGCCTGTGTGCGTAAGTGGATAAGAGGAAGTCTGCATTCCCTCTATAGGCATGCCCTCATGTTGTGTAATCAACCCCCTTTTTAAAGTGGCACAATGGATCAACTGCCTCCTTTTCATAAAGTTTCCAGTGAATTAGTAAATGCAACATCTTGTCTTCTCTGTAATTGCTAGTTTATGTTGCAGGAAACTGGTTGGTATTCTTATTCATTGTAGAACACACTGTGTCAACTGGTCTGATATGTTGAAGGACATGCACTTGGTGTGTACAAATACCTCTTGTTGGATCACATTCCATTCAAAATGTAACTCTCAGAGGTTATGCAGTCGTCTCATTGAACCCATCAACGGCCACTGAAAAGCACAGTATGCCATTCTGTCCCATTCATTTTGACCTTCTCTGAGGCGGCTGTTGTTCCAGGACAATAACATATGGAAACCATCAGGGATGATGTCACTGTGACTCTTACCGTCATTCACCTATTTTTTTCTCCTTTTTTGTGTATCTTAGATGAGGAGCAGCAGCGGGAGCGTGAACAACTGGAGAGGCAGGTACAGCACCTGCGTGTCTCCGGGGAGGAGTGCCAGCGGAGACGGGAGCTACTAGAGCAGGCCCTGGTCTCGACGCAGGCCCGCAACCGACAGCTGGAGGAGGAGCTGCAGAGGAAGAGAGCCTATGTGGAAAAAGTTGAGCGGCTGCAGAGCGCGCTGGCTCAGCTGCAGGCGGCGTGCGAGAAGAGGGAGACGCTGGAGTTGCGGCTGCGCACGCGGCTGGAGCAGGAACTGAAAAGCTTCAGGGCACAACAGGTGACGAGAAGTCAACACACAAACTTAGATGAGAGGATTGACACCACTCTCAGGTCTGAACAATAAATATGAAGCGAGAGACGAGTGTCGCTTAGATTAGCTTTTGACCTGCATCTGTAAAGGTCACAAATTTTTAAGTTAAATCAGTTATTTTTTGGAGGGCTTTTTGCCTTTATTTGATAGTGAAAGCTGAAGATATGACAGGAAGTGTCATAGAGCCAAGAGCCAGAGCCAAGCCAGCAGTTTCCTTTGCTGCTATGTAGCTTCTCAACCTACTCTTGCCAAGAAACGACAAATATGTTAAATTATTGATTTAAATTGTGTTTGTTTTAAACCGTTCTCTATTATCTCAGTCTCAGAAGCAGGCAGCTGACCCCCCGGCTTCAGGACTGAGCTCCTCCACGATGCAGCAACAGTTGAGGGAGAAAGAGGAGCGTATTCTGGCCCTAGAGGCAGACATCACGAAGTGGGAGCAAAAGTACCTGGAGGAGAGCACCATGAGGCAGTTTGCAATGGATGCAGCTGCCACTGCTGCAGCACAGAGGTACGGAAAACCTAGAGATTTATAGCATAAGATAAAGAATCTGACTAATTTATTGCAGTGGAAGTTGTTTTTTTTAACAATTCTGTTTTCTTTGCAGAGACACAACCATCATCAATCATTCTCCTCGACATTCACCGAACAGTAGCTTCAATGAAGACCTGCCTTTGTCAAGTCAGAAACATCAAGAGATGGAGAACAGGTATTCACCATCCCACATCTTACTACAGTAGTTTATGCCTGCTTCCTGGGGGTTGTGATCTAATGGTGCATTCTGTGTTTTAAGGATCCGTGCTCTTTATGCTCAGCTTCTGGAGAAGGATGCTGTGATCAAAGTCCTGCAGCAGCGCTCCAGGTGGGAGCAGGGCAAGCTGGAGAAACAGGGGCTTCGTCTCGCAAGGTCTGTCCCCTCTATCAACACTGTGTCAGGCAGCACAGAGACTAAAGGTGAGTACAAGATGTTTGCCCCCTCAGTTCTTGCAACACCGAGGAATATTTGTATGTTTAATGACACATGCTATCAAGCGACAACTGGCAGACTGGTCAGCGTCGCCAGACAGAATGTACACTTCCTAAAAAAAAAGCTGGTAGTTCGAGACAACCCTTTCGTGTACCCCAAATAGACAACATGTTTTTAAACTGGAATGCATATCATCTCTCACTCCAGAATAGCCTGATCCAGAATAGTCATGGGAAGAACTCGTGGGGCAAATGTTCAGAAGTGTGTAAATGTGGATGTGAGCGGGTAATTAAGCAGCCTCTTTGTCTGCATTTGCAGGAAAGAGCCTCTCAGATGACCAGACAGGTGCGTCTGGGCTGCAACCCCGACCCGGTGGGGTGTCTAAGGGCCTGAGCAAAGACTGCAGCACCCAAAGTGAGCTGGCATCGCAGGATCCTGAGCCCACTGCAGAGCTGAACAAGCTAAAGTCGTCTGAGGCGATCTCAGCAGCTCCCACTGGTAGGCTGATTGTTGTATTAAACCTTTTAACACCAAAATCACCACCAGACAAAACACTGCCCTGGTCAGTCGGTCCTTGGATCTGTATTCAACTGGACCACTATTTAAAGTGTAACCAGACCCTGGATCAGGACAGTCTAATGATGTACTGTTGATGCTAATAAGTTAAAACTCTGTTGGTAAAATTAAACAAGGCTGTGTGCAGCTTTACACATAGCCAGCACTGCACTTGTACTTACTGTAGCATACCAAAATTGCTTTTCTAATCTTCTAATTTTATCTTGTCTGCAGACACCTCGGAGGAGCCAAAGGCACCACTGAAGCCATTCAAGAGCATCAATAGCTCAGATGCAGAGGTGGTTGAAATCCTCATTTGAAAGCTCCCAGCAGCTGATATGACTGAACAGTGACAGCGAACGGTGATAGAGACTTTTGAAGTGTGAATCTTCACAGTCTGGAGATGAAAGCTGAGCTTTCCTTCTACTGCATGACTGACAGTTGCCTCATGGGACAGAATTCTTCAAGGTACCTGGACAGTATGCATTATGATAGGAACTGGGCTGCTGATTGTGCATTATGCATGTGTTGTGCGCATTACGTTTTTTTTGTTTTTGTAACGTATTGTATTTATATGTGTAAATGCTGCTCATGTTGTGATGTTACTTTTATGTTTGAGAGGTGAAAAGGATAAGGAGATCTCAGCTTCAATTAAATTCTATACAAATATATTCACTTTTCTGGATTAAGTGCGCAACACATGCATGTTTTGTTTGGTTAATTTTAGACTTCCAGTAGCAAGCCTATTACCGTCCTCTCTGAAGATAATGGGAATATTTATAAAATGACTCTATAAACATCCTCTATGTTTTCATGTCATGTTTGAGGATTATTCTGTTAAACAGAGACACTCAAACCCGAATTAACAGTTGCTCCTCTCTTTAAAATACATTTGGGGCCCTGCTCACAGCTCAGCAGAGGATTTGGAAACTTCCTTTGAATGCAGAGTCTGTAGAATGTCTGCTCATTTCTCTCTTAAAAAAGCCTGTGAAGACTGACAGTGTTGCATGTGGGGTCTAATTTTCCAGATCCCGGGTTAATGTTTGGAGCCCCAGATGGCGACTGCCCAGCATTTCGTCCCCTCCACTTACACGCTGGTGCTAATCCTTTCACATTCTTTTGCTGAGGGAATACTCCCGTTAAAGAAAAAGACTATCTAAAGTCTGACCCCTCGCCCTTGTTAAAATGGCACGCATTCTCCACATGATTCCTTTTCTGGGGTTGGTTATTTCTTGTCAGCCGTGGTAGCTGGTTCTGCCACGAGGATAGAAATGGTCAACTATGATTGGCTTGCAGTTGCCACTCTATTTGTTGTCCCCATCGATGTGTTATATTCAGCCATGTTTTCTCCATTGCTCAAGTATCTCACATTTCTGGGTGGACATAGAATCTTCTATTTATTTCTCCCTGCAGACTTAGGATCACTGAACAATGCTGAATGTAGACTCCTGTTTTCCAGGACTGTGTTTAACTGGAATGTGCCACAATTCAGATTCGTTCTGCTCTTTAGAGGGGAATACAGCTACATTTCACATCAATGGATTGGTGAAGAATCTAAAGTATTATCCTCCAGTTTTGAAATGTTCGTACTGAGGATAGTTTGCTGGGTACCTCAAAAGCTTCATGTTCTTCTAGTTCACCGTCAAGTTCCATCTTGACAATATTTTCAATAGGAGTATTATTTGAGGGCGCACAAATAGCCTGTGAAATCTTACTTTCTACTTGTTTTCCCCTTAAAGCTTTTTCATTGTATGTCCCATTACAATGCATTTGCTGGTCAGTGCAGTGTCTCAGTTTGAGTTAATGCCCTTCACTATATGTTTGAAATGTGTTTACATGAATGACTATTTGAAGTGAGAGAAGTTAATATATTTTGTAGTTGTTGTTTTGTTTTTCTTCATTTATATACTTTGGTTTGTTGTCTGGTGCCAAAGATGTACTCTACTTTTAAGTTATAACCCATGTCAAATACAAAAGGTTTTGTTAAGGTGCCTTGCTTCAGCTGGTTGATCCATTTTGATGTGGCTGTGAACTTTTGTAAAGGAAACATTTGTATGTATGCCTTAACATTTCAACATAATAGATTAAAATTCTTAATATATGTCTGATAAAAGGCTGTCTGGTTTCATTTGTTGCACTGGTTTAATACAGTATATAAATCGGCTTGATAATAAAAATAAAGTTCTCAAATGTAACTAAGTACAATTACTCAGGTCCTGCCTGCACTTAAGTACAAATCTGAAATACTTGTATTTGACTGGAGTATTTCTATTTTATGCAACTTTATTCTTTTACTCCACTACATTTGTCTGAGAGCTTTAGTTACTAGCTACAGATTACTATTTTTCATGTCCTTCTTGTCCAGTTAAACTTATTTAAATCTTTTTATTGCTTATTTGTTTTATGAAAAACAATTTTAAACTCTCTTGGATTAACTGGAAAAAATTTTGTCACAAAGCTGAAAACAGGGCCTTTGTGAGCTCATTAGAGATATGTGGTTCTCACATGACAGACACACCACAAACAAACATGATAATTTTACAGATAGAATATGATGCATTGCTGTAGATTAAAAGTACCTAACAGTATATAAAGCAGTTTAAATGAGCTCATCCTTAATCATCTAAAGCAGTAAAATACAACGTATGAATGCAGCAGTGATATTAATCCAGATATAACACTAAAACACTGACAGATGACATTTTACTACATATTGAGTACTTTGAAGTATGGAATTAGTACTATTACTCAAGTAAATGATCTGAATACTTATTCCACCACCTCAGAAACCCTACTGAGCATCTGAGGTGTCAGTGAAGGTTGTCAGATAGACGTTTTAATATATTTCATATTTAAAGGCCCCCACTTATGACTTAAGACTGTTTGTTCATTCAATACCATTGTTCAGCTAAGTCCCATCTAGATCAATAAGAGACATAAGATGTGCTATAACTCAGGAATTTCAGGAATTCACTCTACAGAAGAAAACTTGAATCTACTCATGGACGAGAGGCTCGGGCTGGTGACAGCTTGACATGTAAACATTACTAGTGTCCTGCTCTGCTGAACAATTATGTTAGTTAGCTTAGATAGTTAGCCTCTCATCCATGTGTGGATGCATGCTTCCTTCTGTGCGCTGATTCAGTTGCCAGCTTGAATTTAATTGAAAGAAATTGGTTTCAATATGAAACTCCTCGCAACAACGTCTGTGGATTATCTTGACTGGGTCATGATTTCTGGAAAGAGGATCAAGGATCATGTAATACATTTGTCCTTTGCCCACTATGGGTGCAGAATAGAATAGGGTAAAAACAGTCAAATATGGCACCAAATGCTGTTATTTACATATATTTATACATAAACATATACAGCCAGAAAATGATGTTTTGCATTTATAAATTTTGTGTGGGCGAAATACTGACTGTCAACTTTGTGTTGAAGCACCAAGCATCACTGATGTAAACACAGAGTCCTCCTCCTCTTCCTGCTGGAGTCCTGCACTCTGTCAAGTCAGACCCTGGTTCCGCCCATCAAGAGCAGCAGCTTGATCAGTGATGCTGTGGTGGAGACAGTCTCTGTAAAGATGTGCACACAACAGACTATGGCCCCATTCACACTGCAAAATGTTGCCTGGGTCGGATTTTTTGCTGATATGTGACTTTTTCTTGGCATCAATTTAATGTCAACAGGCATAAGGACAGGGTGCACGGCCTTGCTAAATTCTCGGACAATCCAGCAAACAGAAGACTTTGCAATGCCAAACAAGTTAGCCAACGTACGGTAACACACACCTGTTACCAGCTTTTACAGGGAGATTGGTCTCCTGAGCCCAGTATGAGGCCGTGTGACTTCTTTGTCGTTGTTCTTTTGCGCATGCGGATCAGTTCAGGGCAGTGAACTGTTCATACTGGAATCTAATATAGGCCACATTTTAAAAGTAATGTGAACAGCTACACAAAAAAATCCGATCAGAGAAAAAATTCCAAATTGTGCATTAAGGCTGGTGGTGTGAATGTAGCCCATGATTTCCATTGCTTGGCCAGCCTGAGGCCCAACTTATCCATTTATTGTCCTGTGACTGAAGTCAAAGCTTGGCGCTAACATGGCTCACATCCTGGATCTTTGCCCTCTCTTCCTGAGGAGGTTTGTCTGGTTGAAAGGTGCCACGGGGAGTGACCTACCCCCCAAAAATGCATAGCTTTTTATCCAAAGCCTGCACCTCCTTCTCCATCAATGATGAGTGTAGTTCTCTAATAATACATGTTTTACAACAAAAAATGAAGCAGATTTGAAGGTGCTGCCGGCCACTGCCTCTGCATGCACTAAAGTTGAGACATTGCTCAGTGACATTTGACAGAAGGCCAATATCTCTACCTAAAACACAGGACCTCACACCTCAACAATCTCGATAGACAAAAAGCAATGCAGATAAGAGGAAACATTTCTGATTTTGGGATAAACTGTCCCTTTAAGAATATATTAGCGTTACAGCAGGATGTAAAATGTTTGCTATTTTACTGTAAGGAATCTGACCCAAATATAATTCAATTCCAATAACAATATTTCTCCAGAGGGATGATTCATTGGCAACACATCCAGAGCTTTTTGTCTGCTCGCTAATGTACCAACATTTATAATAAATGCTCCATGAGTGGTACACAATGTAGACCTCTTTGTCTGTTTTTCATTATTCAAACAACATGCAAACAGCATGACAAACTCCAGTAGCATTGTGTTCTGAATTGTACTTTGAGTTGTATGGGATCAAATGGAGAAATCCTTGCAATTTCATACTCACCATGAACAGAAGAGCTTGTTTAACATGATGTAAAATTTCAAACCTACTTAGACTCACAGTAGGGACTGTTCTGCTGACTGTAACCGAGCATATGTTCTGAGAATGTTAACTAGCCAACGTGACTGAGTGCAAACAGAAATGCAAACCCCAGAAAATGAAATGTCTGAATTATTATATTGAATATGTTATGAATATGTTGGTCCTGGAATCGGACCTGGGACTTTTCTGTGTGGAGTTTGCATGTTCTCCCTGTGTCTGCATGGGTTCTCTCTGGGTTCTCCGGCCTCCTCTCACCACCAAAAACATGCAATACGTGAATTGGCTGACTCTAAATTGACCGTAGGCGTGAATGTGAGTGTGAATGGTTGTTTGTCTTTCTAGGTGTGGTCCTGCAATGAACTAGTGACTTGTCCAGGGTGAACCCCGCCTCCCACCCAAGGTCAGCTGGCGTAGGCTCCAGCCCCCCCACATCCCTACACAGGATAAGCGGTTACAGAAAATGAATGAATGAATGAAAAAAAGAATGAATTCTATGTTGATAATTTTATTTCTTTTAAAGAAGTTAATTTTCGATGTGTATGATCTGTCTGGTACATGTCTACAAAGTCAATGCAGCCTTTACATGAAAAAATTCCTCTGCAAACTTTGACTTTTAATGTAAATATTTTTGCCTTCCTCGTTCCCCCTGGAGAGCTTGGGATGGCATTCCATAGATGCCACACATTTTCCTCCTGCTGCCTTTACTTGTTGTAGCCGAGTGCCACTTTTCTCAGCTCCGAGAGGCTGAAATAATAAATCTCCATCTGCTGAATACCATTTCAGCTACGACATATGTAGCACCACGGGGTCTGTGATTAACGATTATTTTGGTCCCATTTGTGCTCAAACAGATCACATTTCAGATGTTCCACTCAGCCTGTAGAATGAGCACATGTAGGAAAAGAGCCCCCACCAAAGCATGAGTGATGTCGGGGGCTGCTGTAGGTGAAAGGTTATGATTATGTGCCAAGTTTGAACAACTTCACAGGGGGAGATTTGCTCCTGGGGACGCTCAAGTGTAAACTCATCATCTCCCAGCCAAGATGGAGAAAAATGCAATCCTATGTAGATGCATGCATTCCACACACATCTGGAGTTCTGCAGGAATCACTGTGATTGCTGCATTTATAACCATGATTTCACCACTTTGACTCCCAGAAACTGTGAATGGTTCTCACTTGACTAAAGTATCAGTCATATAGTGAATCGAGAACAGATGTCAGTGAAGGAAGTTAATTTGCGAAAATGAAGTGTTTTGTGGTTTGTTTACCATGGTAAGTGGGGTAAAGTGTTAAAAAGTCATGCACTATTTGTACCATAATGTGAGTAAATCAATGTGTCTGGCAGCAAAAGAGGGGACAACTGGTAACAAATCATGTGTCTCCTTTTGGAGGCCCTTGAGCACATTTTTCACTTAAAAGCCTGTGCGAAATACTTGGAAAAATAACTGTGGAGCTCTGTGTTTTGCCTGAATTTCCATGGAGATTCCAAAACTTCCTGCCTACAGCAGTGATGGAATGTGCACCCACCCCCTTAACTTTTCCACATAAATCAGGGCATCCTCCTCTAATTTTAGGGCTGTTACTTAGATGAAGCAAACCTCTCCGATAGCAGGCAGCATTTTTCTGTCTGTCTCAATTGCAACATTGTGTGGCTGGTAAGCCAGAGTTATGAGGTTTTGCTTCACGTGTTGACTGTGACCGAGCAGCAGCAAGAGCACCACACCTGTTCTGTCACCTCTTCTACCACTTATCTCCAATTTCTCACTCCTTTGCATGGCTTTATGCTGCTGCTTTGTCACTTTCAGGAAAGTACTTCCTGTGGTAATATCATCATGTTAAATACATGGTATATTAATGACCTCAACGAAGGAGGTTACGTTTTTCGCATGTGTTGGTTTGTTGGTTTGTTAGCAGGATTACACAAGAACTGCTGGACAGATTTCCATCAAACTTGGAAAAAAGGAGTGGGGAAAGAACACATTACATTTTGGTAGCGATCCAGATTAAGTGACACATCCAGGATTTTTTCCTTCTTACTCTAACATTACTAGATTGAGCTTATTTTCTTGACATTTTCCCTAATTATGCAAAACCTACTCAAATGATTTCTAAGAAACCTTGTAGAGAGATGAGGCATGGGTCAAGCAAGCTAAACAGACATGTACAGGTCACCCAAAAATGAAAATTAAGTTATTATCTACTCACTTTGACACCAAAGGTGGATGAATGCAGAACTTTTTTAAATGTGAAGGAAAAGCTTTTCATTTTAAGCAAAACCGTTGTCATGTAAACAGGGCTTCAAACTCAGACCCAATGGGAACCAGATTAAGGTATTTCACTCATTTCTGCATGTAGAGATTTTTCCTGGCATGTGTTACAGGGAGGAGACCCCAGGGTAGACCAAGAACTTGCTGGAGGAATTACATATCTCACATATTATGGGAACACCTCAGGATACCCCTGGAGGAGCTGGAAAATGTTGCGGGTGAGAAGGATGTGACCTGATCCCAGATAAATGCAAGAAAATGGATGAGTGGATGGACTCACGTCTACAGAGTTGGAAAAAGTATCGAGGGACCTTGCAGTAATTTCCAAGTAGGTCAGATTCAGAGAAGTGAAAATCCATCACAGAGCATATATCTCCATGTAGACTCAAAAAATAGGCCCAAGCTTCTTTGATCTCTGTTGGCATGGTTGTGGACACACCAGTCTTCGCCCTGAGATCCCTAATTGATTTGAAAAAAACTTTATTTCCACCCTTTTTAATGCTGAATTCTTCACTGTAGCCTCTAAGGGAAAATCATTAGTATGCACGTCATCTGAAATATGTTGACAAGCTCAAACACGTGTACATGCACCGCCAGAAGAGACCTGGAGATCTTTGCATACTTCAGTGTTTACCTGCTGCCTGGAAGTTAACCCACACACAACAGAGACAACGCTGCCGAGTCTGCAGAGACAAATGTCTCTATCTAACATTACATTTTTGTTTGTTGTGTGAGTACTGTCCTATGTAGAGATCACAAGAACATACTTCAGAGGTGCATGCTAACACTTTTAGCTTAGAGGCTAAGAAGATTTTATCCTAAAAATAGTGTAAATAATGTTTTTTCAAATCAATTTGGGATTTTAATTGGGGATCTACTGTCCCCTCCCCATTTATTTCACTGAGGTAGGCTAAGTAACAAACAAACATCTGTCTTTCTAAACAAAAACAAATCAACAACACGAAAAACAAAATTGTTATATTAAAACTCTGTAAACACAAACATGAACATGATAACATTCATGAAGAGAGAATGTTTTGCATGATTGTTTAATTTGATTGCATTGGTTTTAAGTGGATATAACTAATAAACTGCCAGCTGAGTGTGAATAATGGAATTATATAAATTGTAGTTTTGATGAAATACGTCTCCGTCTGGTTCAGGTGAAAAGCAGCGAGGAAGCTGTCATTTTCTGCAAGATGTTTGTTTGATTTGCTTGTGGCAAACAGCTGATAAATAGTATATTTAGTCAATAAATCTATATACAATTATTGGTCACATACAATTATACACAGTACAATGTAGCAAAATTTGCATTTGCAAATTGCATTTGACCCATCCCTGAGGAGCAGTGGGCGGCCTTTACGGCGCCTGGGGAGCAAACTGGGGTTCAGTATCTTGCTCAAGGATACTTTGACATGTGGACTTGCAGGGGTTGGGGATTGAACCATCAACCTACTGATAAGTGGAAGAACACTTTTACCACCTAAGCCACAGCTGCCCCCAATTATATACTGTATAATTAGAACCATTGTGAAAGTTTTCAATGACACATTTAACGAAATATAAACTAGAATGGCAGTCAGCAGGGCATACCTCCGACAAGGCCAAACAATCCTACACGTTTTACATCCACCAGGTCTTGACCCCCCCCCCCCCAAAAAAATCACAAAATAAATTGTCTGGATATATTTCTAAAACTGTAGAAATCAAATTGGGCAATAAAAGCCTTTACACCTTAATGAAGCTTTAATGAGAATATTCAGAGTTTTTGTCCAGATTTTTGAGTAGCTGTGGTGGCGGGGTGGGAAATGCTAATATTTTGCCTTGAAACTGGAACTTGTTATAACTCCACTGCCCATGGTCTATGTTGGATAGGACTTCCAACCTGAAGATGTCTACATAGATCAGTTCAGTAATTGCTGTAGAACCACATAATGGCAACAGGAAATGACCTCATATTTGGTCAATAAAGCTGTAACACCTTGATGAGATTTGATGTAAATATTGTGATTTTTCATCAAACAGCAGCGTAGCGATTGTTGATTTTCACCATAATTGAGAGGCCAGCGATGCTCAGAAACTCACCAGAACTGGCCTGATCACCACTGGTGGTAAACATTGTGATCTGATATAGGTTACAGGACTGGGTCTGGTAAAATGCTGTGTATCCCCAGAGGTGGTTGAAGCAAACAAACTCACATTAAGCTCACACGCACTATAGGCTTATCCACACACAACACATTTTTATTTGCATGGTTTTATTTTTAAATTCAACTACTATTTATTTTAGAATCATGGCTAAAATATTGTATATAATTTGGTCATGTTTATGTAAATATACAGTATATTGTAAATATTATGTGTAGATTTTTGTGATAACTTGTGTAACAGGTGGCAGCCAGTGAGTGAGTAGGCTCTCCTTTACAAAGCAGTCAGTCAGATGTTGGATGTTGGTAAGAATCAGGTTAACAGATATATAGACAGACACTTCACTGATTATTTAAAACAATACACTGATGCCTCGAAGACAGACAATAATAAGGTTGGAGTAGCATTTATCATCCTAGAGTCAAATGTAATGTCAAACAAAAGAATTAATGACAATCAGCATACACAGGGGAATTAATGGCCGTTATTTTAGCCTTCAGTTGGGTAGAGAATGTTAAACCAAGCGAAGTATTAATAGGATCACATTCAAGTGGTGCGTTGACAGGCATCAAGAGCATGCAGTCAGAAGTAAGACAGGACAGTAGCATTTAAATGATGCAAAGTATTCTCAGAATTATCAACACAAGAGTAATATTGAAATCCATATGGATACCAGCACACATAGTGGTGGAGGGAAATGTACTGCCAGATAAACATGCAAAGGATGCAACAAAAAACTAGAAATAAGAATGGCAGTGAATTACAGTAAGGCTGAAGTACAAAGTCAAATCAAATCAGAAATGAAAAAGAAATGGCAGGAGGGATGGAACAATGAGAGAGACTAAGAGACTATGCAGGAAGACAAAAACAGTATCTCCTTTGCCCCCTAAAAGTTTTATTTAATGTCCTGTGATGTAACAGTGCAATCAAGAAAGCAAGATACACATATTTTTCTGATCTAATTGACAAACAGGGTCACAATCCCAGAATCCTTTTTAAAACAATAAACTCTGTGATTGGTCCCGTGCCTAACCAGCCAACTGAATCTACCCTTGAGAAATGTGAGGGATTTTTAAAGTCATTTTTTAACAAAATTGTGGTGATTCGGCAGCATTTCACCGCACTAAGAGAGCTTGACTCGAATTCCTGCCCATCCTCAAGTTCAACCCATTTCACTCAAATCTCTGTCAACCCTGGAATGCACTGTTGCATTTGCAAAGTCATCCACCTGCCCTTCAGACTGCATTCTCACTTGGCTTTCAAAAGTTGTATTTCAGACAGTTGGTCCAGATATTTTAGCTATTATTAACTGCTCCTTATCCACTGGTATTTTCCCCTCTAATTTTAAGCAGGCCACTGTCTACCCCCTTATAAAGAAGCCTTCTCTAGACCCTTCTGTTTTAAGCAACTTCAGACCTATCTCTAAGCTGCCCTTTTTTTAAATCAAAAATCTTAAAAAAGATCGTCTCCACACAACTAATTTCTTGTATGAACAAAAACAACATATTTGAAAAATTTCCATCTGGTTTCTCTTCTAAACACAGCACTGAGACTGCCCTAATCAAAGTTACCAATGATTTACTGCTTGCAGCTGACAGCGGCCAATACTGCATTTTAATTCTCCTTGACCTCAGCTCAGCCTTATATACGGTGGACCATGACATCTTAAGTAGCCGTCTGAAAGACCTTTTTAGCATCAGTGATTTGGCTCTGAATTAGTTCATATCTTTTCTGTAAAACAGGTCCTTCTCTGTCGTGCTTTATTCTGCTTTACTCCTGGCTGCTGCCAGGCTTCTAACATGCACTACGAGAAGGGACCACATCACATCAGTCCTTGCTGCCCTTCACTGACTGCCTGTGCGTTTTAGGATTGATTGACATTACATAATGCGCCAAACATCTTCAATGGGTCACAAGTCATGACTGCAGGCAGTCCAGTTCAGCACCCAGACTCTTAGGCTACGTTCACACTGCCAGTCTTAATGCTCAATTCCAGTTTTTTCTCAGATTGGATTTTTTTGTTGTTGTTGATATACTGTATTCATTCCACAGGGGGAAATACTTTCCCTGCATTTGACCCATCCCTGAGGAGCAGTGGGCTGCACTACATTGCGACGCCCGGGGAGACGTACGAGAGACGGCTGGTCCCAGCAACCCCAACGACCCACAATAAGACTGGGTAGGACCAGGAAGAAAAGGAAAGGAAACAGGTTACTTAACGACTCTCAAGGTAGTTTACATCTGAAAGAGGATAAATATCCTGACCCCGTACCAACAGTTTAGAACTGATGAAGCCTCTCGGATGAGAGGTGAAACGTTTTCAAGCTAAGAAAAGAAGTCCAGTTGCTTCTGAATCAACCTTCAAAGTGTTACATAATATATGATATTATTAAATTATATAATTGAATTGCATTGAATTGATTTCTTTTGTAAATATCTCAAAAAATAAGCTGTAAGGAAAATGCATTTCCTACAAAGCACCTTTGGCATGGAATAATCTGCAAAAAGATTTAAAACTAGAAACATTTATATCCCTTGACAAATGTAATGGTAATATAAAGAAGCTGATGGTGGGAGCATGTAGTTGCTTTTCTTGAGGGGCCGTTATGTGTTACATAATTGTCCCTTTTGTTTTATTGGGATTCTTTGTATATCATTGTATATTTAATATTTTTAATATGTTATGATTTTGTATGGCTGCTATCTTGGCCAGGTCTCTTTTGTAAAAAACATTTATAATCTTAATGGGACTTCCTGGTAAAATAAACATGAAATTAGAAAAATTACCTCACATCTGTGCTGGATTATTTACACAATATTATCACATGTGTATCAATAACATATTTATCAATATTGTTTTTTTAATATAATAATATTATAATAACAATTTTTAAAACAGTTATCATTAATACAGTGCAACCTAAGTTTTCTTCAACCTTCCATGTTATTGTGTCTAAGTGGCTAATGGAGAGAAAACTCATTGACACTGCTTCAGTATTGAGTGATTACGCTGCAGTCATGACACAGACTGCAATCTAAATATAGGCTTTTTTGTCATACACAATGCCCTTGAACAAGGCACAATTTGCAAAATATATCTAATTATGTGTGTCTTTTCCCAAAGCTATAGAGTCAATGGCAAACAAGGAATGAAATGGATATACATCTTACTGAATAAGGAAATGTGCATGGTTCTTGGACATATACTTGCCCCCTCTGTGTAGAATGTGGGTCCCTTTGTGGCCCCCGAGTTAGAAAAATCCTAGATCCACCCCTGAAATGAATGGCCATGGTGGTAGTGTCTGTTGGACTTAGACGTAGCTGTTTACTAACACATTAGCTACATCAACTTTATAAATTTAGAATAAGTCAATGTTGTGTTACGTGTACTGTTGTGCAGAAACGTAATAACAAGAAGGTTATGTACAAAACATTACACTAAGTTTGGATGTGCTGGCTATGATATACCCTGTCTACACAATCTAACACAACCCACAAAAATTGAATGTTAAAACTGGAGGTGATGAAAATGGACCTTCACTGAAAAATGGAGTGGTAAAATGGGATGTGAATTGAAAAATGGAGTGATGAATTATCAAGTGATTGGATTAATTTAAAGCTGATTTGATTCATTCATCATTCACAACACAAAATTACTATTTATCATTTAAAGGATGCGTCAAAGGTGGAAGTAACAAAAAGTAAATAATAAAACTGGAGGTGATGAAAACGCACGTGAATTAAAAAATGCATTCATTCCATTTTACCATTTACAACATGCTATTTTTGTTACTTCTGGCCTGAAAAAGAGCAAAGCCATGCATCATTTTAAAATCTTTGGATAGTACAGAAAAACAGGGTTTCCTCATATAGTGAATATAATAAAGCACACAGTCATACACACTTTCACACATTGTTTGATTACTGCCAACTTGACCCATGACACTGCCTCACTCAAACATGTGGATACAATTCTTTTGCAAGATTTACACAAGAATTGAAAAGCCTCTGTTACGGATTATGACATTGTGGTAGCCTGTGCAGTCTTTTTAAAGTGAACAAACTGCTCCAAGAAAAACATCAAAAATATTCATAAAGTGAAAACAGACGTTGTGAAAAGCCATTTGATTATTGTAGCTAGAAGAGCACAGATGTTACTAATAACATTAATGACAACTCTCTTTCATTCAAGTCGTGCACCGAGACAATGTGACAATGAGCCAGCATGCATAATACCAGGACCCTGACACAGAAGTATTGAAATGAAAGTCAGGTATCATTAATTTTATTATTTCCACCTGTGTTTTCCCCTCAGTCAATTGCCAAAATGTCTTCTGACTTTGGATGATTTATGAACAAATTATCCTCTGTTCAGCTCTATAATAATAATAATAATAATAATAATAATAATAATGATAAGAGTAAGAATAAGAATATGAAATCTTCATTCATTTTCTGTAACCACTTATCCTGTGTATGGTTGTGGCAGGGATGGAGCCTACGCAGAGAACATGCAAACTCCACACAGAAAAGTCCCAGGTCCTCAAGTTGGATTTGAACCCAGGACCTTCTTGCTGTGGGGCAACAGCGCAACTCACTATTAATAATTATTCATTCATTTTCTGTAAATGAATGAGTGTGTAGGGTCACGGAGGGGCTGGAGCCTATCCCAGCTGACTTTGGGCGTGAGGCGGGGGTTCACCCTGGACAAGTCACCAGTTCATCACAGGACCACATAGAAAGACAAACACCATTCACACTCACACTCACGCCACTATTCAGTGGTGGGAGGAAGCTGGAGGACCCCACACAGACATGGGGAGAACATGCAAACTCCACACAGAAAAGTCCCAGGTCCTTAAGTTGGATTTGAATCCAGGACCTTCTTGCTGTGAGGCAACAGCGGTACCCACTGTGCCACTGTGTTGCCCCTTATTACAATTAATCGTTGGTAAAATAATCTATAATAATCTATAATAAATGTTATTCATAATAAAGATATCTTTATTAATATAAAATAAATATATAATAACAAAATATCATACAATAATCAATAATAAAAATTCTAATAATCATTGAGCCAGTACTGTCCTGGGGCATTTCTGTAGTTGGATACTGCCACCTAGTGTTTCATTAGAAATATTGCAGTACCACAAGTGCACTGGAGAACTCAAACTTTAGTTCACTGACATGAACCAATCAGCTAGCTAGTTTATTAAGCGGGATACCATAAAGGGACCACGAGCGCCCCTGTCATGTCTATTACCGGCGAAGCCATGCTCAGATGACAGATGGAGATAGCCGAAAGCTTCAGAAAGCCACTGTATTAAAATTTAGCCCGTCTATACATACTATAAACCCTTTATGAATAGAAACTGTGGTACTGTTTAAAGCACAGTTAAGAACAGTGTTGCACATGATTTATGTCTACTAAATATTATTATATTATACAATAACCAAACATATGTTTCTATAGATCTTGAGGTTCTTACTTGTAACTTAGTATGTGTTTCGAAATTTGTTTGATTGTAGTATTGGTATTTTACTTTACAAAGGATGAGAGACCTTCCAACACTCGCGAATGGCAACCCATGTAGATGTCCTTTACAATATCAACAATCTATGTGTTAACATTTTAGCTTCGGTGCTAGCTCGGCTTTCTCCGGCGACCACGTGACTCTGGTGTTTGCAGGTCTTAGCGTTCCCTCTAGAGGACGCCCCTCCCTTTCTCATGTTGGGTTGGTCTACAGCCATTGGTCAAAAAATTTCCGGAGCAACGATTGGTGAGCAATCTCGTAGTCTTTTCTTTGATTGGCAGAACGAAACAGGGGGGGTTCGGTTTATGCTAAGCGTTCTTCCGGCTTACATATTGGAAAAAAGGAAAGACGAATGGAAAAATTTGATATCCACAAAACGACCACTGCCTAGTTACTCTAGTATAACGGTAACATCTGCACACATGTTGAAACGTGTTTTTGTGTAGCCTCCTAAGTTTACCTCATTTTTCTCTTCACAAAGCTCAGAATTTAGCATGAAGAGCAGATGGCACCAGGGATAGCGACTCAAACGTTAGCCATCTGCTAAGTTAGCTAAATAGCTGGCTAACAAGGTAGCTTTTTAGTTTAAGATTACCGAACCGAGACGAGTGACCGAGTGAGCATTATCTCTTTCATGTTGTCTGCTTGATATAGACAGTCGAAAAATCGTTTTTGTAAATACCTGCACATATCCGTAACGATACAGTTGTTGAACAGTTTTGTCATGTTATTAATCTTACAAGTTAACGTCAAACAATGGTCCAACCGAATGTTATCGTCTTGTGTTTATAGTAAAACTAATGTATGACATCGTCGATTCTTAACTACACCAGTCGAACAACAGTGATGTTAACGATCTACTTCTATCTCTTGCATGTTGGTAATCATTTATTCTGCAGCGCTCCATTAGCCTGGTAAGGTCCTCTCATTAAGGGTTAAATTGGCACGCTTTTGTCGACGTTGCGCATGTTTAATAGTCGAAATACGGCTTTGAATCTTAATTATAGTTCATTTGTGTCTGTTTCTGAAATGTACATGTACAATTCTTGATACAATTTTAGGTCTTAAATAGCTGAAATGAGCTCCCAGCAATTCCCCCGACACGGGCTGCCTGCTTCCAGCGGGGGTGCATCTCAGATCTCTGCTGCAGGAAACCTGGTGTCTGTCAGTCAGCCGTCAAGTGCATCTGGTAACTTGCTGTGAAGCTAGTCAGAGGATACTGTATGTATGTATGTCGAGGAAGACACCAGCAAGTAAATGTTTAATCAATTTATTTTTCCTTCGGTGGTGTAGATGTGGACAGCAGCCGAGATGCTGAACATGCTCAGCAGGACCACCCACCTGCCGGAGGCGGGACAACCTTGGCCTTCAGGGATGACAAGCAGGAGACTATGGTGGTCAGACCTTACCCACAAGTGCAGACGCACGGCCAGCAAGCTACTCCACAAACTGTGCCCATCCAGCCTGGCACACCTGTAACTGTACCTGCTGCCTCTGTTCACCTCCCACAGGGCCAGTCTGCAGTCCTCACTGAGGGACAGATGAAGGTGATACTTACGTCTGTAACTGCATGCATATGCATATGCCTCCAGACAGTTTTATTTTAGTTTCATTTTAAAGTGTAACTCAGTGTCATTAGGCTTAGTCTGTTTGGGCTTGTTGAGTGGCAGCTGGTCCAATACAGAAATCTTACAAACAAGTAAAGACAATGAATAGCAAAGTAATAACCGTAATGAGTGCTGTTTCCAGTGGTTCTTTTAACTTTTAAGTCAAGACTTTAACTTTTGAGAAAAACCGTAATAGCCCTGTCGTCATTATTTAAGCTAACAACAATTATTTTGCATAATCTTTAGAATGGTTTCCATTCATCTTTATAAAAACAACTAGTGGAAACACAAATGTCATATTTCTATGACTGTTCATGTTGATTTCAATAGTTTGATGTTTGATCGGTGCTCGTTAATGATGTCATACTGGTGTACTTATTCCCAGTGCTGCTGACTGTTTATCTCTCAAGGCCCTTTAACTTTTCGATGAGCATCTGTTGATATGAACATCATTGATCATTTAGCGGCAAAGGCAAACACCACAGCATTGCTATGGGTGACTTTTGCTTATAATCCAAATTAAGAAGGAGTGCCTAATATTCCAGAGAAGGTGATTTGTCAAATTTGCAGCAAAAAAGTGGTATTAGTGTTCATAACCACTAATACCACAGATCTAAAAAAAACATCCACGGACCCACCACCCCACCCAATTTACTGAACATGCACAGACTACTGCAGCTGCAAATCCATCAGGCAATTGGCTATTACTGCAGCTTTCAGAGGAGTCTAAATAGAAACTTAAAAGTGCCATTAAATATTTCTTTTTCTTCATAAGGTGTATTGGTACTGTGATTTTACGCATGCTTTGATGGTGAGATAAAATTAACAGAACGAGACAATTGAATCGTTAATTGCAATTACAAACCCTTTTCCAAAAAAGTTGGGATGCTGTGTAAAATGTAAATAGAAACAGGATGCATTGATTTGCCAACCATTGAAACCTCATATGTAATTGAAAATAGTACAAAAACAACATTTCAAATGTTGAAACAGAAAAATTTAATTGTTTTTGAAAATTATATCCTCATTTAGAATTTGATGCCAGCAACACGTTTCAAAAAAGTTGGGACAGAGTCATGTTAACCACTGTGTTGCATCACCTCTTCTTTTAACAACACTCTGTAAGTGTTTGGGAACTGAGGAGACAAACTGCTGTCATTTTGAAAGTGGAATGTTTTCCCATTTTTGCCTGATGTAGGATTTCAGCTGCTCAAGATTTCAGGGGCTCCTTTGTCGTATTTTATGTTTCATAATAAAACATTTTCAACGGGTGACATGTCTGGACTGCAGACAGGTCAGTTTGGCACCCGGACTCTTTTTACTGCGGAGCCATGCTGTTGTAAAACGTGCAGAATGTGGTTTGTCATTGTCTTGCTGAAATAAGCAAGGCTTCCCCTGAAAAAGATGTTGTCTACTTGGCAGCTTATGTTGCTCCAAAACCTGTATACATCATTCAGCATTAATGGTGCCTTCACAAATGTGCAGGTTACCCATACCATGTGCACTAATGCCCCCCCATACATCACAGATACTGGCTTTTGAACTTTGTGCTGATAACAAGCCAGATGGTCCCTCTCCTCTTTCGCCCAGAGGACGTGGCATCCATGATTTCCAAAAAGAATTTCAAATTTTGACTCGTCAGACCACAGGACAGTTTTCCACTTCACTTCAGTCCATCTTAAATGAACTCAGGCCCAATGAAGGCCGCAACGTTTCTGGATCTGGTTTATATACGGTTTCCTCTTTGCATGGTAGAGTTTCGGCTGTCAATTGTGAATACGGCTTTTGGAAGTGTTCCTGAGCACATGTAGTGATGTCACTACAGAATCCTGTCTGTTTTAATGCAGTGATGACACTACAGAATCCTGTCTGTTTTTAATGCACTGATGTCCACTTGAGGTTTTTTCAGCTTCATGTAATATTTAATTAGTATATTTCATTTTGAAGGATGAATCCTGTGACTGAAAAAATATCTGCAAAATATTTTCTGAAGCTACTGCGTTTGTGTTTTTAAAATCATACTGGTTGTGCTACTCAGAGTCAAGAGTTTCTAAATATCTCGTTGATTTGTTAAGGGTTGTGATTTCTTATTTTATACTAAGATTATCAGGTAGAATATTTTTTGTTTCTTTTATGTTATGAATAGCTCTTCTACTTAATTAGAAATGAATCTGAAATATCTTGTCCCCAATCTTAAACTGGACAGACGATGGTAGATAATTATTTTGCTTAATAATCACTTTCTCACTAATAAAATTCACTGTCAGACCTTACAGTTACTTCATGAAAATCTATGTGTTCTACTGTATCATATTTATTATTTTCATATTGTTCTTTGTTGGTTTCAGTAGACAGTATTTTTGCTCTGAATACTACTCGAGGCTTTAAAAGACTGATGTATTTTCATCTTTTAAGGCTGTCCTGAAGTCACCCATGCAGAGTCGTCTTATTGCCCCAGCACCGTCTTCCAACCAGGCTCATATCCCCATACCTCCAAAGGTGTCTGGTCACATTACTGTCACCATAGAGAGCAGTACTACAACCCCATCTATTCCTGTGGCAACTATCAGTGGTCAGCAGGTGAGTGCACAATACGTTGGCTGTTAGTCTGTGTAATTGTCTCTTTGTTGCTAAAGACCTGGGCTGCTGTCATTTTGTTTCAGGGTCACTCCAGCAACTTGCACCACCTGATGCCAGCTAACATTCAGATTATTAGGGGCAGTGCCCCTGCTCTGCAGATAGGGACTCCTGCTGGACCACCCCAGACCTTCACATCTCATTTACCTCGAGGTATACATAATGTATTAAGAATAGTATGCCCAGCTTGATGTTTGCGTGTCGTTGAAACATTATCACTAACTTACAGCAGTAAATTTCTTTAAATCACTCTGTTTTGTGCCTTGTAGGAGCTGCTGCAGCTGCAGTTATGTCCAGCTCCAAAACTGTCCTGCGACCAGCCACCGGTGCAAGTGCGGGCCCGGGACAGCCCACGGTGCAGCACATTATCCACCAGACTATTCAGGTGCTCAGAAATATTCTCATCTAAAGAAGTGCTGATATTGTACCTAGAAACTGTGTGTAACTTCATACCAGTCTGTCCACAGTCCCGCCCTGCTGTAACGACGTCTACAGCCGTGCTTCCAACTGTGGTGGCTCCCATTTCAGCAACTAGAACTCAGTCCCCAGTTATTAGCCCAACGGTCACACACTCTCCAGAGGTGGCACATGGGTAAGTAGGAGTCCAAGTTTATTGACTAGGGCCTAAGCAGAGGTGTTGCATGTCCAAGTAATAGAAGTGAAATGAGACAATGGGAACCATCTCTCATGTGACGATATGGAAAAATGTATTTTTCAAATATGCTTTAAATTCGTAATAGCCAGTTGTGTTCTTAAATAATGTGCATTTTTGTCTGAATGTAGCTTAAATCCTTTACCCAATGTAGCGTTAAAGCAGTTAGTAAAACAATATAATTGCACCCCAGTGGGTTTGTGTGTGCATCCGAGTCATTTAAAGAATTGTCACTCACGTACAAAACTTTTCTTTAACTTACCAATCATATTACCAATCGACTGTAACAGTAAGAAACTATGTGCAACATCCTTATAGATGCAATAAAGTGATGTGCTGTCTCTGGTCACATCCTGAAGTAAATTAAAATGACACAATCTTAAGCTCAGATGCATTTTTGTATCTACATTTTGTTATTGTATTTGTTTGAATTAAGGAAACATCAGATGATTTCTGTCATATGTTCTTTTCACCTTTGTTTACCAGCCTTTCATTAAAACACTGCAGACAATTGGGTCCCATCCTCTTTGGGTTTTGACCCCTTAAACAAAGCAGGGTCTACTTGTGACCCTGTTAGAGGTTTCTACAGTGTAAACATTCAGACAAATATTTTTTTTTTGTCTCATTAGATGCCCTTAAATAGTTGAAAAACTGCTTTTGTGTAACATGGAGGTGTTTTCTGTGCTGACCATTCCCTCTTGACTATTATCAAACCTTACCTGTGCAGATTTGATGTAGTAATATTTCCTTTCAGGCGTCCGGGGCTGACTATTCACCCCCCTCCGGCTACTGTGAGCATTCAGAGGTCTCAGACGTCCCGGGACACCGCCACACGGATCACACTGCCATCTCACCCAGCAATTGGAGCTCAAAAGCCTCAGCCTCCTCACACTATGACACAGGTTACTGCTTCTTCATGGCTACCTGGAACTGTAATAAATAGTCTTTTAAGACTGTGACTGAAATGATCTCTGTTTTTCTCCACAGAAGCCCATCTTTAGTCCTGTGACACCAGTAGCTGCAGCAACTGTAGCCCCAATTGTTGCCACTAACACTGTGCCAGCAACCACCACAATAGGTATTAACCTTTTTGTCTATTATTATCTACAAGCTAGTAGGGGTGTAACGGTACATAATAATCACGTATGTACCTCGGTTTTGAGTTCACGGTTTGGTATGTTTTTGGTACAGTGGAAACAAGGAAAAGAAAACATTTAACTGTTTCTTTTTCTTTTTCTTATTCAACAGTGGTTAACTGAACAGACTATGGCTGTGTCTTTCTTAAATAAAAAAAATCAATTTCACAAAAGTAAATCAAAATAAACATTCTCTCAAATAAATAAAAATAATAAATATCCATGAAGGTGCAGCATGTAGAAAATGTGACTGCACTTAATCTGTACTGTTATTGTATTCAAATTAGCAACTCTCAACTTTACATAAGGACTGTGCAACATAAATACTGTCTCACAAATAAAAATCACAAAAGGTGCAGCATGTAGAAAAATACCTGTACTTGTACTGTACTTAACATTAGCAGCTTTCAGCTTCACTTTAGGACTCTGCAACATAAATGTTCTCCCAAAAAAAGAAAAATGTTGTGCGCTGTTACTGTCAGGTAACTCTCAGTAGCTCTAAATGTCCACCCATCCATTGTGATAGCGACGGCAGATGCCTTGGATAAGCTGTGGACAACTGTAGCTTGTGTCTGTTCATAAAAGGCTGGTATGACTAGCTGGCTGAAATGTGGACGAAAGAACTTCATAACGGGGTTTGATTACTTTCAGCATGTGTTTGTTGAACCCTGCGTTCTCAACAACAGAGAGCGGTTGCATATCCACTGCTATAAATGACCTATGGCATTTGTTATTGCTTTGGCACGGTCTGAATTATTAGCAAGCGGCTGCTTAAATGCCATGGAGAGCTGGGTTTGCACTGTACTCATTTTTTCCTTGTCCCACTACTGTTAACACTCAGGTGATGCCGTTTCAAATGAGTTAGCATGTTCGATGTGCTACCAGCTACATACCCGACTGCAGTTGCACAATGTCTGTATACGGCTTTGGTAGGATCCACTTGTCTTTGTCCGTCGTCATTATAGTTGACTATGAAACTGAAGTGTTCCAACACAGCAAACTTAAATGATGAGGGAGGGTCTCCAATCTCCGGTTTGTCTGCGGTTGCCATGACCACCAGCCTGCTGCACTGACTGAACTAACAACATCCGGTCCTTCACTAAAGTTCAGAATTTGAGTTCCGTACGCACATAAATAAGTTCCACACGTACACTGGCTGCATTCGTTTGGTACATGTACGTACCAAACCGAAAGGCCAGTACCGAAGATTTTCAGTTCGGACACGGGTATCATTACACCCCTACAAGCTAGTCATAAACGTTTGACTAAACGAACAAAAATTAAACTATTCTTGCACAAATATTGATTATCTTGTCCTCTTGATGTTAAGGCGCTGTTCCACATAGCCAAATGACTAGCAACACTATTGTCACCATGACAATGGCATCGCACTCATCTCATGCTACAGCAGTGACCACCTCTGCCATCCCTGTTGGTAAGTTGGTCGTTGTGTGTCCTTGGCTAGAACACTGTTGTGTGCATCACTAGCAGGCGGTGTTTGTCGTAACATTAGTGTGTTTTAGATTTAGTGTTCTAATGTGTTCTTGGTGTTGTTCACAGCTAAAGTGGTCCCTCAGCCCATCGCACACTCTTCATCCCGTGTGCAGCCCGACTATCCCGGAGAGAGAACCAACCTCATCCCCATCCCGGGCCATCGGTCTTCTCCCAACCCCGTTGCCATGGAAGCTAGAAGTGACAACAGGTGAAAGTGACTCATTGGCACAGTTATACCGGTAAAAAAAAGAAATCCATTAAAAGTATAGTTTTCTAGACTATAAGGAGTATGAGGCTGACATCTAATGTCCAGTTATATCAAGACTTAGTATAACAATTAACTTATCTGCATTGTCAGCATTTTCATGAATTTGTGAGTATTATCTTCTTTATTTTACCCACCACAAAAGTTATATCACTGCAAAGCACTCTTTCATCCTGCCTACTTTCCCTCTATGTGTAATGCTATTAGCTGTACATATACATAGCTGTAGTAATCTAAAATGAAGTTGTCACATTGAGCAGTAAGTTGTAGTTTTGTGTGTCATTACCAAGAAACCTAAATCTAAAGCCACGCTAACATCTCTGTGACGTTGAATTTGACACATTAATATGATGAAAGAAGTTGACGTGATGATGGCACTAGTTGAAAAGTCAGGAGATCAACACAATTATTAGAATTCCTCATGTGGGGAGACACGAATGTCTGCACAAACATTTCATATTAATCCACCCTGCAGTTACTGAATTATTTCACTGTGGACCAACAGACATTGCCATCACTACAAGAATGCAGGATGAGGTTATTTTATAACTATGACTTCTGTATAAGAGATACGGAGGATTAAAGTTAATAAGTAATAATAATTAAAAGTAAAAATAAGGTTAATAATCATAAGATCCTAATCTTGCAGCTATGAGGAGAATTGGTCTGGTGTTTACTCTCATTACTGACGTAGTTAAGGCAGGAAATAAAATGTGGTGATTGTGTATTTGTTCTTTTTCTAGGCCCTCTGTACCTGTACAGTTCCAGTATTTCTTGCCGGCGTACTCCTCATCATATCCTCTGACACACACTTACACCCCCATCAGCAGCTCTGTGTCGACCATCCGCCAGTATCCTGGTAAGCACTGTTAACCAACATTGTTTTATTAGCAGCCTATGTACAATAATTATTCATGAATAGTGTCATTTGACTTATAAAAGCTTGGACTGACCAAATGTCATGTTGACATGACATGAACTTTGTACTTGTGTGAAACTTGAGGGTCTCATTTTTCACCTTATTTTCCCTCTCAATAAGTTACTCCTCAAGCTCCGAGTTCAGCACTGCCCACCCAAGCTGGAGTAGGCGTGGCAACGACTGTCCATCTAAACCACATGCAACTGATGGCAGTGGATAGGATTGGTCTCCCATCTGCACAAATCAGCACCCAAGGGATCCAGCCAGCACCGATTGCTGCGCAGGGCATTCAGCCCACACCGATAGGAGTGCAGAGTCTGCACACGTCTGCACCAATCACCACACAAGGAATGCAGCAGACACCAATAGTCACTCAGCAGCAGCAACAAGCAGCGTCTGAAGCAAAACCTGGTAATTACTAACGAGCCGTTGACACGACAACCGTTTACCCAAAAACTGTACAGTTTTGTTGTGTTTCGGCCGTTGCAACAAAGAACGAATGAAAACACCACCATAGCGTAAACGCCACTCCTCTGAAAATGATGATGTCACAGCTTTTATGCATACCTATCACAGTTCCAGCCTTATTCGCGTAGGCGGACAGGATACTATGGACAGAACAACAACGGTAAAATAATGTCGGACTGTCCGGTTCTGTTTGTGCTGAAGACTGTTGAGTTTATTTATGCTCTTCTGATGTAGAGTTGCTGCATCACTACTGTGATCTCATTCTGTGATGTTGATTTTGAAAGGCTACACCGCCAACTACTGCCCTGATATGCATACGACAGTAATACTGCCTCATTAAAATGACAGTGTTGGTGAATGCTTCTCCGAGTGGTGGCCTGTTTGTAATGCTGGCTTTCTTTTTTTTCAGGCGTTGTTTTAGCTGATGGTTTTGTAGCTAGCCCCATCAGCAGCACCTTTGGCACCACCCAGCCTGTAGCCACCATGGTGCAGGCGCACACTCAGGGAGGAGTAGGAGGAGCTCCCACCCTGGTCTCCTCTCCGAGACCCAGCATCCTCCGCAAGAAGCCTGCTAATGAAGGGTAAGCATAACAGGAGCACATGAGACGGTGGGCCTCACCCTACAATACTCTCATACACATCTGCTAAACTTCTTCTTAGAATTTTCAGTGAGGTTCGAGGCTCTCTCGAGGGCTCCATGTAGAATTTAACAGACTCTCCACAAAACAGCTACATCTTAAATAACTTGTTTAAATCAGAAGTGTTTGTGTGATTGGATAATTAGCATTTTTGAAATAATAAATCTATAATTTGATTGGGTGAGATGCTAAAAGCATCTTTCCATGGCTTAGATGGGAGGCAGGTTTTTAGAAGAGGTCATTTGTCTTTTAATTGAACTTACTAAAATGCATAATTTGAATATTAGTGTACCTCTTTAAGTTTTAAACAAGGCATTTCAGGGTCACATGGTCACTTCATAGCAGGCTGACTATTGGCATTAGATTCTCTAAATAATGTAAATAATGTTTAACAAACTTGTAAAGTTCAAAGTGGATTGCTGGATATTTCCTTTTACCAAACAAATCCTGCCTGTTGTTGTGTTTCAGTTGCGTTCGTAAGAACCTGATCCCCGCCCAACCCAGTGAGCCCATTGGTGGCAGAATAGAGAGTGCCGTGAGAGGAGCAGGTTCTCCCCGACCTGCAGGGTGAGCCTCCTGCCATACCTCTCATATCGCTTCATCACATTCTGTCATTTTTATCTATTAGTTTTGAGTTTGTAACTCAACTCGTTCATTTCTTCTCAGTGTGAAACCCAAAGCTGAGGTGCACATGGCTGTGGCCCCTCCTGTCATGGCTACAGTAGAAGCACTGCCCACTCAGGGAGGAGAGCAGCAAGCTGTGTCCTCAAACACCCAGCACCTCGCCCAAGCCATTCCCACCATTCCCACCATGCTCGCCACGCCGGGGCCTGTTCCTCCCTCCCAGTCCTCCACTGTCCTCTCTGCCCTGCCAGCAGCCATGGCTGTAACTCCTCCTGTTCCTGCTTCAATGGCCAACACTGTGGCTTCACCCACTCAGCCTGCAGCCAGTAGCACTGGAGCCTGTGCTGCCAGCTCTGCCTGCCCAGATTTAAAAATAAAGCAGGAGGTTGAGACTATGGACACCTCCCAGCCAGGTGAGAAGCGCATTAGCCATCTGTGACATTTATTATGTAAAATTATAGGAATTGGAAATAAGCTCATAATTAAACACTGTGTTTGTCTTTTCCCTCAGACCCCAATGCAAACTTGTCATCAGCCCCAACCCTCACCACCCAGGTCTCCACCCTGAGCACTCCTGCCACAGGAGATCTGATCCCAGGGGCCTCCCCGAGGAAGAAACCACGCAAGCAGCAGCATGTTATTTCCACAGAGGAGAGCGAGATGGTGGAGACCAACAGCACAGATGAAGAGAAGGCCCCAGGCAGGTCCATCACTGGCCGGGCTGAGAGACGCGAATCTCCACCAAGGGAATATGTTGGTATGTAATGTAGCGCCATCTGTGGTTACAGTGATGATGTTACCTGCTCCATCCCGCGCTCAACACTTGTTTTTGTCTTCCAGATGAGGAAGGGGTGCGTTATGTGCCAGTCAGACCCCGGCCACCTGTCACACTTCTGCGGCACTACCGGAACCCCTGGAAAGCTGCCTACCACCACTTTCAGAGGTACAGCGACATCCGGGTCAAAGGTCAGTAGCTCCCTGCTCTCAGAGTATAATACTTATTTTTCATACCAGTAATGATGAAGAATGACGGTGGTCTTTTCTTCTGCTTTTCTCACAGAGGAGAAGAAGGGCAGCTTGCAGGACATGGCCAACCAGAGAGGAGTAGCATGCAGAGCACAAGGCTGGAAAATCCACCTGTGTGCTGCACAGCTAAGGCAGTTGGTGAGTGCTGATGCCTGACCTACCAAAATACAGCTCTGCATTATTGTTCATCTTCATGTAGATTAAGGCGGGGTCTCATTTGTGCTTGAAAGGACAGATGGTTGCATATTGGCCCAGTTAATTCTGTTTTGTCCTTATGTTGGGGAGAATATGGGTTCAGAAATGTCAAACACATTGGTTAAAATAAAAATATTATAATATTGCGACCACATTTGCAGTCCAAAACAACAGCTCACTACCTCTGTAACTGATTGAACACTCTATGCTGTCCAGTCATTTTCACTCTCTTTCAGCGTATTGTGCAGAGAGACAATCGATCCTGTGCACAATACTTTCTTTTTTTTTGGATCTGTGTCTGTAAACACATTGTGTTTATTACTTGATCTGTAGTCGAGCTTGGAGCATGATGTATACGGTCGCCTCTCCACCCTTCAAGAGGGCCTGATTCCCAAGAAGAGAGCCGGAGCTGATGATGACCTTCACCGAATCAATGAGCTTATACAGGTAATGTTACTACAGGCTGGGATCTTAAAATACAGGTACACATTCTTCTGTGTACTTATTTACTAATGAAAAGTTTAGATAATCAATATCCGAAACATTTTTTATTGGCCCAAACCAGATTCACTTTGCAGGGATTGCAATTTTCTGTGAATCTGTGGATTTCCCTGTTTTCTTTGGTTAAATGTTTTTTTTTTAAATGTGAAGCATTTAAATCCAAGGAGAACATTTTGAGAGGGGGTGTAGGGTAGAGGCAAGTATCTTAGTTTTATTACATATAGAATTCCTCCCGATATGAAATGACAGATGAAGGAGCAAAGGATGAAGTTTGTGATGTGAATATGGCCTCCATTGGTCTGTCGTCACATTTATGCTCTCCTGCTGGAACGTGGGTCCTCAGTACTGATTGGCACAAATCCTGCAACCTGGCAAACATGGGAAACTACAAAAGTGGGAGGAAAGCAAACTATTATCTTCCCATATTAAAGACAGTTTGATGCAACAGTTTTTAGTTTAATTGTTTCAATTTACAAATGCCAGCATCGATTAGAAGTGGAATAGTGCCGACCGATTATCGATTAGTGTTTTTGCATGATACGCGCATCCCTAATGGTGACCGCTTTGAAGAGAAATGCTTATTATTATTAGTATTATTATTTCGCTTAGTGCTTGTTTTTGTCCTGTTATTGCTGTCACCTCTTCTCTCCAATGTACTTTTCTACAACTTCTTAATAATGCTGCCATCCCTGACTTTGACAATGATCTAGTTTTACTGTAATTAAATTTTCAATTTGCCACAGTCATTTTTGTGGCTTCGATAAGTCTTAGGAGGCACGCTATTACATCACAAAGGTTGCTCTCTCCATGGTCAAAAGTCTAAATCTTTGTCTGTAAGGCAGTGATTTAGGATTAGATAAGACGGTGCTTTTGACATGTTGATGATGTCTGTGCATTTGTCCTTAGGGTAACATGCAGCGCTGTAAGCTGGTGATGGACCAGGTGACCGAGGCCAGAGACACCATGATGAAAGTGCTTGACCACAAAGACAAAGTGCTGAAGCTGCTCAACAAGAATGGTGCCGTCAAGAAGTCGTCCAAACTGAAGCGTAAAGAGCGGGCATGAGTGTCTCCTCTCTGAAGAGGCCAAGGAGCTGCTCAGAATTTGGTGCTATGATTTGCCTGCATACAATCACACGCAGCCTCCATGATGTTACAGTGGACTGAGTGAAGTGATTGGAGGACGTCAAGAGGCAGAAAAGCCCATTCCGAAGAGGTTCTCATTCAAGACCCAGTGCACATAATGTTCACCGGGTTCATGGATGGCCCTGTCACAGTTCCCCCCCCTTTTGTTCATTTTTGAAAAGACAATTTTTATGACTTTAATTTCTGCCTCTTCTTTTTAGACAATGTTTGAACTAGCACATTATGTACCTTTGAAATGTGGCACTAAATGCAGGTGCAGTTAGTAATGAAAATGTTTCAGCCAAGGTGAACCACCTGAGAGTTATTGAATTAAACATGTGAAGAGTTCTTTAGTGAGCTGTGTGTATACAAACTAATCTCATTGTGCTCTTGTCATTAATCTGTGCCTTCATTATGTCGGTGTACATGGAACAGGACTGGGGCATGTTCAGATTTGTTCAACTTGTGTGGGTTAAGAATTCCACATGTAGATGTAATCTTAGAGATGATGGAACACCTATGTGGTTTGATTAAAGAAAACATACAGGTAACCTAAATGTGGCAAACAGAATTAAACTATTATACAAAAAATGCTCTTAAAGGATCAATAATGTCCTTAGCTGGTGAACCTTACATTAAAATAACTATGAATCATCTACTTTATCCAAAGTAAATCGATGTCATGATGGGGGAAAAAACATTTTCCATTTGGTTTGAGAAAGAAAGACAGAGTATCCTCATGCTATTATACTGGTGGACTGAATTCATGTAAATCAATGTAAATGTGCTTTTGGTTTTTCCATTGACCTGTTTTCATGTTTTGTACTCAATGAAACATTTTGTGCCGTGTGACGTGTGCCGCCTCATTTCGCTGAGTGTGACGACTTTGACAATATGAGCCAAAGTGAGCCTGAAAGATCCAGCTATTGTACATTATGTCTGTCTGTGTAATTATAGTAAAGGTACTTAAACAGCACTCTTTACACTGTTAAGTTTGTATATGCTATATTTGTTAGTGTGTTTACCTTTAGTTACTCTTTAATCAGATGATAACTTTATACATTGTTTAAAGAAATGAAACCACATTCTGGTGCTAAGCAAACTGAGACAGACCACACCTAAGGACAGATAGTGAGACTGCAAGGTCAATGCATGACGGTATTATCATGGGTCCTCTTAAGGAGCATGCTCAGACTTTGATCTAAGCATGTGTTTTTATTTCGATGTCATTAGAAATGAGGAATCTGCAGTAAAACCCAACAGATGAGACGTGTTGTACAACCCTGTTTTTATTCTTACTAATTAGGATTTCTCACGTTATGCCTGGAGTCGGTGTATCTTTATGACTCTGATATGAATGAGTCTGATTCCTCATTCTCTCGCACCATACAGCTAGTGTGGATCTTGTGAGCGGCTTTATCTGGTGAAATCACATAGTCACAGCTCTAGAGTGAGCTCAGTCCTCTTTATTATCTGCTGTTTACAACATAATGGCCCTGGAGTATAGTAACTACATAACATAGCTGTGGCTGCCAATAAAACAGTATTAGCAGTACTTGGGTTGAGCGTTTATGGCTCAGGAAAAGTCAGTTACTGGCATTTGGGTAATCAGGTTCTCTTATTATGTTTTCTGGCATCAGAATCTTTTTTTTATTGCCAAGTATGTTTAAACCTATAAGGAATTTGTCTTGGTATCCTGGTGCATACATGAAAGTCAGCATAAATATAAAACAAACATCTTCAATATACATGACCATAACTAACTGATTCTGTCGCAAAATCACACAGTTTGTCTGGTGCTTATCATTCCACTATATTTCAGTGAAGGAAATTTAAAAGATTTCCACATCTGCAGTTATCCCTCCATCTTTAGCCATAATCCAAGAATTCATACATTAATTATGGCAACATTTCACACAAATGTATAACGGGATGAAATGATGGCATTTTATATCCACATAACACTTGTCTGGTCATTATTCAACATCATAGCTCAGGAGATTGTGACCATATTTCACATTAGGTCTGATACTGAGTTGGTGACACTAATGCAGGGTGTCCACCATGAAACTGTTCTGCTGGGTTGAAGATGTACGTGAAGCATCTACTTTTGAATTTGTAGTTTCTTTGCAGCAGCATCCGTGTACATGAAGCACAGGAGTCCACTGCAAGCTCATTGGGCTTGTTGATACTGAGCGACTGGTGATTGTCATTGCAGCTCCATCAGTCACTACATATATGAGTCTGGACAAACATGGGTGTTCAGTTTTTTCTGATGATGCAAGTTGTTTGCCATTTATATACTGAGCAACTTTAAAAACACATTTTTTAAAAACCCAGTATTTTCCTTTCACTTGCCCTAATCTATTGAAACAAACATGTGATACATAGAAATGACTTTTTTAAGTACTAAAACCAAAACATGTTAAATCATGAATAATCATCATTTAGTCATAACATAGAAATAACAGTCATTTGTGCATTTCAGAGTAGATGATGGTGTTGGTGAGATTCTTTTGTGCATGATTGAAAACACCTGGCCAAGGCAATAAAAACCAAGGCAAAATTATTATCCTACTAAAACAACTGATGATGTCACAGCTTCCACAAAACTGACCAAGCAGTTGGGATGCTGATGATGCTGATGGCTGGAACTCGGCAGACACATGCAGCACGGATGTTACAGATGTTATAGCGCAAGTCCAGATTTAACTTGCACACAGCTGATGGTCGTAGGCGTGTGTATCGTCGTCGTGGGGAACGTTATCCTGCAGCATACATCCAGGAAGTGAACCGTTTTGGTGGTGTTGTCATGATGTGGGGAGCCATTGCTAAAGGATGGCGGTCAGACCTTGTTCACATCCACGGTACACTGACAGCTATCCGTTACCAAGATATGGTCCTAGGTCTACATGTCATTCCCAGGATACAGCAATCAGGCATCACCTTCATGCATGACAATGCCAGACCACATGTGGCTCATGTCTGTCAGGAGGAGCCTACCTGGACCAGAACAATGTCGCTGTCCTTCCTTGGCCAGCATATTCAACAGATCTCAAACCAAGAGAGCATCTGTGGGATGATCTGGATCACCGGGTGAGACGGAGAGATTCTGCTCCAGCAACACATGAACAACTTGTCACAGCACTGCAGGAAGAATAGAATGTCATCCTACAAGTCCAGATTAACCGTCTTATCCATTCCTTGCACAGGATGTGTGAAAATGTGATAAATGCTGGAGTTGGTCACACGCATTACTGACTGTTGTTGTTGTTCTCTTTATCACCATCCACACTTTTTGACTTGTAAACACTAAGACAACAACCACTAATTTGTACAAAAATGATTTCTCTGTACAGTTAAAGTGTGAATAAAGATGGTTGAACCATAGTTTGCCTTTGATATTTAACATGAAGAGGATGCCATGAAATCCTTCCAAATTATGCATTTTTACCGTTGTTCAGTATATATATAATGGACATAATATTTCTGAGAGACCTATTGTAGTTTCCTGTAGATTGCTGTACTACTGTCACCATGTCTCTAACTGTTGTGAAGCCAAACATGAAATTACAATAGCCAGTATTAATTTAAAGGTAAAGAACATGTATCATCTTCACACTTTTCAAACGATTCATATTTAAACATTTTAGATTAATATCAGATATCAGACAGCAAATTACAATTATATGGTGTTTTCCTGGTTAGTGACACTGGGTGGCTCTTCCTATGCAGGAGCAAAGTCAAAGAGCCATAAAGGGGTGCCTGCTGGGAAAACTCCCTGCTTCCTGCTTCAGGGACATTGAAGTAAAAGTTCCCCCAGCAGCAGCAGCAGCAGGGCCTTCTACCATAGAAAGACATATTCTCAGGTATGAGCTGACATCTTACACACATCAATGTCTTCAATCTATGATCACTCAGAACATCTTATTGTTTCCATAGAGGTAGCTTCATAAGGCTCTGTGTGTGTAGGTGTGTGTGTGTGTGTGTGTGTGTGTGTGTGTGTGTGTGTGTGTGTGTGTGTGTGTGTGTGTGTGTGTGTGTGTGTGTGTGTGTGTGTGACTTTTCCATTGTGATCTTTTGATGAGATATAATATGAAAATGTCTGAGAAGTACTTGTTAGTTTTTTTTCTAAATGTGCTTAAGAAGTTCAATCAAAATGAAAAATCAAAAATGTAAAAAAAAACCTGCCTTGTACTTTTGTATTTAAATGGCCTCACAAGCATTTATACATCATAAGACTGCATTAAGGGCTTCTGTAAGATTGAAATATTTTCCTTTTAAGATGACTTTATATGCTGTGTGCTAAGTAGGCCCAACTGACTGTAATATTGGGTTGGTAGCAGGTATTTGTTAACAATAATTACTGTAATTAAGATGGATTTTTTCATTTTCTCTTCAGACTTAACGCATGTTTCTGCTATGCTGCATTTGAGTAAGGTAAGAATAAGCATGACTATAATTTATACACATAATTCTTAAATTCATGTTGTTTAGATAGTCATTCCAAGACCTGCTTTTTCACTGTGGCATTTTGCCATATTGAAACTTCTGGTTTCTCCATCTAGGGGGATTTTGTGTGGCTGAACTCCGGCTGTGGGGTAACGATCGGGGCGGAGGTCACGGTGACAGACACCGGACAGCTTCAGCTGATCGACGATGAGGGAAAGGTATAAACTCCTACGAGAGTTTGCTTTGGTGAAGGCGAATGTGTGTAAGCCTTCTAGATAACGTCAACTCTTTCATAACACACAGGAACACAAGATCAACAAGAAGAAGGAGGGCGCCATCCGGCCCATGCACCCCACCTCTGTGAAGGGTGTGGATGACATGATAAGGCTCGGGGATCTGAATGAGGCAGGGCTCCTCAGGAACCTCCTGGTGCGACACAAAGAGGGCATCATCTATGTAGGTTTCTATTCTGGATATTCACTTCCAACCGCCTTCTTTTATGAGGTCCATAACCTGCTGTGTAAAAGCTTAAATGCTGTGTCTTCCCTTGCTGTGAATGGCTCGCTATCTTAGACTTTGACCTGTAGTTTATCACACTGCTGTTTGTCTCCATAGAGACGAATGAGCCTCTGTTGAAAGAGAACATCCCAGTTTTTGTATGTCACTGCATTAAAGCTTCACAGTGTTTGTACAAGTATGAATCAGGCCATTTTGTTATATGTAAATACTAGTACTGAATGCTAAAATAGCCCCCTGTCTTTGATTGACAGTGTTTAACACAAAGCTCTTCATTAATATAATCCTCTCATGAAATCCAATGAATCATATTAGAACTATTGCACTGCAGTCCAGACCAAACAGGAGGTCACTGGCTCACACCATAATAACTTGTTTATGCCCATGCAAACACACACATTTGTGCCACTATGTGATGGTTAACATCCCCCTCTGTTTGAAGACCTACACAGGCTCCATTCTGGTTGCGGTCAACCCTTACCAGCTGCTGCCCATCTACACCACTGAGCACGTGCACATGTACACAGATCGACGACTGGGGGAAATGCCGCCGCACGTCTTTGCCATCGCAGACAACTGCTTTTTCAACATGCGCCGCAACCGAAAGAGCCAATGCTGTGTCATCAGGTCTGTTTTTGTCTAATTACAGAACACAGAGGCTGTGTAAGATTATTAGGAGTATTAATACATAAATACAGTAGTATGCTAGTGTACAGGAAAACTTACTGAGACTGCCCTGCTCGCAGTGATATGCTATAAACATCAAAAGTTACATAAAACATACAACATTATTATGCGAAATGATTGGTGGATTGATGGGAAATGACTCTACTAAAATAACTACAACTTTTCTCTTCTATTGATTCTCAGTGATTTGTATGAGTCACTTTTTTAGATTAAAAGAATGTGACATTTTCTCATTCCTCTATGATAAATGTCTCAGACAAAACAAGACATTTGAATGAGTCAACTTGGCCTTGAAAGAACAGTTCATCCAAAAATGAAACACAGTCATTTATCTAGTCACTCTCTTGCTGATGGAAAGTCAAGAGAAGTTTCTTTGTTCACAAAAACACAGCAAAACAGCATGTCAGCAGTCTCCTGAAAACCGACAAAGATGAGGACGTTTAAAACGAGAAAAAGCAACAACAAGAAAACATAAAATTATTCCATCCATCTCTTTTGGCCTGATCCTAATCCAGAGGCTCAGAGATTCTGATTCCAAACTGATTAGATGTCTATGATTAGCACGATCAGATTAACAGATTGATCAATAATCGACATTGTAATTTCTTACAGCCCTACAACATTACCATGTACAGAGGCTTAATGCTTTCACTTGAGAAAAAAAGTTACTGTTTTTCTCAGTGAACAAGATAATTATCTCAAAATTCTGAGAAACGTTTTCAAGAAAAAAGAAAGAATGAGATCATTTCTTGTTAATTCTGAAAAACAGAGCATCATTTTATTCTCATGTGAATGCATTCCGCTTCTGTAACCATGAGTTACCACTAAAAAAAACTGCAATAGAGAAGTACATGATGCTAACAGCAAAAATATCCATTAAAGTATTCTGATTACACTTTGAACTTTGAAACTTTCTGCATGACTAGAGACAAAGTAACGATAAAGAAATGGTCAATTTTAACACTCATATTCAACAAGTGGAAATTAAATCAGTGAGAGAGAATGAGAAACATGTAAGTGCTCCAAGTCCAAGAGTTTTAAAATCAAGTTTATGTTGTTGAGGATTCTTTGTAATATGGTTTCATGTAAAATAGCATCAGTATAAATAGAATCTACCTTGCTGCCCTTCACTGGTTACCTGTGAGTTTTAGAATTGATTTTAAGATTTTACTGCTTGCTTTTAAAGCCCTGAAAGGTGCCTGAGATCTTCCAGTAAAGCCCCAAAATCCTGTCCAGTCACTAAAGGGGGCCGGGCTTTTGCTGTTCGTGCCCCCCAGCTCTGGAAATCTCTCCCTGAGGATCTCAGGCAGGCAAACTCAGTGACCTCTTTTAAATCACTTCTTTTTATCGCATGGCCTTTTAATAGTTGTCTTATCTGTTGTTTTTACTGTGGTCTCTTATTATTAATGTATTTTTTTACTGTGATGCACTTTGTAACTTGTTTTTGAAAAGTGCCATATAAATAAAGTTATTATTATTATTACAACTATCAACACACAGGCCAGGGTTATCATAATAGATTGCGAAAAGAGCAGGACCTAAAATTGATCTGTGTGGAACCGCTTTAAAAAGATTAGATGTACATCACCAGCCACACTGAGATCTGTAATGTAAGTACCTTCTCACCCAGCCAGACCAATATCTGTAAGACCCTTCAATAACATATTTTCAACTATGATATCAAAGGCCCAAGACAGATCAATAAACAGCACAATGTCCATTACCATCATTCACAACCAAAAAGACAGCTGAGATGGAACACTGTCTCCTCTGAAACCAGTGGCAGTGGCTTAAAATAAAGGTTTAGCCGAGAAACAGTCTAAAACACTCGTCTAAAAACCTTTTTGTCTTACCCCAGTGGACATTATTTAGTGCATCTTCTCTATACATGCTTACTTCTTTGTTTCCCCCATCAGTGGAGAGTCAGGAGCAGGGAAGACTGAGAGCACTAAGCTCATGCTGCAGTTCCTGGCTGCTGTGAGCGGCCAGCACTCCTGGATTGAGCAGCAGATTCTGGAAGCAAACCCCATCTTGGAAGGTATGAGCAAAACATCAGCACGGAGTTATAAGATCCCCTTCCTTCCTTGACCTGCTTTGATAAAACACGTTTTTTTCTTCTCAGCCTTTGGTAATGCTAAAACAGTTCGAAATGATAACTCCAGTCGTTTTGGGAAATACATTGACATCAGCTTCACCAAGGGTGGGGCCATTGAAGGGGCCCGCATTGAGCAATACCTGCTGGAGAAGTCCCGAGTTTGTCGTCAGGTGGGAGGATTGTTTGGATTCATTATTAGTAGTAGTGACATTCGTGTTGTTAAAGAACTTTCATGTGCAGGCGCCTGAGGAGAGAAACTACCACATCTTTTACTACATGCTGATGGGTATGCCAGCTGAGCAGAAAAAGATTCTTTGTCTTGGGAACGCTGCTGAGTACAACTATTTGACCATGGTACTGAAACATACCTGTATTGGTGGATTTTTAAAAAAAAGAAATGCATATTTTAGACCCTGTTTTCATATCACCAGGGTGACTGCACCAGCTGTGAAGGGCGTGATGATGTGAAGGAGTATGCCCACTTCCGCTCAGCTCTGAAGATCCTCATGTTCACAGAGAACGACTCCTGGGAAATCTCCAAACTGCTCGCTGCCATCCTTCACCTGGGCAATGTGCACTTTGATGGTAAGGACAGCATCATACAAACCTTTTCCAAAAACGTTGGGACGCTGTGTAATATGTAAATAAAAACAGTATGCAATGATTTGTAAAACATTAAAACCCTTTATGTTATTGAAAATAGCACAAAGACAACATTTCAAATGTTGAAACAGAAAAATTTAATTGTTTTTGAAAATTATATCCTCATTTAGAATTTGATTCAAAATGAGCATATAAATTTCAAAAAACAATGAAATTTCGCATTTTCAACATTTTATATGTTGTCTTTGTGATATTTTCAATTAAATATGGGGTTTTAATGTTTTACAAATCATCACATTCTGTTTCTATTTAAATTTTACACAGTGTACCAACTTTTTTGGGTTGTACAGTGGGATGCATGTCCTGTAGATAATTTTTTCATTTGGTATCTCTATAATGTCATCTTTCATTGTCATTGAACACATGAATGAATGAAAGCATGAACACAAATGAAACATGAACACACGTTCTTGAATGATTTCAGGCACCATAGTCAATAACTTAGAGGCTTGTGACATCATCTCATCATCCAATTTCAACATGGCCAGCCAACTCTTGGAGGTATGTGCAGTTTTCTTCATGATGCTGATAAAAGGAGCTGAGGTGACCTTTTCTGACTTTGTTTGATCCACTTCCTCAGGTAGCTCCCAAAGATCTGGGGAAGAGCCTGACTCAGCGCTCCTTCATGACAACCAGAGAGAGTGTGACCAAAGCGCTGACCTCTGCCCAGGCTGTGGACGGCAGGGACGCCTTTGTTAAAGTAACATCACTCACACTTCAGTTTTCCAGAGAAAAAAGTGTATATTAGACACAAAGGCGGCTTATTTTAATAAGCTCACCCTCTGAGGATGTAATGCTCAAACACAGGAAAAAACTAAATCAATGGATTGATGATAATTGGAGAGACTTCTTAATACTTTACCACCAGTGAGACAAAAAATGAATGTTTGTGGCTGTTTGAAGACTTTCCATGATTTATTAATTTAACACTCGTTAGCTCCCTGAAAGTCTTTCAAAGGAAACAATCTGAAAACGAAGGAGACAGATTTTTTGGTTGAGCTTCTCACACGTCTCTGTCCACACTAAGGCACCATCAGAGACACGTATTTGTTTTTAAGGTTCAAACCAGTGGTCTAGCTGGTCTTTACCAGACGTGGCTCCACACTCTGTTTCTGAAATATGAAAATGAACCATAGTTGAACAAGTGAAAATATTAGCATCCTGTTTGACACCATAGTATTTGAGATTTCTCGTCTGAGCACCATTTAAATGCTTTTTTTTTTTTTACAAGAAGAAACAAGAAAATATTGATACACTTGATCATCTTGTGGGTCTATATCATTTTCCAAAAACATTGATTTTTAAATAATAGTTCACATGCTAGAGTTCGTATCAGTGGTTCCTTATGTGTTGTGTTTATCAAAGCAGTGTTGTAATCTTCAGCCTTCTGACTCGTCCACTCAAACGTAACAACATCATCTGAGACAAACAGAAGGAAGCACTCATGGTACAGAACACAGGTCTGTGTCTTGCTGACTGATATATTGAATCATAACCCTTGTATCGTGATACATATTGTATCACCAGTGTCTTGCTAATACACAGCCCTGTTGTACTGAAACCAATTTAACAAGACAGCAGCTAAAGTTACAGAAAAATGAGGCAAAGAATAAATCATAACTCAAAACAGATGTTATTCAAATAATGTTTGAAAATAGTCTGAGAGCAGAGACGGTTAACAATGGACTCACTTGCTGCACCTCGGAGGTAATACCATGAGTGTCCGTGGACTCTTTGTACCATTTTCATTATACATGTGTTGTGCTTTGCATAAATAGTAAGGTGTTCTCTGTGTTATTTCCAGGCTATTTATGGAAGACTTTTCCTTTGGGTCGTGGACAAAATCAACACCGCCATTTACAAGCAACCCGAGGATTCCGCGGAGTTCCAACAGTTAATAGGCTTGCTCGACATCTTTGGCTTTGAGAATTTCAAGAAAAACAGGTTAGCATTCACAGCATCCATCCATTATCTGTAACCGCTTCTGTCAGGTCATCACAGGACCAACACATAGAAAAACAAACAAGCATTCACACCTACAGGTAATTTAGAGTCACCAGTTCATCCATATTGAATGTTTTTGGACTGTGGACCCTGAGGAAACCCACACAGACACGGACAGAACACGTAAACTCCGCACAGAAAAGTCCCATAACCTTCTTACTGTGAGACAACAAAGTTACCCCTTTTCCACCAAAGTGAACCAGGTCCTAGTTCCTGGCTGGTGCTGGAGCCAATTCGGAACTGGTTTGACATGTGAACCTTCTAAGAACAGATTTGGTTTTCCACTGGCTGGAGAAGTATTAGAGCCACGTCATTGCCTCACTAGAGCTCGTCATTACGTCGCTGTTTCCTTTAGGGTTAGAGTAAGGGTTAGAATTTCTAAATGCGGCTGATTTCGGGGTAGATCATTGCCACTTCGCCAAAGGTCTTTCCTCTATTCCAGGAATTCTTTTTCAAGCTCTTTCAGCTTCTTGCTGATCTGCTCGACGCTAAATATATGCCCCACCGCAGCCATCTCGTGCTGTAGTAACTCAAAGACTGGCTTTGTCCTCTACACACCATCTAATTTCTTCTGCACCTCAGTCGAAGACACTGTTTCTTAGCATTAGTGTCCATTGTCATAGCATTGTCTTCACCACTACCTAACCCTTGCCTAAAACCCATCTTGTCTTTCCTCTTGTGCTGCTGGATGTGTTGAATTGGTGCAGCTTTGAACAGCTGTGCATCAACTTTGCCAATGAGCAGTTGCAGCAGTTCTTTGTCAAGCATGTTTTCAAGCTGGAGCAGCAGGAGTATACACGTGAAAATATTGCTTGGAGCCACATTGACTACCAGGACAACCAAAGCACCCTGGACACCTTGGCCATCAAACCTCTGAACATGCTGGCGCTTATTGATGAGGAGAGCAACTTCCCCAAGGTATATAGCCTCTTCATAGCTTGTGAAATTATATTGTAACAGAGCAAAGCAGGTTTTAAATGTCTTTTCTTGTTTTTTTCAGGGAACAGATGCTACCATGCTGGAAAAATTAAATCAGAACCATGGGAAAGGTGGCATCTACCTTCCCCCCAAAAACAACTATGAGACTCAGTTTGGGATCCAGCATTTTGCGGGAGTGGTCCACTATGACTCAAAAGGTACTTTATAAGCCATTAAAAGCCGCAAACCATTCTCATGCAAGGCCTGTGTGGTGTTCTCACTGTGCCTGTCTTGTTTTGAGGTTTCCTTGAGAAAAACCGTGACGCTCTCAGCTCAGATCTGATTCAGCTGGTGGAGACCTCCACCAATAAACTCCTCAAACAGACATTTCACAATGAGCTGTCCTCCTGTACGATCAAGAGCAGCATCAACCCCAGGATGATCATCACCACGGCCTCCAGCAGCCTGCGGGTCAGTGCAGCCTTTAGCGTTAGGATTACAGTAGACATAAATCAAATATTGAATGTAACTGCTTATACCTGTTTGTGCCGGACAGCAAGCGACTGATACCAAGAAGCGTGTACCAACTCTGACCGGCCAGTTCCGCCAGTCTCTGGATTCCCTGATGAAAACACTGACTGTGTGCCAGCCCTATTTCATACGCTGCATTAAACCCAATGACTTCAAGAAGCCAATGGTGAGGAAAGAAGCTGAATTCACTCAATCAAAATAAAATTTACTCACATCTGCACCAAAAAAACAAAGGGAACAATTTGGTGAAAGTGAATCAGATTCCACCTCTCTGTATCCCAGCTGTTTGACAGAGAGCTGTGCATGCGGCAGCTCCGTTACTCTGGTATGATGGAGACCATCAAGATCCGGAAGGCTGGATATCCTGTTCGCTACACATTTGAAGAGTTTCTAGGGCGCTATCGCGTCCTTCTGAAAACCTACGTCTGTGATCCTAAAACCGTAAGCTGGAGGTTTTAACTTGATAATTTTGGTTACAATGTTGTCACAGATTCTCTTGCTGTGTTTGTATGATCAGTTTGCTCTAACAGGAAAGTAAAGAGAAATGCTGTGAAAGCATTTGTGAAACCATGCTTGCTGGAGAGGGAGACTGGAAGACTGGGAAGACAAAGATATTCCTCAAGGTGCTGCAGTCTGTTGTTACTGATGATGTAGTAACTTGATATCTCATTGTGAAATCTAACCGCTGATTAGTACATGATGTTGAAATTTCACTGTTTTGAAGATCATCTATTCAAGTTTGTGTCGTTTCAGTCTCAGTTTTTTGATTTTCATTAAGTCATTTAAGTAAATTCAGTTTTTAGGGTTACAAATTGTCTATGATTCAAATTTGAATTGAGCTTAAATGTAGCCATGAAGAGCCACTTGAAACCACATAATTTGGATAATTGAGATATTCCAGCAATATTTGAACAAAAAACAAAACACGCTACTGTTTTCTCTCAGGACTGCCATGACACCATGCTTGAAGTGGAGCGAATGAAAGAACTCAATGTGAAGGCACTTATAATCCAGAAAGTCCTGAGAGGCTACAAATACAGGTAAGGGACAAAAAGCTGTAAAAGTATTTATTATTATTATGATTATTTTTAGTTTATGTGACTGGTCACTTCATATATGTATTCATGCCCTCTAAAGGAGGCAATTCCTGAGGAAAAAAGCAGGTGCTGTTGTTATTCAGAAATACTGGAGAGGACACAAAGGCAGAAAGCTCTACAAAGTGGTGAGTCACCTTCTAATATTTAATATATAGTTTTTACCAAACTGAAAGTACAGGCCGGGTATTTATTAAACACCTTCAATTAATTACCACTCCATCCTAAAGTGTTTCTCTTGGGGTTGTGTCGATCTAATTTTCATTTTAAGAAGATATGTGCTTATTGCAAACAAAGCATTTGATATTTTTGGTCCGGCCAAGTATTGACCAATAGCTCAAAAAACTGTCTTCTTGCCTATCGATGGAAAAAACAACAACTTACATAGTGAAGGGTAAACATATATCTGAAAAGGTTTTGACACCAATCTGGGATTATATTAAACAAAATGATGTGGGTGGTATGTTTACTGACAAGGTGACGCCTGATAATTTATTATGCGTTGAATGCACACATTGGTGATGAAAAACATTTTGATTGACTTATGATTGTGTGTGCACCCCAACTGTAATATGCTAAAAATTTGGACACAGTTTCCCATTCAAGTGGATGGGAAACTGTGTCCAAACTATTGACTGGTACTGTATATATATATATATATATATATATATATATATATATATATATATATATATATATATATATATATATAACAAACTCCTTCATTTATTTATTCATTCTAATTCACAGGTCCAGCATGGCTTCGCGCGGCTGCAGGCACAGGTTCGCTCTCGCCAACTTCACTTCCAGTATGAGAGGAAGCGGGAGGCAGCCATCCTTCTGCAGGCCCAAGTCCGAGGACACCTGGCCAGGAAGGAATGGAGGCGCAAGAGAGACGCTGTGATCCTCCTGCAGGCACAGACCAGAGGTTTGCTGGCAAGAATAGCTCTGAAAAAGATGAAAAGAGATGTGAGTTCAACTTAAAGAACCACGAAAAACCTTCTATGGGTGACATGTTTAAAAGATGTTAAAAGAAGTTTTAAGGCCTGCTGGTTTTCTACATATGCAGCAATTAGCCAACCATGTTTTGTCAAAATACCCCCTGATCCCAATCAGATGAACCACTTAATTATCCACCATGTTCAAAATGTCCATTACTTTTCACTAGCTGTCTTTCATCATTTTTACAACTGTTACATTACATTTAGCCAACCATTCAACTATTTATTATCTTTAGATATATTAGTAAAAACTATCAGTTACTTTTAGCTAATAATTTCAAATGTATTACATTATGTTATGGGAATGGGTTCCATCCATCATGGTCAGAAACTCAGGAAAGGCCCTAATTGCCCTGACTTGACGCCACAATCATGTTGTATATCAGTGAAGTTGCCAGCGTTGCAGTTTTTTTCAAAAACAATAATTGATTGGCTTTATATATCAAGCTATATTGAGATGAACACGATTGGCTATTGATGTGGCCAATCATGATGGCATCCTTATTATTTTCCAAGTGATCCTAAAATCCTATTTTGAAGATTATTTTCCTCCTAATCTAAAATGTGTGTACACTTACACTCCCCCCCCCTTCAGTAACAACCTTCAAGGTATTTATTAGCGAGGCATGAGACCCAAACTGTTTTAATGCAGTCATTCTGTAACCAGCAGCAGAAAATTTATACATTTAATAATTTTACAGGTTAATGAAGTAGCAAAAAAACATTTTGAAGCAGATTTTTTTAACCTTCTTTTTTGTGTTTTTTCAGATGTACCTCTCTGCCAAACAGAAAGAAGAAGAACAGCGGGCCATTTTGGAGAAACAGATATACTTGGAGGAAATACTGAGGCAGAAGAGAGCGATGGAGGCCAAATCTCAGTCTGACTCCATCACAGACCAGCAGATGGTGGACAGCATCTTTGACTTCCTCCCTAATATGGTTGGGGGGCAGGATGGGCAAGCACCTGTGGGATTCGAGGTTCGGTCACCAAACTTTTGCACATTTTGTAATCTTTTTATAGCCAGTCGCTGCATGTCGCTATCTGTTCCCAGAATTTTGAGGGGAGAAGGATGATTACGGAGGAGATAGACATTGACGACCTTCCCATGGAGGAGGATGGTCCCAAAGAGGATGACGATGATCTGGATGAGTACTCCTTCTCCAAATTTGCCTCCATGTACTTCCAGGGTGCAGCCACCCCCACCCACATCCGCCAGAGGCTTCGGCAGCCCCTGCTTTACCACGAAGATGAATCAGACATCCTGGTGCTTCTCTTAGACCTCTTTAATTCATCATTTCAATTGGCTAACATGAGAACTATGGTTGTTTTGTATAGATTTACCATGTTTCTATTATATTATGACCAGGCCTCGCTGACTGTGTGGTGGATCATCCTGAGGTTCATGGGAGACCTCCCTGAGCCAAAGAAGCAGATCCAGGGAACCCCCAAGCAGGAACGCCTTCTACCCCGGGACCTGATGTCCAGACAGGACAGACGTTTCAGCCTCATGGTTGGCCTGGATCAGGTAAAAGCATAGAGAATATGAATTTTGAATGCTGCTTAATTTTGTAGATTAACTTGAATTCATCATAGATTTTTGAATATAATTTTTGACTGTTTTAGAGGGTTCTAAGGGGTAAAAAAGAGAGAAAGCCTTCCACAGCACCAGAGGAGCCATCACAAAACAGAAAGACCTCCATCTTCACTGACCTTCTGACACGAAACAGGAAGGCCTCTGCTGTGGCCAGTGAGACCGCTCAAAACCCCAAGGTATACAATGTGCCGGAGAGGAACCCTCAGGGAAGAAAGGGATCCATATTCACTGACCTGCTGTCCAGACACAAAAAAGCTGCTGTGCAAGAAAATGGAACCACAAAATCCACCTCAGGCCACAGGAAACCCTCGATCATCATGGAGGAGGTGCAGTTTAGGCCTAAAAATATCTGGACCTCATGTCCCTGTGATGTCATTTTTTAAAATATTGATCCATATGTCATATTTCTTCTTACAGACAGATGATCTGACTGAGGTGTCAAAGCCTCCCACCCTGCAGACTGTGAAGGAGGACAGTGATGTCATGATTGGAGAAGGGCCCACACTGGACCGGCCGCTGACATCGCTCGAAAAGCTTCACATCATTGTGGGATATGCTATTGTCAGAAGGGACCTCAGGTAACAGAAAAATAAAAATGACACATTCAAATATCTTTTTTGATTTGTTTCTAATACAAAATTAGTTGCTTGTCTGCACAGGGATGAGATTTACTGTCAGATTTGCAAGCAGCTTCAGGATAACAACAATCGTAACAGCTTCTTTCGTGGTTGGATCCTGTTATCCCTCTGTCTGGGCATTTTCCCACCTAGTGAGCGCTTTTTGAAGGTTAGTACAACAGGTGCATTGGTGGCTTCATCCTCATAAACACTGCACCACATGCTGTAATGTTTTTCTCATTTAAAAAAAATCTTTTCTCTTGGCAGTACCTGCAAAGTTTCATCCGTTTCGCTCCAGGAGGCTACGCTTCCTATTGTGCAGAAAGGCTGCGACGCACAGGAATGAACGGGGTGCGAGGGGAGCCTCCAGCCTGGCTGGAGCTGCAGGTACTGAGGCTGACATTAGATGTTCCTGAAATGATTTGAAATTGATCGATTGGAAAAATAAGTATGTAACGAAAGAGTTCACATTTTATCCAAATTAAGAAAAAACATTTTCTCACTAGTTATCTATGGTATCCTGCCACAGTGACATACTTTTGGTTTCAGTTGTCAAGGTTTTGATATCAACCTTTAATCAGCAGCTGCATCTCTATCAAGAAACAGTGACGTCATCCAGAATAATCCACAAACCTCAATGTCAATAGTTGTCATAGCGACTATCTGTTTGGTAATAATAATAATATAATAATAACTTTTATTTATATAGCATCTTTCAAAACAAAGTTACAAAGTGCTTCACAGTAAAAAATAATAAAATAAATAAATTCAAAAATCTAAACAATATAAAAATAATTAAAAACAAATACCTTTTGTTACAGAAAAGCCATACAATAAAAGTTCATTTTGAGAAGGGATTTAAAGGTGGAAAGATAGAAAGTAGTAGAAAGTAGTTTCATTGATGGTGGTATTTGTAGTAAAGGGTATTGTTTTCAGAAAAAAATAAGTATTACATTTTGTGAGTTTGCTATGCTGGTGAACACATATCTCAAAACCTGGACACATTAAACCCAAAGTCTCTATTTGGCTCAATACCACTAGTGTAAATGTAATTTGAGGGAACTAACCCTTAAACACCACAGTTTGTGTTCATTTCAATCAACATGGTCATTTTTTTCCTGTAGGCAACCAAGACAAAAAAAACCATGACGGTTTCTGTGGCGCTGATGGACGAACGCTCCATTAACCTGCCTGTTGACTCAGCATCTACTTCCAAAGAGATCTGCCAACTCCTCTCCAACAAAGTCAAACTCAAGGACACCTTCGGATTTTCTCTCTATGTCGCCTTGTATGAAAAGGTACGCAGTTCCTTCCTCTTCATGTGTGGTATATAGGTGATACGTAGATATGCGTTCCATGTATTTCTGTAGAACAGTCAGATAGATACTAATTCTGTTCCACTTTTCAGAATCGAAAACAGCCCAAAATTCATTATTCCTCATGCTTTTAAAATATATTATTAATATTGGATCAGAACCATTAAATGCATTGATATGTCTATTTATAGTGAGTTTGCATGAATTTGTGGGGGGAAATTTTACATTATGTAGGCCTCTGCATGTTCACTGTCATTTGTATTTGTAGTGCTCTTCACTTTACAACAAACAAATACACTTTAATAAATAAAATAAATAAATAAATAACAACATTTATGAAACATCATACAATGCTTGAAAAGTTATGTAAAATTTACTGTGTTCTTCCCTGTCACATGCCCAACCCTTCTACCATACTTCATCAAAATCCATCCAGTAGTGTTTGTGTCATCCTGCCGACAGACAAACAAGCAAACAAACAAACACATGAATAACACAGGCCAGTAAAAACACAACCTCCTTGGTGGATGTAATAATTTTCTTCATTTTTGAGATGCCTTCATAATGAGTTCAGTTTTCAGGGGGTCAGAAGTCACAATGGAAACACTGCACTGCACCTTTACATTATGAAAGAATCTATATATAGTGGTATCCTCAAAAGCACTCTAATGTCTGTTTTAGTCATTAAATACATCTGGATATCCATAACTTTTGAGTTAACCTGTCCTGAAGGTGTGGGCTCTGGGCAGTGGCCAGGAGCATGTGATGGATGCCATCTCCCAATGCGAGCAGGAGGTAAAGAGGAGAGGAGGGCAGGAGCAGCACGCTCCCTGGCGTCTCTTCTTCCGCAAGGAAATCTTCACCCCCTGGCATGACTGCAAAGAGGACAAGATCAGCACAGAGCTCATCTACAAACAGATCGTCCATGGTCTGAAGTTTGGAGAGTACCAGTGTGGGAAGGTGGGCTTATATTGGACGATTATCCCACATCATTGCTGCCATATTGTCAGATATAAATATAACCATTTTTTTCTCACACAGGAGGATGATTTTGCTCAGCTTACTGCCAAACATTTATACATCCAGCACGGCTCAGACGGCAGTCCAGAACACGTGAAGGAAGCTATTCAGGACTGCATCAGCATCTCTCTGCTGGAGGCCAAGTCAGAGACCAAATGGGTGCAAATGGTCAGCACTGCTCACGCTCAGGTCGGTCACACCTCGTATCAGACGCCGCGTTTACACCTGCTATTAAAATGAGCTCTGTATCCGGACACATTATGAACTATCCAGTCTTGCCTTTGCACTTAAAGCTGGTATTTTTAATGCATTCCTGTTTTCCTCGTTGAGATCGTATCTCTGTCCTCCAGAGCTAAACCTGTGCATGAGTAATTTAAGGAGGTGGCAAATCAGCCCCAGACTCACTTAAAAAATAATCCCACTTTCTCAAGACGTTAAATCAGAGGAAACTTGATAAACGTTGCTGTGTACAACAAATTTTTAATAATGTTTCCGCTTTTTCCTTAATTTACTTTAAAAATATTGTGTCAGTTTGTCCTAGTGTGTTGCCGTATCGGTGACTAGATACATTATATGCCTTGTTAACAGCTGATCAGCTGCACAGATGAGTACAATGCACACGTCGCATACAGACGTATTTCTTTCTGTTTGTCATTTATGTCCCACCTGTATTGGTTTTCATTTTCATCTCTTTCATGGTGCAGAATAGTAAAATCAGCCGTCTTCGTGTGTTTGAGACCATTAGTTGTTTTGTTTCAAGGTGGAATTGGTATACAGTAAATAGCCTATTCAACAGTTGTAGTATTCCATATTATGTCAAGAAGCGCTCAACTAAGTAAAGAGAAATGACGTAAACAACAATCCATCATTACTTTAAGACTTGAAGGTCAGTCAATACAGAAAACAGCAAGAACTTTGAATTTATTTTCAAAGTGCAGTTATAAAAACCATCAAATGCTCTTATGAAACTAATGAGGACTGCAGACTTACATCTGCTGCAGAGGAAACGATCATCAGATCAGACATCACCAATCAACAGCCCCTCAGATTAGAGCCTACACGAATGCTTCCCAGAGTTCAGCTAGCAGACACATTATTGCATTATTGACACACATATTGAAGGCACACTTAACCAGCACCACTACCACAGCATTCTGCAGCGACATGCCATCCCATATGGTTTGGGTTTAGTGGGACCATCAGTAATTTTCCAACAGGACCCGAAACACACCTCCACTCTATGTAAGGGCTATTTACAAAGGAGAGTGAAGGAGTGTTGCATCAAATGACCTGGACAATCTCCAGACCTAAACCCAGCTGAGATTGGGCTGGCTTTGGGCTTTGGGGTTTGGGGTTTGGGGTTTTTGGATGAGTTGGACCACAGAGTGAAAGAAAACCAGCCAACAAGTTCTTTAAGGGAACTCCTTCAAGACTCTTGGAAAACCATTCTAGGTGACCACCTCATGAGGCAGGTTTAGAGAATGCAGAGAAACTGAAAAGCTGTCATCAAGTCAGAAGGTGAAGAATCTATAATATAAAACATTTAGCTTTGTTTTCACTTTTTTTGTTTACTAGATGATTCTGTATATAGTTTGATGCCTTCAGCATACTTCTGTCATGCAGAAAATGATAAAAAAAATCAATAAAAACCATTGACTTAGAAGGCGTGTCCAAACTTGTGACTGGTACTGTCCATGTGTTTTTCCAACCTGGATACAGATTGTACTTTAATACCAGGCATCAATGGGGTCAGAAGGTCCCACATGAGCAGACTAGACAGGAAAACATAAACTCTACAGTGGCCCTGAGTATCTAATGTGTCTGTTTATTTTTCCTAAACTACATAAGGGTTCTTATTTGACTTCAAGACAAAAGGCAGATTCACTGAAGGCAGAGATGGTCGACTACGCCCGCCAGACATGGCCCATGTTCTTCTCTAGGTTCTTTGAAGTTGTTCAATTGTCAGGTAGGTGCAAAAAATGTTTATATCCTCTCTGTTTTTATGTCTTTAAATCTTGATAATAGCAATGACTGGTGTTAAGAAACTATAATTACAGTGTTATGACAATATTTAAGGCTGTTGACACCCAAGGATGACTATAGAAGTTGATTTGAGTTCAGAATTAGAAGTCTTAAAAACAAATAAGTTACCAATAAACCAGTCGTTTCTTGGTCTGACAGGATCGATGACTTAGCTTTTGATTCCATCTGGATTATCAGTTAAAAAGACTTGCTACAGTATTTAGAGCTATCACAGTTACTGTTAGAGACTGACATCCAAATCTTGCACCAGGAAATGTGAGATTATTTTTCCTCCTCAAATGTTGAAAATCAAAAGTTGCAGAAACGGCACAGAATTGTTTCATTTTGTGATGAATGACATTTGACAGACAAAATTGTATTGATTTGTATTTTTCTTTTCTTTTTTTATGCTCGCAGAATATAAAACATGTAGGCTAGAGCACAAACATTCCTTCACTTTCCTTGAAAATATACAGACAAACAATTTTAATGATCAGCAGTGAAGCTGTTTTGTAGCCAGCCCCCTTTTTGTATCTGTGCCACGCTGGAGTATACAAAGGCTATTTATAGATACATCAAACCCGCTGGGGTTAAAACTTGAACAAAGTAGATGATAAGGAATGAATAAGTGGGCCAGGAACAACTTTTCTTCCCTCCTTGGATTTAAGATTTACTGCTGTTTAGTGTGTAAACAAACAATTTGCAATAAGGATGAGCTCAGACTCACTGACACACAGACAAACAGATAAACAGATCAAGTTTGCAGTAAGATCTATTTTCTTCCACTATGAAATTACATAGATGACAACATGCTGGTAAGATAAAAGTAATCATAATTATAGGTTTCCACAACATGATTCCTCAATATAACCCAACTAATGGCATTTCCCAGTGCAGTTTGTAGCTGTTTACGCTTCATTTATACAGACACAGACAGTATGTTGTTATCCCTGAGGCCATGAACTTCATTGTTTTTTAATCTATAGTATATATAATAAATAATAAATAATAGTATATATGATAATTGTCACATTTTAATGATGTTGATTGCTTTTGTGTTTTGTATCATTGTAAGTTGGAAATCTTAGGTTGGACTTTGGGTTGTTGGTTGGACAAAACATTTAAAGAAGTGAAATATCTGGCATGTTGTAATGGGCTTATTTCACTGTTTTGTGATGGTTTGTGGACTCATTGACTAGCTGGAGAGCAATATATCTCATAATTCCCATCTTATCTCAATGAGTCATGATTTATTGGGTTTTTTTTTACATCCATGTTTTAGGGCCTCCGCTGCCGAAGAGCAATTTCATTGTGGCCATAAACTGGACTGGTATCACCTTCCTGGATGAGAGAGAGAGGAGGCTGCTGGAGCTCTCCTTCCCTGAAGTCACTGGAGTCAACACCATAAGGTAGAGACACAATCAGAGGAGGGAGAAGGCGGTGTTTGTGTGCCGCTTTGCACTGATAGTGTGGTGTTGTGTGCGTTATGATGCCCATTCAGGGAGGGTAAAGCATCTGGTCTTGCGGTGAGCCTGCTGACACTGAAAGGCGACTTCACTCTGAGTGGAGGCACAGCTGAGGACATGGCAGAGCTGGTGACAATGTTCCTCAGTGGACTGACAGAGAGATCTCAGTATGCTGTGACCCTGAGGGAAGCCGACAGACGAGGTCAGACTTGTGTTTCTTACATCGTCACAGCTGAATGATCTCCTCTAGAGTATTAATCTCTGACTCCTCTACAGATGACCCCACTTTCCTCAGCTTCAAGAAAGGCGAGCTCATCATAATAATCAAAGATGATGAGTTTTCTCAGCAACCCGTCTGGATTAAGGGAGAAAATGAGCGCACAAGGCAAATAGGAGCCGTACCCACTGATGCCATCTTAATCCTGCCAACGCTCAGCAAACCCACCAATGAGGTCATGGTATGGAGACGTCAATGACACATCCTTCTCAGATGAGTTATCCGACCTAACCACAATGTGTGGAACATTAAATGTGTTGCATGTTTCTTTATTTCAGGGCCTCCTCAACTTATCTCCTAACCAGAGGAAGAACATCATACAGGCAACCCTGAAAGAAAGAGGACCAGTGGAGAGATTAGCTCCTGCCACTCTCAAAGAATTTTCTGTGGAGTATTTCAGGTACCTGGAAATGTTTGACGAGATTCTGCTTTTTGTTTTTAATCAGTTGATCAGCAGCAAAGTCCTCACTGGAACAGGCAGGAATACTTTTTGTTCTTGATCCTACAGGCAGCTCACTAAGGATGTGAACCGTCAGGTGATGTCCAGGAACGTTGCTCCTGAGAGGCTGTGGATCAGCTCCAGAGAGCCAATCAGACAGCCCCTCCTGCAGAAGCTGGTGGGCAGCTCAGACCTCAGCCACAAAGCCTGTCTGGCCTTCAATGATATCCTTCTCACACCACAGTTACATCAGAAGTGTTTCTTCATGTACCAATGCACCTTTGGGCATGGAGGATAAACCTCTGAATGAACTATTAACTATTTATCTGTTTTCACACAGTCTTTTAAAAATAGCAGTTGACAGTAATGTATCGATTCAACGTATACTTCAGTATGAACAAATCACTGTACACTTACATCACTTGAGGTTCCTCCTGTGTTCAGAATACTTCCATCTCTTATCCCTCTAAATGAAAACTTGGATTGCTCCTGGTGCTTCCAGCATGGATACTTTAAAAATGGGGAATTCTTCGAACTATGAAAAGGTTCCTCTGGTCCGATACTTATTCATGGTGAGTTTTCCAAATGTATTTTTTTGTGTGCTTTAAGTACCAAAAGGCAAGAGCAGACTTGTTTATGGGGTTTGGGCCACAGCATGACCCAGAAAGACGTCCCTCTTTGCCTTTACCAAGCCTTTTTCTAAGCTAAAGCTGTTGAAACCATGATGGTTATTCCTCCTTGACTGATGTGCACCGATCCTGAAATATATGGGAGATTACCCCTCTAAGCAGATGCAGAGTCCTCTAGAGCTCACAGACCTGATCTTTGGCCCTGCCATTAAAGAAGAGGCTCTCAGGGATGAGATCTATTGTCAGATCATGAAGCAGATGACCAACAATAACAACCGGTATGAAGTCATTTCACCTTCTCAGACTTAAGATGTTTTTATATAAAGTTAACATTTCTATATGATATTATTATAGTTTGTATGTATGTGTATGAATTAAAAAATCTCAATCACTGTTGTAAATACATTTAACTTTTTTCCATTGCTTTAGCAATATTTGTTATTAATAATAATAATCAGTCAGGCTTTTGCTGAAATATATTGGCCCATTCTTACTGTATAGATGCATTGTTTTGCCATTATAGATGATGAAGCACTGCAACAATAAGTCGATGCACAGATCACAGATTATTGTAACATTTACTAACAATTATTGAGATCTTATCTTAAAATATGCCAATATTCTCTGGTTCTACAGTACCTTATCCACTAAGAAGATTTTTTGCTTTTTTCTGTTGTATATGTAAACAGAGAATCTTTTGGACTATCGGTCAGTCAAGACAAGACTTGTGTTTTCAGTACTTTATCATATTTTATAGGTCAAATGGCTAAAACTGGTTTAAACAGATGAACCAAAGCTATAGGCTAAATCGAAGACGGATAAATCTTTTATTCCCTTGTGTATTTTTCTTTATTTAGCCACTAGGAAGTACAAAAAGTAAAGAAAGAGCGAAATAAAGAAATTTGACATTTTTGAGGAGTGGAACTGAAATCCAACTTCCCCATCATGTTTTAGTGTTTAAGATGGATCTGAATACAAATCAGAATCCATTTCATCTTATGGTTTATGGTGTCCTCTATATATTCTGTCTGCTGCCTTGCCAGGTTCAGCATGGAGCATGGCTGGCAGCTGCTGTGGCTGTGCTGTGGCCTGTTTCCTCCCAGCCAGTCTCTTCTCAGGCACACTCAGCGTTTTCTGGAGTCGCGCCGCAGAGAGACACTGGCCTCTGACTGTCTGCAGAGGCTGCAGAGCTCCTTGAGGTTAGCCAAACATACCGGATTATACGTCACCAGCACACAACACTGTGTTCCCTCATGCTTCAAAGGGTGTATGAGATCAAGAGTGTGTTATGGCAACTCCTGTTGCTCTCTGATTTCAGGGTGCAGTGAAAATTTACACAGTGCTGCTTGTAGGAACGTATAAAGCAGTTGCAGCACAGCCTTTAAGTGACAGAGAGTGTGTTTGTTTCTTTATCTGCCCTGAATCATTGGCTTATTGTCAAAACTATGATAAAAAAAAAACATGACGAAGCATTTGCTGTCTTTGTGTAGGATGGAGCCGAGGAAGCTTCCACCACACCATGTCGAGTTAGACGCAATCCAACTGAACAGCACCCAGATCTTCCACAAAATCCACTTCCCCAACGACACAGACGAGGTATGAACACAGACCATTTGTGGATAAAGCTACAAAAACAGGCCAGGTCAAATATTCCAACAGCAATACAAGTGATCCAGCAACTCCTGTCTCATCCCTCCTCAGATATTTGAGGTCATGACAAACACCAGGATCCGGGATCTCATCCTGAACATCGTCAAAAAGCTCCGTTTGGCTTCAGCAGACGGCTTCAGCATCTTTGTCAAAACACATGACAAGGTTTAGTTGACATTTCCCAACCTTGAATGTCATGTTTTGATCTAGAATATTGTGCCACTGGTTATAAATTAAGTCTGATTGTGTGTCTGTCAGGTTCTCAGTCTGAATGACACAGACTATTTCTTTGATAGTCTGAGACAAATAACCGACTGGTCCAAGAACACCAAGAGGATTAAAGAAGGTAGAAAACAATATGAAAATGATCTGATTAGAGTGCAAATCAGATTCTTTATAAAAAAAATTAAACGATAAAAACCTCTGTGTGTGTTGTGCAGGTGACCCAGGTAATATATCCTACCTGGTGTTCTTCATGAGGAAGTTGTGGTTCAATGTGGTCCCTGGCAGAGACACAGAGGCCGATCTCATCTTCCATTTCCCTCAGGTACATTTCAATGATGCAGCTCAGCCACATTTTCCAAGCTGATTGGTTTTTCTACATGACATTAGAGCCAAAACTTTCCATTAAACATAATCTTACCTGAAACGTCAATAGTATCAACAGTAGCTCCATACTGTTCCTTCTGGTTTCATTCTAGCCAGAGGGAATGTTCTACATTAACACCAAATCTGTTTGGAATCAAACTCCGGCAATATGACTCTCTGAAATATCTTTCTGTCCTCTAGGAGCTTCCTAAGTATCTGAGAGGCTATCATGTTTGCACCAAAGAGGAAATGGTCAACATTGCGACTCTGCTCTTCAGGATAAAAGTCAGCAATGACCAGAGCCAGTTTGTTATGATCCCTAAGATGCTGAAAGAGTTGGTGCCTGTGGACCAACTCAAGGCCATGTCTGACAATGAATGGAAGAAGGTATGAGAGTGCCTTTAGCTATTGTAACATAGGGCAACATAAAGAAGATCAGCAAATACAGGAAGTGGAAATTGGAAAAACACAGCATGGGAGTCAATTTCAAAATAAGTAGAAGAAAATCATAACAATATAGCCTTCAAAATAAAAAAAAACAAGAGTCAGACAGTTAAGATGTTAATATTCATGTGAGGTCCAGGCCTCACAGTGTGTTGACTTTGTTCAAAAGAAGACCACACTTAAACTAACATGAACTATACTTTCTATTCTTCCTGCACTGTGTTGTGGTTATGTTTTTTTCTCACCTTGCTGCTAACAAAATACCAAAAACAAAACAAACAAACAGAAAAAAACCCTGTTTTCTCACCTCTCCCCTATTAGTTCTCACCCTTTTTCTTTTTTTAGTTTGCCGAATAGACTCATCTCCCCCCCCCCCCTACACACACACACACACACACACACACACACACACACACACACACACACACACACACACAGAGGAAGGTTGAGTTCACTGATTTAAGAAAATAAAAGCCCAGGCTTTTAATTGAAGTTTTACAGCACTTTACTTTTATGTAACATTAGCATCTAACATAATGACGATGTTTATACGGGTTCAGCATCTTATTTTAGCATTTTGGCATGTTAACATTTACTTATTAGCACAAAACACAAGTACAGCTGAGTCTGGTGGGAATGTATCAGTTTTTCAGGTATTTGTTCATAAACAACAGTATTGGACGAAGTGAAAGTTTGAGCTAATAATGGGTCTAGATCAAAAGTCGGACGATCACCAGAGTTATGTGATATATGTGGAACTGACTCAAAATAAACAGCAGGGCATATGTTCATGAAAAAGAAAGTCTTGTCAGTGCAAAGCTGTGGCTCTTTGGTGTTTTTATAGTTTCTAGACAACAAACCAGCTCTTTGACACAGAGGAACATAAAAAAGATATACAAGGCTCTGGATACAGAGTCACATGTTAGTGGATTTATTATTTGTTGTAGTCTTTTCATGGGCTTTGTGGACATTAATAACACTACAGAATAGAACCAGCCTTATGCTTTTAAGTGTCCACAGGAACAATTTCACCATTATGCCATTCTGGTGATCTGTGTCTCAGTTCAGAACACTGCCTGAAGGCTGTGGGGGTGTTGGAAACTGATTAACCTCATTAAAGCAGTGCACATACGTAGACAAGAATGTTGGATCATGCCATGACAAATACATATGTTTAATTTTCAGGTCATTGCTGCGTCTTATAACAAACAAGTTGGTATGAGTGTTGAAGAAGCTAAGGGGGCCTTTCTGAAGATGGTTTACCGCTGGCCGACGTTCGGCTGTGCATTCTTTGAAGTGAAGGTAAGGGTGCACTGAATGGATTGGTGCCCTGTTGATCTGATGCTCACAGCCTCTGTCACCATTGTGCACTAACTGCATGTCTGCAGAATACAAACAGTCATGGCTGCAGAGTGAAGAAAGGTTTTCTCATCTGCCTAAATAACTTTCTTTCCAGCAAACATCAGAGCCAAATTTCCCGGATATTGTTCGAATAGCCATCAGCAAGCAAGGACTCACCATCATACACCCTAAAACCAAGGTGAAAAAAAATCATTAATAGCGATCATTTTAATACCCTGCCCCAATTTTTTAACTTTAAAAATTATTTTGTCTCGTAAAGGATGTGCTGGCAAATCACCCATTCAACCGCATCGCTAACTGGTGCAGCGGAAGCACCTACTTTCACATGACTATTGGAAATTTAGTCAAGGGGAGCAAATTTCTTTGTGAAACTTCAATGGTAAGATCTATTAATAGACATGTGAGCTTTGAGTGTTAAAGTGTCAGTCCGTGAAATGCGTCCCTTTCATTTCCTCTCTTTATCTGTGCCTCTTTTCAAAAAAAGGGCTACAAGATGGATGATCTCATAACCTCCTATGTCAACATGTACCTCAGAGAGAGGAGGGCACTGCAAACCAGGAACCAGCGCTTCGACATCTGAGCCTCAGTAGCACGAGTGTGACGCAACTGGAGGCTGTAGAACACACTCAACATGTACTTCATACCCACAAAAAAGAAGAGCAACAGTTTTCTGTTTTTGACAGTGCAATCAACTTTATTTGTGCTCTGTGCAAAAAATAAAAACACATTGATTTATAGCATGACAGAAAGTTGTTGTAGATTTCTCCTGTTTTATTTAAAGCTGGTGTTTCTTGGCATGTTTTCAAGTAATGTAGTCCCAAGTGAACAGCTCATTCACATTATCTTCTAAGGCCTTAATTTATAGTCTTAAACATAATTAATTATCCACAAATGATAACAATATTTATAAATGTGTCTGACAATAAATAAATAAATGATGGTTTGCTGATTTGCTCCTTCCTATCCATCAACACCCATGTATTCAACATGTTTCCAAATATGATCCTTTAATCTAATAACGTTGTATTTATGAGGATGTATGTGGAGTCTTTTTACACAACTGGTGCAATAATGCATTCGATGAGGTCAAGTGATAAACAACATGTGTGACCTTTTAGTGTGTTCGTGTGAAATCTCCATTTTGGAAAAGACTTTTTTCAGAAGTCTGTGATGAACTGGTGACTTGTCCTTCTGCCCAAAGTCAGCTGGGATAGGCTCCAGCCCCCCCCCCCCCCCCCCCCCCCCCCGCGACCCTACACAGGATAAGCGGTTACAGAAAATCAATGAATGAATGAATTTTTCCAGAAGTATTTCATCCAAAACTGGTGAACAAAAGTACCGGTACAAGAAATCTTTTCATTACATATAATAATTATTAATTTATACATTTTCATACATATTTTGAAACCTTGCTTTTATTTATGACCCCTATTACTAGGGCACTGTTGAGAGAAATAATCTAATTATTTATCTACCTGCCTAAAAAAAACATTAAACGTGCCCTCTGGACATACTGATGACTGTATTCTCCTGTCATTTTTATGTCGGGGGGGATAAAAAGGTGAGAAGTCTTGGTGGCAGCCACACAACAAACCAACATTATGTTGAGTCAGAGCTCTTTTACTTCTGAGGTTGCTTGCTTCAGTGTTGAAAAGTGAAGTCAGCGTGATGCCGGGTCTTCTTCATGGCAGTATTTTAGGATCAAAACCATTACTTTGCTCCACTGGTTACATTTAATTAAACCCATCCATCTTAAAATGATCATACTCATGAAAAACATTCATTCATCGAGATTATTTTTCAGTAGAAATGACCAAATAAAACATTTTCCCAGTGAAGCCTGTTGACAGCATCTTATTCTCCATCAAAACCGCATTCAGCTGCCGTTAGCTGCTCCTTCACGGCACTATGAAGAATATTTCTATGTATTTATGATAGCACTTACACAAGGCAATGTTTTCGCTTCAGGGCTACGAGACGTACAACAGACAGAGCTGAGGAGCCAGACAAAAGCGTGGGGTCGTCCCAATTAGCAGTTGGCAGTAGATTAACAGAGTAGTGATGTCAAAGCGTCTCCACAGAGATAATGGCTTCATTCAAGACGACAGAATACCATTTGCATATCGATGAAACATAGAGGAGAAAGCGCTGATGTGTCTGACGCACAGCTGTGATCGCCTTGTAGAAAATAAATATTCTCCCCCCTCAGCCAGTGGGACCTCTCTCCACATCTGTCCGATGGCTATGTGACTGATTATTTTGGGCATTCCAATTCAGGATGCCCCCAGGAGGCAAGAGACCAACAAGGGCCTCTGTTTCCTCCAATCGTCCCCCCCTCCCCACTCTTGTTTTTCACTTGCTGTCCTACAGGGAAAGAGGCCCTGTGTAGCCCTTAAGAGACCATTTACAAAAGATCATCTCAGAGACTTCAGTCATAAACTTCTCAATTAACAGCACAGTCCATCTACTATCTATCAGTGGGAGGGTGGGAGTTCATGGTAAAGGCACTCGGTGTACCACCAGGCTTGGTTTCCATGGAGTCATACCCAACGACTCGTTGCGACTGAGGCATGCCATTCTTCTCCCTGCTGCTAAAATGTGCCGCTTATTCTGACTCAGGCTATTGTGAAGTGCACAAGTGGCTCTCTTAGGAGAAGGGGATGGAGAAAGAAAGGGTGGGGTCAGGGTTCAAATGAAAGCCTCCCATCGCAACTCCCTTTCTGTTATCAAATTTGTTGAGACACAAAAAGAGCAACAGTCTCATTTCCCAAGGACATCTTGAGGGAGAGAAAAGGGGCTCATAGGACAGCATTCTTTGTATCAGCGCTTCAGTTCTTCCACCACTCAGTCACTCTGCTCCTGCACTGATTGGACTTCACTCTGTGTCAGCAGCTGAATTGTTTTCTTAAAGAAGTCCACTCTGAAAAGCTCTAAAGCTCAGGTAAGCTTTTTATTTTACATTACATTTTGATAAAGCAATAGACACGTATTAACTATTATGTTATAACTTTATTAAAACTCTGGGCTGACACAAGGGATTGTTTTCATTGTACATACACTGTGGCGTAAATGATTAGAAGAAAACAATATATCAGTAGCGCCAGAGCGACGAAGTTCACTGTATATTAATCATTCTGTAAATGTGTTAATTTAATTCACAAAACACCTCAGCATGATGACAATCATATACTGTTCATGATTGGTTTACGATATTTCACATTTACTTCTCCACCCTTAGATTTTACTGTGATTACTTTGAGTTTTAAAAATGACACATTATGCACTTTACAGCTGTCGCAGTTTAGTTGCAGCAGTTTTTATTGACTAATCTCTGAAAAGGACCAATGCCAGCAGATCCATCTCCTATCTGCCAAAACTCTTCACATGTGAGCGCCTGCACAGATCGTTGTGATGAAGGCATATTTCAGGATTGCCTCTCTTTAGGATGATCCCTCTTGGATCCGTGTTCATGGAGGCTGCATCCGGGTTGTTAACCCTCCTGGGGCTGCAAATCCTTTTCTTTGGGGACCTTGTGCTTGAATGTGCTGAGGCTAAGCCTTAGCAGAGAAATGCCCTTCGTTGTGGGTCTCACATCTCTATGCAGTGCAGGAGCACAGCACACGAACTGAAAAGAGCTACACTGCTACATCTGGCTGGTTCCCCATGTAAGCTGATGAAAACAAGACTTTTTGATTTATAGACAAAACCCTTTCCCTTTCAGTTAGGGAGCCCTGCAATGGTGTCACATTATTCAATCACATTTCACTGTTTGGTGAGCAGTTTGCATTGTTTATCTGGGAGCCTCCCTTCAGCTAGAAAAATCTGTGGGATGACACGTTTATCCCTGCTACACGTTATCATATTGTTTTTGGATCCTCCACAAATTTCAAAGTGAACCTTCAAGAGACGCCTTTTCTGAGATAAATTATCACAGTTCACAGTCAGTGTGGGTTGTGTGGATGTTAAAGTAGAAAAGGAGGAGAAAAAGGGAGTGGACAGTGGAGCTTCCCAGAATAGCAGGAGGCATGGAGGAGTGGGTGGTCATTTTAAGGTGTGTCTGAATAGTTGGGAAAAGTAAGACTGGGAAAAGCAAATATGCTGTGAGGAATGAAGGAACTTTAAACTGTGAATGAGGAGGAGAGACTCAAATATGATCAGAAATTTGCGACCTTTTAATTTCTTTAATTTCTTTATTTCTTTATTTGGGGGGGGTGATACAGACTGAATGAAGAGTGTGCGTGTGACATTTACCATGATTATGCCATGGGTCCAGATTCGGAGTGACAACTATCAGTAGATAGGATTTGTGTACAAAAGTTCAGCATGAAGCTGGAGCCAGGAGCCTAGCTTAGCACAAAACAGTTCGCCTGTTTGTCTTATAGTTATGGTACTAAGCAGACACTAAGGGGCCACCGCATTGATGACATGATACAACATATTATTCTAGTCAGTTAATCATGTCTAGTTAATATGGTGTATTGGCTCCAATGGCCAACCTTCAGTTTGATTCTTGCTGTCATCTCGTCGTTATGTCGCTTTTTCTACGTGTAATAAGTTAATGAATTCTTGCTACCTCTTAGGTTAGGGTTTAGAGTTATTGATGGGGCTAAAATATCACTCCATTACATTACATATCTACTGAGGACATAGTCTGGCTCTTGCTGCTACACCAGTATTTATGGTTCCCTCACCTGCCAAATCCCACTGTAACCCCTGGTAATCATAACAATAATGAATTAAAATGATAAAGTATGACCCATCCGGCCAAGTCAATCAAAGGCTGAGTAGGGCGGGTCATGGGCGGGTTATGGTGTCATAGTGGGATTAGTACATGTGCTTGATGCATGAGGACGTTTTTGTTTCCTGACTAAGCTAACTGGCTGCTGCTGGCTCTAGCTTGATATTTAGCATGCAAACATGAGAGTGAATGTCATTTACAGTATAGTTACTATCAGCAAGACGGTGAATAATAATATTTCACAAATTGTCATACCTCTTCTTTTGAGGTGATCAAAACATTTTAGAGACATTTTTATACTTCATTTCTGCTAGGATGGTGTAGGTTTGTAATTCTATTACACTATAATGTTACATAGGCAATATAGTAGCTGACAAATGTTTGCCAACCAAGATTATCTCACACACACATTTCCATGTTTACCTTGAGCAGTTACCATTTCAGATCTCCTCTGTTAGCCTCTGAGAGTTTTCCATTCAGCGCAGATGAAAGCATTCTTGCCGACCAATCGGATTATGAGGCCAAATAGGCAGTGAAAGGAGGCAGAGTAGACTTCCTGAGTGTGTGGAGGAAGTGTAACGCTTGTCTTGGTCAGTAATTATGCGCTCTGAGGGCATGTGCACAATAGTCAGGGACACTGACATCCATTGTTACCTTGTGATACTGGCAAAGTGACAAACACTCTCCCTGCCTTTTGTGTGTGTGTGTGTGTGTGTGTGTGTGTGTGTGTGTGTGTGTGTGTGTGTGTGTGTGTGTGTGTGTGTGTGTGTGTGTGTGTGTGTGTGTGTGTGTGTGTGTGTGTGTGTGTGTGTGCAGGTGTTGTGCTGGTATGGTTTCCTTTCACTGGGCTAGTTTGCTGTTTGAATACTAACAATGAACTATTTTAGATATTTAAAGCACATCTATAGAAAAGTTAAGACTCAAATTCAGAGATGTGAGATCAGACCTGATCTGTTCCATTCAATGGTTACTTCTTTAAGATAAAACTCATCCCAGAAAGGAGACATGTTTGAAGCTGTGCATGAAAACTTCCTGTATGATAACTTTATAACAGTTTTTCCTGTCTCCTTAGCCACCAAAATGGAGTCTTCTACAATGGAGCTGCCCTCCCTGCTGTCCAATCAGTCATCAGAGAGCTGTATGGCGGTGGACTCAACGGCTGAGAACACCCTGTTTGGATGCTTCTACATCCTGGTTTTCTTTCTGGCGCTGAACGGTAACAGCCTGGCTCTCTGGATCTTCTCTCACCAGCGTGGCTCTTCCTCTCCAGCTAACATCTTCTTGATTCACCTGGCTGTGGCAGACTTATCATACGTGGTCATCCTCCCACTGAGGGCCACCTACCACCTCACTGGGGGCCACTGGCCCTTTGGAGAGGTTCCCTGCAGAGTAGCGGGCTTCTTGTTTTATGTCAACATGTATGCCAGTCTGTACTTCCTGGCCTGTGTGGCAGGGGATCGCTATCTGGCTGTGGTCCACGCTGTGAGGTCACTGAAGGTCCGTCGCGCTCGTTACGCTCACATCATCAGCTTCTCTCTGTGGGCGCTGGTTACAGTGTCCATGGCACCACTGTTGGTCTCCCACCAGACTGCAGAGGTCGACGGCGTGACAGTGTGTTTGCAGCTGTACAGAGAGAAGGCCTCTCGCAATGCACTGATCTCACTGGCTGTGGCCTTCACCCCACCTTTCCTCGCCACACTGTCGTGTTACCTGCTCATCATCCACAGCCTGCATAGGGGCTCCAGGTTAGAGCCGGCCCTCAAATTGAAGGCCCTGCGCACCATCGGTCTGGTCATGCTCATCTATGTAATCTGTTTCCTGCCTTATCATGTGAGCAGAGCTACTTTCATCATGGGCTACAATCATCCTAGCGTCTCCTGTCAGACACGCAGAGGTCTGAGCTTGGCCAACCGCATCACCTCCTCCCTCACCTGCCTGAACGGTGCCATGGACCCTCTGATCTATCTGTTTGGAGCAGAGAAATTCCGCAGCACTCTAATGCGATTGTTTTGCAAAGATAGGGCTGGAGTAGTGGGAGTCACCAGCGGGGATTTAAAGGGGACACACGACAGCTCTGTGACTGCCAAGTCTGAGTTTTGAACAGGAGAAATTTGAACGAGATCTGGAGCACTCTTTGATACTGATGCATTTCAACACACGCAAAAACTGATGCATCAGTTTGATTTTGTCCGACTACAGATTCTTTTCACATCTTGGTAGATGTGCCACTGTCGCCCCATTATCTTGAATTCAAGGCCCACTTTTGCACCATCTACACCCTATTCACTGAACGCTTATAGACTAAGATTGGGTACCATTTGATACCGTTACCCAATGATGTTCTTTTTCAGTATTTTTCTCTCTGTAGTAACAAAAATTGGATCTTAGTTGTAAATAAAAAAGTCTCTATACCGGCTCTGGGAACAGCTGTAGAAACTGTATTTAGTCTGTACACTTCACTCAACCTGGATAACTGGACTAAAGTCATGATATTGATGTAATATCAGTACAGAGTTGGACTAAATAGAAGATATAGATAACTGTCAACATGACTATTAGTGACAAACCAGTCTGTCTCATCCAAAGAAGAGGAAACACCATCATCACCTGTATGTTATGTTGTTGTCATCATCACAGCACTTGTTTACTCAAATACTGTCATGTAAATAATACAATTCATGTTCTGTTAGTTTTTATGCTCAGGTGTCAGGCATACTAAAAATCTCACAAATCATTTGAGTATACTAAATAACATATTGGTAAGGAATTTCAGACAGAGTCAGTGTCTGGATGTGTGTTGACTAACAATGGTAAAAAAATGCTAAACTAATGCCATCCAACACAATGAAAATAGCCCAATTATCTCCAACAACTTCATATCCCACTAGCTAATTAATGACATGATGATGTTGATGAAGTTGTTGATGCCTTTGTCATTCATGAAGGGTTCAACTCTCCATGGACGAGCGCAGTGCAGGCTGCAGACATGCTAATTGTATGAAGGGATGTGGCCAGACAGGATATCTAGGGTGGATAGCAGTCACTCCAGGGTGTCGGGTCAGGACACTATTTTATGTTCAAGTGAGAGTGCGAACAAAGCAATGCAGAGTCCAATGGTGAGGTTCAGTTCCTTTATACATTTTCAATGTACCATTTACAATTGGCTGTCCTCTCTATGAGAGTGATATTATGTGTGTGTGTGTGTGTGTGTGGTTCTGTAACAAACACATTAATAAATTAATAAACACATTACAGGCTGATTGATAACAAATATACAAAGCACGTGATTAACAACATAATATATTCAACTGCAAATCCTAACAAAGCCTGACCCTGTAGCAGTAACAAAATAAAGAACAGAATGGCCAACATGGACCGAGATACACAGACCCAAAATAGCATTAACCCTAGATTATCAACTATCAACTACCTGATTGAACAATCAAAAACACATCACTCTGCAAATATACTAGTGTACAACATGAATACAGTTTACAACTGAATTATTACAACTTTCATTTACATGGACGCACACATCAAGGAAAAGTCCCAAACATCACCACAACCTGAGACTCTGCTGCCATGTGCAGGCTTAATGGGTTGCATTCGAGGACACCACATAGTGTGGGAAAACCGACATCTCATGTCTGCGTCATATGAGACGTTCGCCGAGGGTCCGTTTTTTACACTAATGTTAGCTGCAGGATACGCGTGATCGACCAGGTGTTTCATCGTGTTCCTGACCAGCTTTGCAAATATTACAGTGAGTGTTGTCTGCGTTGAATTTTGCTCATGCTGCCTTCAAGACAACGGTAAACCTGCTGCCATTAGCAGTCTTCACCCACAGAAAATGGCAGACACAAGGCAGAAAACTGGACAAAATGCTAATTGATAGAAATGTATCTGCTTCTTCTGTATTAGCAACATGTTCTTCCCATCCAGTACGAGAGACTCCAGCCACTGGCAACTTCAATTAAATTGTTGTTTTCATACACTTCCTGTTGATGTGGGAAAATGATTAGTGAGTCAAACACCAAATAATCAAATATGTATCATGTCAACCTTTAATGTATATTTGCTGTGTTTTGTATCCTGTGCCAAATGTGAGAAATAATCATGAGTTTGCTTTTAATATCTTCTTTTTTTTTTATTTGAGATGTTTTTAGCTATGCTACTGTAGCACCTGTGCTCTGGTACTGACCACTGAAATATTTAAAGATTGTATTTCTACTTCCTCCCAGTGTACAAAAATGAAGCCAAAATACTCTGGAAATGAGAGCTGGCATCTTAAGCTGGTGATGTCATTTAGAGTCAAAGTCCTTGCAGTAGTGATTGGGCGGTGGAGCAGCAGTATCGAGTTATTAACATGATTAACTTGTATAATCAAAAGGCCCAGGCAAAACTGAAATCCCGGCATCACTCCTATCTTGAGCATACGTCAGCGTAATTATGCATCATGCCTCCTTGAGTTTGTAGTTAAGGCCATGACTCCTCTGCCAACATGAGGGATTGGGTTTGTAATGTTGGGATGATGTACTGTGTACTGCAACCAGCCACCAGGGGGAGATCAAAATGTTTTGCCTTCACTTTTGGCAGGTGGCATGTCGTCCATCTTTATTTTACTGCCAGTGGTGCTTCCCCCAGAAACCAACTGCAAAATGGACATTTCCATCAGCCCCAGCTATGCTTTGTTTTTTTTTATATTGATTAGCAAATATTAGCATGCCAACACCCTGAGCTAAGAGGGTGAACATGATAAACATACCTGCTGAATAACTGCAGGTTAGTTTTTTGAGCAGGTTAGCATGCTGATGTTAGCACTTAACGTGAAGGACCACCGTGAAGTACATCCTGGAGACTGTGTATTTTTAAATGCACATAAAAAAATTATTTTCCATGACTGTTTTAAATTGCTGGAAGACACCAGCTGTTTGTGTGAGACAAATCTTCATTGTACATATATTCACCATTATTATTATTATTATTAAGCTCCTGAGCTCTTTATGGCTATGCATTTACTGCTTTGTCTCTGTGTATGTGATATTGAACTATTGCAACACAAACTATGAATTTTACTAAGACGTTCAAATAGCTTATAAGGTAAGTCGTGAGTTATAAGTGTTCTTAAGGCATTCATGTTGTAAATAAACTTGACATTGTTAGTACAAAGTCACTCTTCAGAAGAAATGTTAAGCCTGAAAAAAGCTCTTTTAAAAGTGTATGGATTTTCAACCACCACTATTATCTATCTATCTCTCTCTCTCTCTCTCTCTCTCTATCTATCTATCATAATTATATAATTGTGTTAATAATTGACTTACATTTCATTCTTTTTGTATCAATAACATCTGTTTTTATAAATGCTTTGATATAAAATTCATGCCACATTTCTCTTGTTGTCATTTCAAAGCAAAAGTATCCTTGAAGTTATTCATCTTGTTTCTACTGTCACTCCATCTCTGAGACTTTGACATCCTCTCTGTGAAAGTGTGAAACCTCCGAGGCAGCGGTGCCTTGTCAGTGTGTAGTTCTCTTTTTGTATCATGTGACCCACGCTGTGGTTTGTGAGCTGCTTATTTTCCTCCTTATTTTTGCAAGACTTCCTGTCCATCACATGAGCATGGCAAAGATTTCTAAATTTGTATTTCCTGAAAGTATGCACCATATTTTAGAACACACCTAGCTCTAATGATTCATATTAGATGATTAAACAGTTAGCAGTCAGACTCAAGCCAGGTCTCCTGGGTGAATATGAGTGCTTGCTTTATTACAGGTCACATGGCAGAGCAATGCAACTGGGAATCAAATTAAGCTTCTTCCGGTTACATTAATTCACAAGCAAATTTATCAGTAAAGTAAGAGTCATCAACTGCTTCTTTTTAACTTCCCCTTTTCACTTTTTCACAAGTTTGTAAGACATGCCTTCACTATTTTATGGACAGTTCACATTAACATGCAGTTGTATGGAAACTAAAGAGCGAATGCTGTTTAATCATTGAAGAAATGTGAAAAACACTTCTACTCAGCAAGTGAAAGTTTGTATTTCACTTTACATCTCAGGATCTGACATATTACAGGCAAAGCCGAGGCACCAGGGCCCTCCTCTCTCTTTAACTTCTCAAATGAGGAACTTCAGAGCTGTAGCAGCCTCATTATACAATTTGCGGAGGCAGAGTATGAAGTGAAATAAAGGACACAATAGTGCGCACCACAAAAAGATGGAAGTAGCTAGAAAGAAAAACTGAGACTTCTTTAGTTTATTGGAATATAGTTTGAGAGCAGATGCAAAACTCTTGAGGTCAAATTCTTGGGTGACAAACAGGATGCCAAGTTATCAACCTTGGTGTCATGGTAATATAACTCGATCCAAAGCTGAGGATCTACTTTCCAAAGCGGCAGGAGATGGAAGCTTCCTTATCCGGGACAGTGAGTCCATACAAGGAGCATATGCCCTTTGTGTTTTGTAAGTAGAATTGAATTCTTTCTAATATTACACTGACAGTTTATTTTGAGGTGGTTTCATGAAGTAGGTAATGATTCTTGTTCCTTGTTCAAAAACTCTTAATAACATGTAATATGAGCGGTGTATAGGCCTAATTAGTGGAGGAAAAACTGACATGACGTGGCTGTTTTTGGAATTGGGTGTAAGAAAACAAAGAAGTCTAAAAATTTTCATTTGGGCATATTTAATATAACATGATTAAAAGTTAGATTTTACTCTGCTGTGTTTTAATGTATCATATTACATGTTTGCAGACTAGTTCCCCTTTATTTTCATATTGTGCTGCCACTAAGCAATACCCTTTGCCTTCTGCAACTCGTTTCATTTTTCTGGGGAAAATCTTCATTTAAATGCTACCCAACCTGTTCAGATTGCATGCAGGACAGACTGAATACATCAGCCAGTATATTTCTTTACCCTACATACATTTGCATTTATTTATTTTACATGCAGGTACCAGAACTGTGTGTACACATACAGAATCCTGCCAAATGAGGATAAGAAGTTCTCTGTCCAGGTGGGTTGACAGTTTGACACAAACCATCATTATTTTGGTCTGATGATTTTTTACGTTTGTGGAATTATTAGCATTGCAGCATAGGTCAACATGCCCTGTAAGTCCAGCCTGACAGCTGCTAGCATCGCTGTAGGCTCTTAGAGCTCTACGTAAACTGAAGTACGTTGTCTAAAATACATGGCACAACTTCCTTTACTGTATGTCCAACCCCCTTCTGTGAGTTTTACGGTACATAATTTGAGAGCAAAGTAAGTTAAAAAGTGCAAAGAGCAGTTGTATTTACTCTCTTAAATAATCATAGATATGTTTGGGCATAGAATGAATCAAACCATTCCCCCGCAGAAGAAACATGTCCCTGCCGTCTGTGCCATTTATACACAAGGCCCAGAAGCTTAACTTTTAAATCTCCCAACATGCCATGTTCTGTGTTCTTTTACACATCCCAAAGGTCATACACACGGTCCAGGTTCATACAGTGAAAGTGGAGTAAAGCAGCCGTCTTCCTGATAAATCCTGAGGCACCACTAGAGGTGACGTCAAATGTCCATATTGGTGCGAGTCTTTAAACTGGAGAAAGTTACTCTGGCGAGTGGATAAAATCAGATTCTAAAGATTCCAGAGCCGGTTCGTACATCACAGGTGTGTAACAAGTAGAATTTACACGCGTTATCAAGTGGCCTGTGTCGGCACATCTTACTATCTGATGGGCCCTTTAAACAGCAGGAAAAACCCTGCCTCACAGACTTTAGACCAGGTTTTTGTTGGTCAACGGCACAACTGTTTCCTGCTTTCCCAAGATAGCAATACGCCAACAATGCTACTGACCAAACCTCAATTTTAAACCAACACACCCATGGGCACATAGATGTGCGCAAGTATGTGATACTTGTGCAGTGCTTTGCACCATTTTGTGTTTGGCGGAAGATGGAGCCCTTAGTCATGCTCTTGACTCACTCATGTTTTCATCTGCTGGTCTACTGAAAGACGCCACAGAGCCTGCAAGTAGACATATCTGACATCAAATGGGAAGTAAAACTTTGATTGTGTCACCTGATTTACAAGCAAAAGAAAAACGAAAGTCTTTTAATAGCTTTCTGCTGAGGTCTGAGGAGAAGTATGTGTATGCTCTGACCTGCTCTTCAGGCTTCTGAAGGAGTTCCAATCAGGTTCTTCTCTACGCTGCCTGAGCTGGTGGAGGCATATTATAGCCCTAACATGGGCCTGGTCACACATCTGCAGTATCCAGTGCAAAGAGAGGAGGAGGTAGACGAAGACCCAGGTCAAACAACTTCACTTCATCTGAAATTTGGCTATTGTATGAAATGCCTGTCCAACATTTAAAAATTCCTAAACATCCTACATTTTTTTGTGCTGCAGCATCCAATAATCTTCCACCACAGCTGCCACCCAGGAACTTTGCAGCCAACGATGTGAAAGACACTGACCCCAAGTCTTCTGAACAGGCCTGCAAGTCCTTATCTGACACCTTCCTAATGAGACTGCAGCTTATGGACTTATCCACGTATGGTCACATTTTCCAAAATTTGCACAGGACTTTATGAATGTCCTCAGACACATAATTCATCAAGCAGTATTTCTGATGATACAAAGAATTAGTAAAAGTGCACAACCAATAATTACAATTATATGTACTATATATTATATATTATATACAATAATTGACTATTTACTATTGCTTGTCTTTGGCTAACTTGACTAGATAACAGTGTTTAAAGAGCTCCTGCGTTACATATATTCCAGAACACCAGAGGAGCATCAAATGGCTATCCAAGAATACTTCAGGACCTCAATCTGTTTGGATGTTGAACAAGTTCAGAATGGTCACGCTACCCTCCCGGGGCTAAAGAAGCTAACAATGACAATTTGCAAGAATCTTAACAGGTATATTTACTAGTCAAGAAAATATATCATATGTATATGTAATGTATAGGGCTAATTTAGCCATGGTCTGACTTTTTTTGTGAGACAGTGAAGTTTCCCGTATCCTGCCAGCTTTGGAGGTCTTCCACCGAGCGCTGGACCAACAGCTCTCTGCAGGCATTGGGCAACTCCCAAAACAAGTGGGTGACACTCTTGATCCTTCGTAACACACAAAGAAGGTCCTCATCCTCATGCATTATTCCTTTATTTTCAGATGTCAGCCAATTCAGGTCAATCTGTGTCCTTTAGGCTTGAGCAGCTGACAAAACTGCTCTACTCGATAGAAGATAAGGTAAAGTCCAGGCTCATGTCACCGGCTGTCTGTGATTAATCATGATTACCAACAAGTGATGCCAGTTACTTATTACAAAACACCTCTCTCTTTTTTTACAGGCCAAAAGTGCAATGTTCGAGTCTGTTGGATATGAAGGTGGTCACAGAAAATCTCTCATACCGCTAGTCACGTTTGAGGTGCTTCTCTAAATTTGTTACAGTATTACACTGCAGGAAATATAAATATAAAATGTCCGGAGGTATGTGGTTTATTTGATCTTTCTGCTCTTTCACACACAGGTCAAGCAAGAATCTCTGGGTATTTCCACCAAGATGTTCCTGAAAGTGGATGTTGAAAGTGGGAAGCTCTACTTCAAGAAGTCGAAAGATGGGTCTGAAGAAAAATACTATGCACACAACAAAAGTGAGAATTCACATCATTCTGTAACCTCAGTCTTTTGTATTCTTAGCGATTATAATGATGTGGTCCAAGTGATGATCAATCTGGCTGTAGGTTGGTCCACTCTCTAGTGCCAGACTGAAATATCTCAAGTATTGGGTGGATTGTCATGAAATGTGGTTCATGGTTGTCAGGAATGACTGACTTTGGTGATCCCCTGACTTTTGCTATAGCAAAATAGAGGCTAATGATCACCCATTACTTTGGTGAATTATCAGTAAAGCACCATCATCAGGTCAGAATTTCACACAGGTATTTTGTGATAGTGTTAATCAGTGAACGTTTGGTAATATGCTAATATGCTACTAAGATGGAGAACATTAGCCTATGAATGCTAAACATAAACAATGTTAATTTTTAGCATGTAGCACCACTGTACCTAAGACACCTTCACAGAGGGCAAGCATCTACTCTCTACACCAGTAACACTGCTCAATTTAATAACATGACTGATCGTTTTTCAGTCCTGCAGTTGGTGAAATCCCAGAAAGTCATCAAACTTATCATCATTTTGGAGACAGAGAAAGAGAAGATTTTGCGTAAAGAGTTTGTGTTTGATAACACAAAGGTAAGAAGCATCTGTTGACTTGCTCCTGATTTAGCTGAAGGTCCCTGAAACCATTCCTTAAATCAAATAATTTTCTGTAACCTTAAATATTCATCGATAAATCTGGCAGTCCGTTTTATTTAAAATGAAGAGAAGGGAAGGGGAAACTTAAAGGGGGAAACATGAGGAGGATACAATAATAAACTAACATAAGACAGAGCAAACATAAACACAGGGAAAGGGAACAAACTGGAACTAAAAACATGAAAGAGGAAACAGAGGCATGAGAACTAAGAGGTTTAAAGATCACAAGAAAACACAGGAAATGCAAATCAGAAACACATGGCATGGAAATAGACTTTCAAAATAAAACAGGAAATTGTTACCTACTGAATCTGAAATCACATTTTGCCAAGTTATCCTATCCACTTACTACTAATGAGAAGAACAAATACAGAAATCTCATGTGACATAACCAAAACTGCACAAACATATGGTGTGTTCATGTTGGACCCCATCAAAACATCAGTGTTAGAAGTTTCAGACAATAACTATGAACAATAAAGGCTTTAGGTTCTCAGTAACTCATGAGGTACAGTGTTGAAATGCATTCCAGGAATCTTTTTTGTGTCTCACCAGAAAAGAGAGGGCTTTTGCCAACTGCTTCAACAATTGAAGAACAAACACTCTGAAAAGCCTGAACCAGACATGATTACAGTGTTTGTGGGCACCTGGAACATGGGTAACATTGTTAGCATCTCACATGTTTGGATGAATTTGAATTCATGATTGATAATATAAAGACTCTGTAAAATACTCTTCCTTAAAACTGCAGGAAACGCCAGTCCTCCTCAGTACATCAGGTCCTGGTTTCAGTGTAAGGGTCAAGGGAAGACACGAGACGACACGGCAGATCACATCCCACATGACTTTTATGTCATTGGGACTCAAGAGGATCCTTTGAGTGAGAGGGAATGGGCAGAAACAGTGAAAGGCGTCCTGAGGAACATCACAAACATCCGCTTTAAACAAGTGAGTGAGTGACTGTGATAAAGTGACGAAGGTAGAGCTGAATACAGGAGCAGAGCAGAATCACATCATCATATCGTCTTCTAACATCCAGGTGGCCATCCACACTCTGTGGAGCATCAGGATTGTGGTTCTGGCCAAGCCTGAACACGAAAACAGGATCTCCCATGTGTTTTCAAACTGTGTGAAGACGGGGATCGCCAACACTCTGGGTAAGCTGTTTCCCTTCTCCACAAGCCATTTCATTAATGACCTGTCATAAAAGTTCATTAAACAATTACCCGTCAGTGCTCACTATGTTTGTTTTGTAGGAAACAAGGGAGCAGTGGGAGTGTCCTTCATGTTCAATGGTACATCTTTTGGTTTTGTTAACAGTCACCTGACCTCTGGAAGTGAGAAGAAGCTCAGGTGAGCAACATATTACACTTTAAAAGGCAGAACAATCCTACTCATGTCTGACCCATGCCCCACCCCTCCACATCATTTGCTGGAAATCAGTTCAGTAGTTGTTGCATAACTGGAGAAAACCAGTCCAGTGCCTGTTCTAAATTTGCCTGTTCAAAATGGGCTGTTTGCTTGGCCTGTGGTATTACTGGTTGCAGCATTTTTGAGAAACACCCATAGGAACAACTTCACTCTTTTTGCTTCATTTGGCCCTCAATAATGCGCCTGCCATGATACAGTGGCATTATTGAGCAATGCAAGAGTCTACACTCATGTTTGTGCCAAAGCTGACATGATCATTATATTGCCTCACTTTATAAGTGACTACTATTATCAGAAACAAAAAAGGAAACAGGACTTATGGTGCTGTGCATTCTTTCTGCTGTCTTGACAAATCGCTCCGGTGCTTGTGCAGATCAGTTCTACTGATGTGATGAGTCATGTACAGTAAAGTCTGCAGAGCTTACAGAGCACCACATCATTCACTCTATGCCCAAAATACTCCCACACTTTAGAGGATCAAGGCTGGGGATTTTTAGCTGCTGATTGTTCTCTGGAGAAATCATGCTTTAACCCCTGGATAAGCTGTTTTGCACTGGGCTCAGCCATCTTGGCGAGATGCCGCTGTTGCCATCGATGACATTGCTTATGTCAATAAGTCCTGGCCCCCGCTTCTGCACAGAGCTTCCCTGTTTATTCTAAATGCATTAATATCAAGTGTGTTGCACATCCAAATTACACCACATTCGACTGCACTTACTTCTTTGGGCCCCCAGCAACTCACATGTCAAGACTGACATAGATCAGATGAATGGTGTTGAGATTCATAGTATCTGTGAACCTAGGGTAAACTAACTTTGTTACCATTAACTGATTTTATTTTACCATTAGCTTGCTGCTTAAAATGTCTTGGCTTCTGTTAAAGGAGTTTATACACTGATGCTAAAGCAGTATGCAGTAGCATATGGTATGGGGACCATATTTCTACCTCCTCTGCATGCTTTTGAGGGCTATACTTGCAATATATTTCAATTTACTGTTAATATGCTGTAAATGACATAACAGTAAAAGACGTGCGTGAGGTCCTTTTAGTAAATATGGACAATGTCTACCAGTTAAATTAAATTGGATTTTAAGTGGGGTTAATATATTAATAATATAGTAATCTACATAAGTCAAATTTCTGTTCCGGACAGTACAACCATTCTTATCATAATGTATTGTTTCCTAAACTAATGTATACAAATGCAGCAAACTGATTTATTTATTTTATTCATAGAACTAATTTTTGTTGAAGAATCTCTGATTTCTTCAGGCCCCCAGTTCTGAAATCACACCTTTGTCTTTAAATATAACATATTGGGATTATAAGTCAATGTGTTGCAAAACAGCAATAAAAATACATAAATATAAACAAAATATATGTTATAATTTCCAAAAATCATATTTTCAGTTTTTGGTATAAATTTTTCATGCATTTGCAGACGCAATCAAAACTTCACCAACATCCTGCGATTTCTCAACCTTGGAGATAAGAAGCTCAATCCGTTTGACATCACACATCGCTTCACGCACCTCTTCTGGTTTGGTGATCTAAACTACCGTGTTGAATTCCCGTCTACAGTAAGTTAAAAAAAATGTAACTTACTGTAAAGAAATCTCACAAAATCAAATGTACAACAATGAAACAAACTGTATGCATTTGGCACCAAATAAATAATTGATATAATATCTGAGTTTCTATTTTTTATAAACCTTCCTAATAGTGGCTTATATAATATATGATGTTTTTATAGAGATCTTAATAAATTTGTCTCGTCAGTGCTGCATAAAGGAGCTTGCTGGTTGTTGGGTGTCTGAGCTCTTAGAGCCAGGAGAAGTGAAAAATCTGCACCGTTCCCTTCACAGGAAGCTGAGTACATGGTGACAAAGATCAAACAGCAGCAGTACCAGGAACTCCTCAGTAAAGACCAGCTCAGCCTGGAGATGAATGATGGAAAGGTCTTCCTGCACTTTGGTGAGCCTTGAGCACATGGAGAATATTGATCAATACCGACATAGTGTGTGTCTGCATGTAACTTTCTCTATCAACATTGTTCTGCTCATCCCCTGATGCAATAAATTCAATCAAATTTTTTTTTTTTTTTACTTGATTTTATTTCGACTGTAGATGAAGAGGACATCACGTTTGCACCCACATATCGCTTTGAAAGAGACACACGAGAGAAGTATGCCTACACAAAGGCCAAAGCCACGGGGGTAAGCTTAAGTTTAGTCAGATAGATCAATACGCATCATTATATAATATATAATGAATATATAATAATATGTAGGACTCCTGTCAGTCACCATCATGCAGAAACCCAAGCAACTGCAGCACTAAACACAAATGTTAACTGTTTTACAACATCTGGAACAAAAAGTCCATGTGAGGATATGTTGTAATTCATAGAAATGTTAGGATACAACTCATCTACAGGCACAAGGATCAGCAAGAATGTCTCATCATATTCCAACCAGAAATGACGACTTTGATACAAAACATCCCAGCTGCTTTTCTTAAACTGCTAGTTTATGTTACATGAAATATTTATGTGTGTATGATTAATTTAACTCTACAGACAAAATACAATTTGCCCTCATGGTGTGATCGAGTGCTGCGGAAGTCCTATCCTCTGGTTCATGTTGTGTGCCATGCATATGGTGAGTATTTCTCCTTCAACATGTCGATTTCCTGGGTAAGATTCTTGACAGAATCAACAAATCTGGAAAGTAGGTTTTCCAACAATACATCTACATTTCCATGCCTTTCAATGAAGCTTTTCTTTCAAGGAAATTCATATTTTTGCTGTCTATATTATGTTTTGTTTTTTTGAAAACTTACTAAGAAACATGGATCTGTAAAGTGTAAAGAAATTTCTCAGATATTTTGGAGAAAAACATTTTTAGTTCTGGTTCACTCAGCCTCCACACTAGCATTTTTAACACTGAAACAAAAGATACAAAACAAAAGGCATATGGAGAAGGTCACAAGCTGATTGGACAGCTTTTATGACATAGTTATGACTTATCCAAAACAATGCTGTCTGCTGGGCATTCTTTGGATTTGTGTGTCCATGCTAATACTTCTTACAGTCTGAGAACTCACGAAGAGGTTATAAAACATATAAAGGAGTCAAAACACGCAGGAATTCCTCCGTTACTCACAAACAAAGGTTTGCTGCAAGGAGACTATGGTTCACCTCCTGCTTTTGGTCTTTGGTTTTGTGCTGCGTTCATATTTCAGTCGAAACTATCAGGGGGTGTCAGTCCGACTGTTTTGTGCGCAGTGTTCACATTTGTTCAAATGAACCACATTAACAAAGCAGTCATACCAGAGTCACTTTTAATCGCACCTTAAAACTGCCGGGCCTTTAAAGACGACTTAAAGTCTGTGCTGCACTTTTTGACCATTCCTTCTGCCTCTGGGCGGACCCCAAACTCAGTAAAAATGTAGAGCAAATTTTTATGAGCGCTCCCTTAATGATATTTTATGAGACAGACTCATTCATTCATTTTCTGTGACCCCTTATCCTGTGTAGGGGGCTGGAGCCTATCCCAGGAGCTGACTTTGGGTGGGAGGCAGGGTACAAGTCATCAGTACGTCGCAGGGCCATGTAGAAAGACAAACAACCATTGACTCTCACATTCACGCTTATGGTCAGTTTAAAGTCACCAATTCACCTATATTGCATGTTTTTGGTGGTGGGAGGAAGCCGGAGAACCCGGAGGGAACCCACGCAGATACGGAGGGAACATGCAAACTCCTCACAGAAAAGTCCTAGGTCCTCAGGATTTGAACCCAGCAACTACCCACTACGCCACCATTGCCACCTTTGAGACAGACTCATTCAGCCACATGTTCTAACTTGCAGGGTGCACTACTGACATCACGACAAGTGACCACTCACCAGTATTTGCCTCATTTGAAGTTGGAGTAGCCCCACAGTTTGTCTCCAAGCAAGGTATGATCACTATCTACAGCTCATTGCAGATAACTTTATGTTATCTGATAGTTTGACCGGACATGCCTTCTTGTTTCAGGTCCAAACGGTGCAACTCAAGGTGGGATACAGATCATGAACTGTGTGGCCACCTTGTCGACAAAGTCAAAGACTAAGTTCTTTATCGAATACCATTCCAGCTGCTTGGAGAGTATGTTTTGTCTGTATGACTGTATCACATTGAATTCTACTGGAATCTGCTTTCAAATGGGCAGAGATGATCAAATATTTCTCTACAATATTTCTCTGTTTCTCTACAGAAACAGTCAAGACGTCAGAGGGAGAGAATATGGAGCACTCAAACGGGTCGATTAAAGTTCTATTTGGCAACCAAGTTGAGGTAAATTAGGAAGAAGCTTTCATGGAGAATGACTTGTGGCAAGAAATCCTCATTTGTTTCATTTTTTCTATCTTTTGAAGCTCACCCCAATCATCTCTGATCCCGAGTACCTTTTGGACCAGCACATCCTCATCTGTGTGAAGTCAACAGACTGCGACGAGTCATACGGTAATAACATACATACAGCTTTTGATATAAATGGCCTGAGGGATACTTACCATTTGTTGGTCTTATTACCAAAGGAGAGGGTTGTGTTGCGCTGCGAGCTGCCCAGTACTGCTACACAGAGTTTCAGATCACACTGACTCACCACGGAGAGAAGACAGGCACACTGACCGGCGGCATCCAGCTGCACACCTCTGAGGGAAAGCCCACTGAGAAGTTATATGGTGAGTCGGAAATCAGTTCAGGACTTACTTATTAAATTCACTATATGTCCGTTCTTGTAGCATCAGTTACTATTTTACTTTCAGATTTCATCAAAATTGAAAAGGATGACACTGTCGCTTCAAAAAGCAAAAGCACCGACCCAAAGAAGTAAGATTTTTCACCTGTGGTTACTTCAAAATACAGCATCTCCAACATGACTTCTGGGTGTGATATTTTTGTGTCATCTTGTTGACAGGTGTTCTGTTATCCAAGCACATTATATTTCGAACCCCAGTTACATGGGAGTGTCCTTCCAAAGGGGCAATGTGATAGATAAAGGTTGGAGTTACAGCATGCCACCAAAAACTCTTCCAATGATCGGGCAAGGGAGTAAAGAATCCAAGAAGATTGGTTATGATGTGAGCACACGCAGTCCCACAGGGAAATGTGTAAATCCTATGTAAGTGTTTCTGGTGCAATCTGACTTTACAAATACTGAAACTCTGTGTTCAATATATGGGAAAACCTCACTAAAAATAACATTAACAGCTGATATGATTCAGGAAAACCTGAAGGAGAAGCTTTACTGACTTAACCCTTGTTTCCTAGAGATGAAAGTGAAAAGGTGTCAGAGATGTTTGACAATCCGTTCTACGGCTTAATGGGAAAATCGGCTAGTCGGGGCAAGGACCAAGACCACCAGCAGAGGGATCACCTCACACCTCCAGATCCCATCTTTATAACCTCCAAAGCAGCAGAGGCAGAGCCTGATCGGCCCCCGGTGCCCACCCCACGCAGCCGTTCCTGCACCTTCTCGGAGACCAAACCTCAGCCTCCAATCCCCATCACCACTCATCCCACAGTGCACAAGAAACCAGTGGTGCCCTCCCGCTCAGAAGGGGCGTTGGCACTCAACCGGCCTCCTGTGCCCTCAAAGGGCCGGCCGGGCATGCCTGAACCCCAGACCCCCAAACCCAGAGACTACAGAGACAGCTCTGAATTCCCGATCAAACACAGACACACAGCAAGGCCTGGCCAGTCACAGCCTCAATGAGACAGTAAGGAAGTTTCTCTTATGGCAAGATTCATTAGAATTAAATGAACCAATGCACTTAAAGATGTTAACTCTTTATCTTTCCTCAGTGCATCCTGAAGTTCCCAAGATGGGCCGCTCTGTGAAGTGAGACCAGGCTGTAGCACTGATTGCATAGCGTCCTGCAAGTTTGGAAAAAATAAAATGCACATTTATCACAAAAAAGAATTATCACATAACTGTAACAACTCGTTTGTAATGACAGAATTGTTGTACAATTTGGGGAATGTGCCCTTTCATTTGCTTGCTGAGACTTAGATGAATGTCTGTATGCTGAATATGATACTACAGCTTGATACCTTAGCTTAGCATAAGAACTGGAAAAAGAGGAAACAAATGGGACAGAAATCTTAACCAGCACCTCTAAAGCTCATGGATTAACATGTTTAACACCTTTGGACAGAGCCAGGCTACCTGTTTCTGCTTTTAGTCTTAATGCTGAGCCTGGCTAACTGTTTCCTGCCTTCATATTTCATATAAGTCTCAGCAAGAAAGCAAAAAGCATATTTTCCGAAATGTCAAATTTAAAGTCAAATAAACATTAGAGACACGTCTTCAAACATAATTTCTGCTAAGCTTGCATTAAAAAGTAGATTTAAAATTAAACTATCATTGAGAGTTTTACACTATTCACTGGCTAACAAATTTTTACCGCACAGTATTATCATCAGTATCAGTACCACTTGTGTCTTGCACAGACATAGACAAGTTTGCCTTTAAAATGTACAATAAATTCTGAAATGAAATCAAATATCATCTTGATTGGACCTGGTTATTTTAGATGTTTCTCATGACTTCATGTCACAATCACTGCATGTGAAACTGTAAATAGTCTAGTCTTTTAGTCTGTGGTTGTGACCAATTAATACTGTGTGACTCCAGTCATTTGTTTCCATCCTCTGTGACATATAAATGTAGACAGAGTGAGAATTATTATTATAGTGCTGGCTAACATTTAAATCATAGAGGTTACTCTACTTAATGGTAATAGACACGTTATTTTGTGCCATCAGATATGAGCAGCTCCTTCCTTTCATAAACTATATAATGGTTGTTGATGGCAGAACTCTAAAACAGAATTTACTACAAACCATTTCTTGAATATTGTTTCCCTTAAATTGAATCAAATTATGGCCAGCATGGTGGTGTCATGGTTAGCACCGTTGCCTCACAGCATGGAGGTTCTGGGTTCAAAGGACCTGAGACTTTTCTGTGTGGAGTTTGCATGTTCTCCCCGTGTCTATGTGGATTCCCTCCCAGTTCTCTGGCTTCCTCCCACCATCAAAAACATGCAATATAGGTGAATTGGTGACTCTAAATTGACCGTAGGCATGAATGTGAGAGTGAACGGTTGTTTGTCTCTCTATGTGTTGCCCTGTGATGAACTGGCGATTTGTTCCAGGGTGTACGCTGCCTCTCGCCCAAAGTCAGCTGGGATATGCTCCAGCCCCCAGCAACCCTGCACAGGATAAATGGTGCAGATGACGGATGGATAAACCAAATTATTCTGATTGTGTTATTCCCCTTATCATTGGTAGTCCAGACAATACATCTCCAACAAAGTTATACTGGGCATATTTTAGCAATTTCTCCTCCCAGAGAGATGTCTTCAGTTCCCAACCTGGCAGTCAGGGCTCTCTATGGGGTCTGAAGGTAAACCTCAGGGATCATGAGGTGAAAAAATGCATTTGCAACACAAAACTTCCAAACTTTGCTGTTTTGACTAAGGAATTAATGGATAATTTCACCTCCTAATCGAACTCTTAATGCAAAAATGTCAAACGCGAAAACATTTCAGTCATCAAACACTCACCCTCATGCTGATGGAAAGACTGTTGAAGTTTCTCAGTCCACAATACACACAGGAAAGCAGCATTGCTGCATTTTCCGAATAACTGAAGATGGGGACTTGTTTTAAAAAGGAAACAAAACAAATGAAAACAGAGATAAAATTACTCTATACAGCTTGTGCAGTGTAATCCAAGAAGAAGAAGTTATCATTATATTATATATTGTTAGTAGTTATTTAGGCTGTTTTTAACTTCATTGTCTCTACCTCATTGGATGTGTGTCTTGGATTCATGCGTACTGTTTTTTTTGTTTTGTTTTATTTCTGCTGGGGCCTCTTGCCAGGTCATCATTGTAAATGAGAAGCTGTTCTCAATTGATTTTCCTGGTAAAATAAAGGTAAAATAAATAAAAATCATCCCCACCAAGGTTTAACCAGGAAGAAATTATCAAATGTAAGAGAGTCAATAGTAAAGATTTCAATGTAAAATGGGTGTAAATAACATCTTTTCAAACCAGTTTGGGATCTCTGACAACTTGGATTTAAGGAGTCGTTTAGTTCTGCTAGTTTTCAGGGTTGTTTTTTTTAACATTTCAAAACAAGTCCCCATCTTCTTCAGTTGTTTAAGAGAACGCTGCATAACTCTTTTACTGTGAAGCTCCAGAAATGATTTGTGGACTGGGAAACTTCGTACAACTTTCCATCAGTATGGTGGTGATTAGATAGTGGCTGAATTTTCATTTTCGAGTGAATTGTTTTTTAAAAGCCTTTATAAATGACTCCATTACGTTTGCTTGACTTGGTTGTAAACGTATGTAATCAATGAGGTGATTGTAAGTCACTGAGAAGTTGCTTTCATTTGAAAGCAAGCCAAAAAAGGTTGTGTTGTGTCTCAGACACTTTAGAATGAGGGATATCACACATAAGACTAACAGATAAACACCTACAGAATCATTCCACAGACTCTTGAACGTTTTACCTCACTGTGATTGTATAATGGTGAACAGCCACACTTTGACTATTGAGCTGCAATAAACCTCTCAGGTAAAAAGTTCAGTGTTGTCACGCTCGTAAAAATTGAGCCCACATCTGGCTCCTCCATGTGGAGATGGTCAGTAATTGCATCATGGTCCGGCGTCGCAGCAATAACACGCATATGAGACGTCATCAAAGCGCCCCACCGCAAGAAACCAACAGCAATAATGGTAAGATATCGATTTAAATGAATTAATTTGTCTACCATTGGGTATCAAGTCTCTTCTCTGAGGATTTCGTGTGGTATTGGATCACCTACAGCTCACTTTATCGCTTTATATGGTTTAATTTGCTTACCAGCCGCAACCTGTGTAATCCTCGACATTTATCATGCTGCTAACATTAGCTTTATCACGACGTTGTTTTTCAGCTTTTCTACTCGTTTTTCAAGTCTCTGGTGGGGAAGGATGTGGTGGTCGAGCTCAAAAACGACCTGAGGTAAGGTTTTTCTGTTAAGTCTTGTAAACTCGGCATAGTGCTTGATTTAGCCTACATTTTTTTACTTATACCAGCTACAATACTGTAGTGTTTGAAGTTGTGGATGTGAATGATGGTGGCTGTTGAGGATCAAATGCATGCTACAGTTGGACTCAAAATGATGTTTGCATTTGACCAAATCAAACACGAATAGTTTAAATAGTTAAATACAACAGATTTGAATTTTGTCCCACATTCAACACAAGCAGAGTACTGCAGTCTGAAAATGATTCAACCCCCTGAATTGCATCCCTCATATCACACATTTCAAATCAGATATTTGTAAAACACTGTGCCAGCCTTCACAGATTTCTTTAGCAGTAGAATCCCAAAAATCATAAGGGCTCCATGCCTGAACTCCAAGATGTTAACCAATGCTGACCCAAAAGGAGAAGAATAGTCATCTCCAGTAGCTCAGAACCATCTAGATAAGACACAGAAGTTTTGGGATGCTGTTCTGTGGAGTGATGAAACAAAACTGTAACTTTGGGGCCTATGGACCAGCGGTATGTCTGGAGGAGGAAGGATGAACCATATGCTGAAAAGAAGACCCTATCTTCAGTGAAGCATGGCGCTGGATCAAGGATACTCTGGAGCTACTTTGCTTCCTCGGGCACTGGAAACTAGCATCGTGTTGAGGGTAAGATGGATTCCATCAAGTATCAGGAAATCCGAGAAGAAAACGTCTCACCATCTGTGAGGAAGCTGAGGCTTGCACGTCATTGGACATTTAAAAAGGATAGTAATCCCAAGAATGCCTCAAAGTCCACGAAGGCCTGGTTTCAGAACATTCTAGAACATTCTAGAGTGGCCGTCACAGTCGCTTGAATTGGATCCCATAGGAAATCTCTGGTGGGATTTGAAGAAGGCGGTTGCAGCATGTGAACCAGGAATATTCCAGAACTGAAGGCCTTTGTCCACGAGGAATGGGCTAAGATTCCTCATGAATGCTGCCAGAGGCTGGTGTCTAGTTATGCATCACATTTGCAGCAGGTCATAGCAGCTAAAGGGTCTCTACAAATGACTAGAGACATGTGTCATTTAGGGTTGAATCATTTTGAGACTGCAGTAGTCAGTAAAAGTAGCATTTTGTGATTTATTTAGGGGAAAAACAGGGAATATCTGTTGTATTGACCTTGAGTTGCATAAGATGTAACTAGGTGTCTTGTCTACCCCCTCTGTGTTTATACCAGTGGTTTATTCACCTCCACTTTGGTCCTGTTTGTTTTTGATGTAATAATATGTTGATAAAAATCTATAATAATTTTTATGCCAACATTTCTTTTCAGCATCTGTGGAACACTTCATTCTGTTGACCAGGTTGGATATGATCATTTATTTTCTTAATTTTGAAATAAAGCCATTCAGCTTCTGCATTTTCTGTTTCACCTGTGCAGTTATGGCTGCTAAACTTTAATGTCACCTTTCTTTGCTCTTGTCTTTCAGTACCTGAACATTAAGCTCACAGACATCAGTGTCACTGATCCAGAAAAATATCCACACATGGTGGGTTTAACTGTCACCCTCACTTTCAGTGTTTTCACAAGTTTGTTGGACATGTCTGTTTTAAACTTAATGTCCTGTTCCTGGATCTCCTTGGTGCTCTTCAGGTCAAAATGCAAACTAGGTCTAAACACAAACCACACATACATGTGTGTTTTATGAGTTCCCACACAGCTACATGTGTAGTGTTCCCCCTACCATTCATTTATGGGGGCGGGCAGCCAAAGGACATACAAACGTCAAGCCCAACGTGCAAACCAGGCCAAAATATCTGCATGTTCAAACGCGCTGCTATGTTACCTGTCTTTATCCAACCTGAACCTGGTACCGGTGGTGAGGATGCTAATAGCTCCTCCGCTGATGAGGGGAGGTTAGCTAGCCCTGCCCCGAGCCCCGACACAGCTGCACCCACCGACAAGCACAGGAAAACAGGCTTTGATCCATCTTGGTTGTCAGTGAGGAAATACTCTCAGAGACAGATATAGTTATGGTTTGGTGTAAAAGTAAATAAGAACATACATTAATTACACCGTACATCTTGAAGCACTCACCACAATTAAAGTCAAGGCGATGTGGCCAGGATGATGAAGAGAACTGATGGATTTTATCGGCATAAACACAGAATGATAATACAGATATACATATTTAAAAACGTATATATATATAAATAAAGATATCCCTTCATTTTGAAACTCAACCACCCGTCCGCCCCCCCTAACCAATAAACCAAGGGGAAACGCTTGGATTCATGGTAAACTTGCAGACTTTAGGTGCAGAGACAGCCATTCTTCATGTAGGGCATATTTCATTCATAAATATCCAAACTAAATGAACATATTAGAATTTACAAATGGAATACATATTTGTTTTATGCACAGCATGTAGTGTTACATACAGAACATTTAGTATTTCCTTATTTGGTGTCATATTACTTTATGGTCATTTCCATAAATTGCTCCTTCATCACAGCTGAGTTTTGGCAAAGGAAAGGGTTACTACATTAATACTTTATACGTTTTGGGTTTTATAAGGCCATAAGAAAAAAAGATTTTATTATTATTGCACCACAGTCAGTGGGAGCATAAAACCAATGTCAACACCCATGAAAATTTTATTCATGATTCCAACTACACTTTTTCTCTGTCTGTCTTCAAGCATCTCCAAGACTTTGAATGATGATTATCTTTAAACCATGCAACGTCTTGTTTTCATTTCCTTCAGCTCTCAGTGAAAAACTGCTTCATCCGTGGATCTGTGGTACGGTATGTTCAGCTACCAGCGGACGAAGTGGACACTCAGCTGCTTCAAGACGCTGCAAGAAAAGAAGCAATGCAGCAGAAGCAGTGATGGGCCTGCAGGGTGGGGTTTGTTCTGGGGCGGGTGAAGGGGAATAATGAATAGTTTGAGTTCTGAGTTTGTTTTAAGATTCTACGGTTTGTTCAGCTCCTGTAATTAAGCAGTATTGGTCATTTTCCTGTAGTTTGACAGAGAATTTAATTGCATTCCTGACATTGGTGATCAATAATTCGCAACACAGTAATTATTGGAAATGGTCTTCACCTCTCAGGCCGTGAGAGAGGCTTCGTTTGATGCTATCATTTGTTTTGTTTAAAAGAACTTATTTGAATTTTCAACCCAGTAGAGGTAAAAATCTGTGTTTCTGTTATACGAACAATGTTGCTTATCTTTAAAAAAAAAAAGACTTGGATTTTTTTATGCCACTTCAAAATAAAGCTCTTTTATTTATATTTTGATCATGTTATTGTCATTCATAGTGTTTTGTTTAACAATAGTTTTTTCTGTTACATGTTTCACTCCTCGAAGATTTTAATTTCAGCCTTTAAAACTATTGGAGAATTGAGTAAGATTTATAGCCATATGGTGATGGCAGAAAGATATATTTTGTGAATGACTTCATTTATGGAAAATAAAAATGAAAATATGACTTTGTGCTCGTGATACAAAACAGAAGAATTAGTTAACTTGATGTATTTGGATAATAGTAAAAACAGATGTCTTCTCTATGTGCTGCAGAAGTTTAATACATCTGACATATGGAACCAGGTTCTCTGTGCAAACCGGCATAAAATGTTTTCCATATAGTAATATCTCAGTGGCAGGCAGTGTATTTTACACCAAGACCTTCAGTTCTATGCACAATTAAATCGCTGTAGAATAAAGTCACCATTATACTGTGACGGGATGCTGTATCGCAAATAGACAATGCAGACAAAATCAATGTAATTACTAAAGAAACAAGGGAAAAAACTCCAGTTATATTTATTCACATGACCACCAAGCAAGTAAAAATGCTGAAAAACAACACAATCAGAATGCAACAGGCTTCTCCACAGATTCCAGCCAATCTGCTGGACCCTAAAAGTACATGACATCACACACATTCTTTACTCAAATACAGTCTCCAGGTGAAACATCAACAGGCCAACAGCATTGTGAGTGAATACCCTCTACTGTTGAAACAAATTGGGATGATGTCATTGATTGTCATATTTTTTTTTTACCAATCAGATTGTGAGTTTGCCATGTTGGGTGTATTCTTTGACACACCAGAGTCCTCTAGCAGAGATTCTCCAATAGTATAGAGATACTCCACTCTCAGAACTACTGGGTATGCAGGAGGCGCTCACGAGTCAGTCCAAAATGAACGAAGGTCTGTGGAGCTGAAGCCCCGAAATCGAACGTTTATGGGGAAAAACTTTCATTATGTTTCGATATAATGGATGGAGACAATACATATAATTTTTTGCAGCTTCTTTTTGCAACCAATTTTGGTACAGTGGAGTTAATGGGGAGTCAATAGGGAGTTAACAGTGGAGTTAAAAGAGACTGAGCAGGCTGTATGTAGAAGGCCTGTGCTTCTATCTTGCCTCGCTGCTTACGTGATCATTTTTCCATCATTTGTAGCATGATCGGAGGACAGGCCATTTAATGAACTGAACTAAGACTAGCAATGACATAGCGTCATTTTAGACCTTTAGATGTAGGGCTTTTATAATGCACAATGCCTGGAGGAGGAGAGGAAATGGACTTGGACTTCTTCTTCTAAATGGCCCGCCCTTTGATCATGCCGTGAATGCTGCCAAAAAATGATGATGTAAGCAGCTAGCCAAGATGGAGGCCGCTGGCATGTCATATGTGCACATGGCAATGTCACAATCTGATTGGTTAAGAAATATGACAATCAACAAAATCATCCCAATTTGTTTCAATAGCAGAGGGGATTCACTTATCATGTAGGCCTCAGGGCAGATTTTTCACCTGGAGACAGCACAGGTGAATAAAAACTCCAATTTATATAAGAAACACTGGAAACTGAGGAGAGAGTAGGAATGTAATGATGTTAATACAATGTAGACTGATGGGAATGAACTTTGTAAAATGCATAATGCAGTAATGAAAGTATATATTAGATTATAAAATTGTCATTTTCTGATTCTGACGATCTCTAGGCCGGCAGAGAAGCTTTACTGGCCTCGTTTGTCCCGTTACTGTTTACCTTCTCAGTTTTCTGCTGTTTGCTGCTGTAACCACTATTTACTCTTATCCTTTAATTCCTGCCACATTAGCCGTGCCTGACTTTGCCCTGCCCCCAGCTTGTTAGACAAGTAAAGTATTGTAAATAGAATTGTCACCTGCGGACACAGTGGCTGTTACTCAGCCAAACTTACACCACTTTAATTTTAATCAAACAAAGGATCAAAGGTGTGGTGGATAGTTCATTAATGGGCAGTGACTTTTTTTTAAGAGGTTTTGTGAGGTTTTAGAATATGAGCACAAACAGTAAAAAGCCTATTTCAAGATTTTTTAGAGTAAAAAGAACATCTTATTATAAGTTGCTATTTAACAGCTATTCAACTATTTTGTGGATAAAAAATTATGATCCACCAATCTGTAAAAATTGAAAGCATCTAATGATTTAAATTCTATTGTAATATATTTGATGTATAAGTTACATCCTCTAGTTCTTACTGCAGCCTAATAATAGTATTAATTGAAAAATGGTAAAACTGTGTTCCAGTACATGCAATATTATTTCTCTCCTTAACATGACAAACCCAGTCTGGGGTTAATACATACAAATCCAATACGTTTATTTTACATTCATACATCTAAACATTGTACAATAATTGTAATGGAGTTTAAAAAAAGTCCAATCCAAAAACAAGTCCTGATGATATACAATGGTGATGCTTTTAGGGGTGGTGACAAGCATTTAAAAATATATACAGACACTCACTCACACAATCACACAGGGATGTAGGACAAGTTGTGTCCTTGAGTTGTACCTTAATACAGCTGGGCTGAATGGAGAAGAGTTCAGTCACCATAGAGAAAGGCACATTGAATACACAGTGTATGTACAAACAAAAACCTGGACACTTACACAACTTTACTATAGGATCTAGAACAATGACCAAAACTGTAAACCTTCACTTATGGAAAACGAAAGAACACACACAAAATCCACATCTATACAAATACATTTGAAGCAAAATATTTTCTTGGTTTAAACCAAGCAGTTCCTTGAAATGCATTTCAACATGTCGATTGGCTCTGCCAGCAGAGAGCAATCCCACAGATATAATTACACAATATGTCACAATATTTATGCAGTTGCCCCCTTCATGTGCGCTGACAACTGGCAACGGTCACAGAGCACCTCATGCATATCCTCATCAGACAGCAGCAGTCATCTGATATGCTTTACATTAAAACCAATTACGATGTCATTTTCCCCTCTTCACATGAATATGGCAACTTGACATGGTGCAACATGTACGTACATCTACATAAAAATGTAAAGACAAATCTATACAGCCGCAAATCTCCATATCTTAAAATATATGTACCACCCGTCAATCAAAATTTTCAATACTTTCAGAAAATTAAGTCTCTGATATAAAATACTATGTTTTCAAAAAACAGATTGTTTACATTCCATCCTTCTCACAAAATAAAGCTTTATATACGTACCGTCAAAGCTTAGAAATGCTTCCAACATACTTATATATTTATATATATTTCTATCTATATAGAAACAATAAAGTGACTAAGATACCATATGTGGCTCTACGTTCACATGTAGTGGAAACCCGTTTAGAATGGCGTACATGGCCAATTTATTTTAAAATGAACACAGTGTGGCACTACAATTTTGGATGATTGTACAAGTTGGGGTCTTCAAATGCCAAGGTCAAGATTGCCTCCTTTAAAACTGCTCCCTTCCTTCCAGTTTAGCATGCCTTTGTCAGGTCAGTAGGCATGTCTGCCGCTGACATACGGTATTGGATCTTTGTGTTAGTGATGGCACCGTGCTTCTGCCGAAGATGCAACCGGAGCTGACTCTTGTGGCGGAAGTGTAAGTTGCATTTCTCACACTGAAAGAGAAAACGGTGCGTTATTTTAAGGCATGTTACCGTCTAGAAATATCTTAAATATGGCCCTGAAGAAGGTTCTTATTGCATTATCTGGGAACTTTTTAAGAAGCTAAATCTAGCGTGTGGACCTACATGATAGGGTTTTTCTCCTGTGTGGATACGCAGGTGGCTCTTCAACGTCTGCAGGTGACGGAAGCGTGTTCCACAGATCTCGCATGGATATGGCTTCTCACCCGTGTGGATCAACACATGGGCGCGGAGATGAGCGACCTGAAACATGAACAAAATACAAAATATATTCACCTTGATTCATGGCGACTGATGAAGATATCATTAGAAGTATAATCTGGGAATGAGTAGATTTAATTCAACTTTTGTGACGTACTGGTATCCATTGTGAAAGAGCTAAAACACCCTTAAGGATGCTCGTCAATACAATTATGAGCACTTCTGTAAAGCTGAAAATAACTAAACCCACCCATGAATGTTAGTGCTACTAACACAAAAAAAGGGAAAATGTTAAATAAGAGTCATAGATACAGGTTTTGACCTAAGTGTGTTATTACCTGTACAAAACGAGCTCCACATGTCTCACATTTGTATGGCTTCTCTCCTGAGTGGATGCGAGTGTGAGTCTTGAGGTTAGCTGGTCTGTTAAACTGAGCACCACAGATATTACAGCGATACGGCTTCTCTCCTGAAAATCAGAGTAAAGAGTATTAAAATTTAGCAGCAAAGGAGCGTAACACTTAACAGACGGTGACTGAAACTCTGAGATGTACCTGTGTGGACAGTCTTGTGGCTGGCAAGGTTGCCCTTGTAGCGGAAAGCAGCCTGGCAGCGGTCACACTTGTATGGCTTGTCGCTGTGCACTTGAAGCATGTGTTGTTTCAGGGCTTCGTCTTCAGCAAACTTGGAGTCACATTCGTTACAGAAGAATGTACCGTTTTCTATTCAGGAGAAATTATAGTTAAAGTGAACCACTAGTCCCAAATAATACAGAACAATCTTTGATTTGTTTTCATCACTGATATTTAGTATCTGTCAGAAACTCACCACAACTGGAGTCTGAGTATTCTGAGTGCAGCTCTGCCATGTCCTCTGCTAGACGGGACCTGGGAGTGTTGGGACAGACTTCTGAGTGCTGTGGGGACAGCGTGCCGCAGGATGAGCATTTCAGGCGGCTCAAGTAGTGTGGAGGGTGCCCGTCACTGTTCCTCAGTGAGCCCTCAAGTGCACTATAGACAAAACAAAATCTTGAATGTCAGATCTAAAAGAATACTTCAAATGTAATGCAATTCCAAAATAAAGTTACTGAAATTATCCCGGTGAACGTCAAGAATCCGAAAGAGGAAGCTGAATTTTAGGGGAAAATGTATGAACAGCACACAAAAACAAACACACAACAAAATAAAAAACAAAAAATCTCTGCTCCATTTCATTCCCCCAAATCCTCCTACAACTTCAAGACAAATGAACATTTTCTTGTCGTTCTGAAGCGAACGATGCAGCTACATGTTTGCGTAAACCTCACCTGTTAATGATGTTGTTGAGACGACTAGCCTGAGGCACATGCAGGTCCTCGCTGTGATCGCTGCTCTTGCTCGTGGTTTGTGGGTCGAGGTTCTCCGAGTCACTAGGGTGGAGGTAGGGTTGCAGGCCAAGACGCTGAGGTGAATGAAACCCGGGATCCTGCAGCCCCACCTCGTCTTCCTTAGCACTCTGGTTCAGCACAATGAACTTGTACTTCTTCCAGTTACGAGCTTTGGGGTCCTGTGTGCCTTGTGGGGCTTGGGCTCCAGTGGTTTGTGACAGGCTGGCGTTCTTGCTGCTGCTGGACTCTGTTGGCGAGTTGGGCTGGCAGTCTGATTTGAGGGGGCTCTGTGGGCTGCTCATGAGGCTCTTTCGTCCAGCAGAGGAGATTCCAAGAGGGTAGTGCTGATGGATCAAGTCTTCCTCTGCCTGAGGAGTGTGATCTTTACCAGAGTCTCTCTGGTGGTCAAGGGTCAACACAGGGAACACACGTTTCCTCGTGCTGAGAGCAATTGACTGGCTGACCCCCTCGTGGCTTTCCTTCCTCATCTCATCGTCTCTGCCTACCTCCCTGGAAGCGTAGGTGGTGGAGTGAATAATACTGGAGGAGCTAGGGCCCACTGCCCTGGCATATTCTGCTCTGCTGATGTTGGCGGCGTCATGCGGAGAACAATGCTTGTGGTGGATACCACTCTTAGAGAGGTCAGCAAAAGCATTTTTGGCATCAGTCAGCTTGCAGAGAGGGAAAGGGAATCCTGGCATGGGAAACTGCCCATAGAGATGGTAGTTGCTGGGGGTGCTGACGCCGGTGAACATGTTTGAGCCGTAGGGTCTCCCATCCCTGAATGGAGCTATGCGGCTGTGCAAACTGTCAACAATATCATGGGGCCGGTAAGCATGGACATCCTGAGGTAAAACCAAAGGACTGACCAAAAACTCATCTCTGGGCAGCTTGGCAGATGGATCACTGTGAAAAGAATGAGAAGGTAAAAAACTTCATACTAATGATGAGAAATATGACTGATTGGTAGCAGAAGCTTGTTCTGCCAACCTGGATTTGATGAATCTGTGGCATGTGTCCACAACATGGTCCATCTGCAGGTAGATGGCTGTGTTCATGATCGCCATAATCAGACTCTCTTTTAGCGTGAGACGGGAGGTGTACATGAACTCCAACAGGATGGCAAAGCCTTCTGGGTCAACCTTTGGGTCCAGACTGATAGCATTAAGGTTGCACTTGTGGGAGTCAGTAAAGATGGTGTAAAACAGCCCACTGCAGCCATGAAAAAGAACAAATATACAGACAGAGCATACAAAGATCAGTCACTTTATCCTCACATTGTGGCAGGAGAAATTGACTCATACGCTGTAGTTAACACTCACCTGCAAGCCATGAGAACGGTCTTGTGTGCACGAAACTGCTGTCTGTTAACCAAGATAGTGACATCTGTGAGAATATCTCTGCTACGCAGACGATTCAGGTTGAGTAAGACATCACTTGCATGGCGTGTGAATTGTATGCAGCTGTCTGCTGCGCAAGCCATTTTCTCAAGTTCTGCAAAGTGAAAAAAAACAAACAAATTATTTAACAAAAACAGTGTCATTGTGAGTCTCTTAGTCTGGTATACCATAAGTCTCCCTGTGTGTTAAGGCTGAAATCTTTACATTTAATGGGCTGAACTTGCACATGATCCTCTCTCTGTCAGGATGAATGTGGCAGACTGATGAACAGATACAGGAGTTCCTCCAGAAGGCGGCGCCATTTATTAAACAAACACTGTCTAGACAAATTTCTACATTTGGATTTATTTGTCTTCCCTTTCTCTTTCTTATCTAAACCATTGGTTGACAGTACAGCAAATGAATGAGGAAAGATAAAATGTAGAACACTGAAACTGACTGGGGCAGACAAAAGTATTCATGCGACAATTCTTTAATAACGGTCTTATTTATTTACTTATCATTGGGAAGCATAAAAATAATGATTAATAAAATAGCACAGTAATAAATACAAACAGATGCCCTGAGCGTGATTTAAAATCCACTGCCTGTTTTTATCAGTTATGTGAAAATGTCATCTCTCTACACATTAAATGTAACGGAGAAAAGTTTAGTCTGTGCCTTCTGCACGGCGGTGTCGGGTTTTCAGTCACTTCACCAAGAGCAAGCTGATCAATGACAGCGAACAGTTTGAGCGAGCAGTTCACTTATTACAGAAAACTTTTTTTGTCACACAACTCCGATCCAACCCAAGAATTTTAATTTCAACCGCAAGACCTCCCATGATTGAATCTTCAAAACAACAGCGTGGTTAAACAAGTAACAGTCTTCCTACTTTGCTCTAATAAAACTTGTCACAGCGTGTTGAAGGGAAACCAAGCAGCGCTCTGTTTTCTTTTCTTTTTACAATATGGTGAATTGCCTGAGTGAAACCTAATAATTAATTGCTTGAAGGCTGAATTTTGGCTTTATAACCCGCGTTCAAACTCATGACAGATTCTTAAACTCAATGTCAAGCATGAAGTCTGTAACTGGACACGTCCGAAAATAGAATCAGGACAGAATGCAGCCTAAATAGACTGTTATCCTCCGATCCAGATGGGTGGAAAAACAACCAGCAATACAAACAAAATGAAGGACATTTTCAAAAAAATTTATGAGTACTTACAACTCTATAGCGTCATTTACACGTCAATTACAATGACAGCACACAGATTTTTTTTTATTATTTTATGGGCCTACACATGTTCTAATTGTAACAGTTTCTGATCATAAACACTGTCTAATCGAAACTCAGTCCGTGACAGACATCAGGCAACATTTTGCAGGAGCTGAAGCCCATCTCTGCGCGCATTTCAGTGAGACATGTACATCTGGTGTAGTTCGGAAGGCTAGCTTCTCGTGCAGCGCGGTGTCACGGTGGAAACATAGGAGGCAACTTGGTGCGAGGAGGTGACTTATAGCCGTAGAAAAACAACACACACCCATCACCACTTATGTTTCCGTTACATTGACACGGCAGCAGCCAGGCTTTTCGGCGCAGTCTTTAGCGCTCCATTAAAGCAAATTATCGTCGGTAAAAATACTCAGAACCCGAGGCTGCCATGCTGCCAGCAAAGTTCGTTTGACAGCGCGCGCGAGCCGCCGCCACGCTGTGTTGACACTTGAACGTAACATAATAGCTTTAGAGCAGAGGGCATTAAACTGACATTAACACAGGCAACCGAGAACTATGCACTGCCGCCCGGGCTCTGGACCGCTTTTACATCCTAAAATCCTTATTGTCCTCGTTACTGTTAGCTGACCGAGTGTTACTACAGATTTACGTCATGACTGTGTCAAAGCGGTATGGGGAGCTACAGCGGAGGGAGGCTGCTGTCTCAGCGGGAACACTCCAGCGCAGCGCGAGCCACATGAACTGTCAAACAGCGCAGCGCACAGCCTGTCACTACAGGAGCTACTTCAGAGTTTACACTCTGCGCCGTTCAAACTGACAGCAGACACAGACACGCACAAACATGTAAAACAGCACAAAATTTCAAATAGTTATGTCTAAAACATCATCATCACACATCTCATAACAACTTCGCGCCAAATTAAGGAAAAAGGAATTTAAAAAATCACCTGGTAGAGCTTTCCTAGAAACTTCTTGCATCACCACTTCTAAGAACCCCAGTTCTAAGAATCAGCCGAGCTCAATTCTCGGAATTTGAGCCCGAGACCGTACCACTTTATCGGTGCAGGGGAGAGACGTTTTTTTCTCATGCGGCGAAGCCAACTTATTTTTAAATCGGTAATTTCAGAACATATTAGCCACAGTGGTTCTCATACAAAGCAAAGTATTATTCCAGTGTTTAAATAAGAGCAAAAAGAAGTAATATTTTGCAAAATATTGCAGGAAATTGTTTCACATTGATTTAATCCCCCCCTGCATTTGGTAGAGTCCAAAGTCACAGGACGTCGAGTCGACGACGTCACTAGTTCCTTAAACCCAGCCCCCGATATTCTCAGAACTAATTTATATTCTATGATTTAAGCGATGTTTCGTTTCGCTGCCCTTCGTCGCATTTATAGAGCCTACATGTACAGAACACAGAAATCACAATAAGGGCCGTGCGGACAGGTCGATGTGACGCTCGGCTTTCTTCTCATCCACATTCATTTTTTTTAGCCAGATTTCCTGCTTGTACACTGACTTCATAGACGGAGAATGCTGCGAATCATCACCGAGGCTTTGTCGAGAAGGAAAGATTTAATACATTTATTTTTGTCTGCAGACAGTCACTTGAGCTTGTGTCATGTGGATGTGATCGCTAAGCTAATGTGATTTGCATGATCGATTTGGCACTTGTTCGGTGGAGTTTTCTGTTTTCATCTGTGCGTGTAATGGCATAATATTCGCTTCATAAATGTTACTGTGACAGACAGTGGATCAAACTAAGATTAGGACTAATTGCAGGTACAATCTACTGTAAATTAACTTCAGGAATACTTAAACTTGTTGCATGAAAGTGATCGGATCACCAATGTAAAAGCTTGACCTTTTAGACCATGTGAGTGCAATCAAAATTCAAAATAAAGCCGCTGGGTTTGATGTTAAGTATTAAAGTTTAAAATGTCATGAGACCTGTTAAACACTGAGAAATTTTGCCATCATGCTTTATATGCCGTTGTAACTCGTTTGAACTCCAGTCTCTTATCTGTCTTGTAAAAATGTTTTCTCCTTGCAGAGAAAATACAGATTTGAATGGACAACTCTGCAGGAGCCTGTGAAATTGTCATTATCACGTGATCTTCACACTGATACAAAAACATTGTTCATTGAAATGATAAAGCAAAGATTCCTGGAAAATTAATTAAATGCATTGCTGTGATTTCCCTTTCCCTTCTCTTACTATTTAATTTAGGCCATGTGTTCTCCCTGTTGCATCATTTCTCAGAGTTGTCAAGAATAAACTTGTGTTGTTTTTTAAAAAACTTTTCGGCTCACTAGTCTTGTGTTTCAATTAACAGTCTTTTAGTTTGAAACGTATCACCAGCCAGATATTTGTTTAAATCAGTGACATTGAAGGAGATGAGAACTGGTGTGCACAGACATGTCTACAATAGATGGTAAGGGGACGTGTATGACAGCATTAGAAAAGTTAAACACATTTCAGGAGTTGTAGGCAAGCATTTAGTGTGTGTGTGTTTAGTGACGCACCTTGGAAACTTTGCTTGTGCTGATTCCAAACCACGGATTCCCCGTCTTTTCTAATCCCGTTCACTCCATGGCACAGAAGGAGCATTTGCTGAGCTAATAATGCACAACAAAAACAAGTTTAGACAATTAATTACACAATATTGGCATATTAGTTTACATTACAACAATGAAAGTGTTAACTCGGTTTCATTTAAGACAAGAAGATACTTTATTAAATTCAGGAAATAACTCCTTTTCAAAATATATAGTTTATCTTCTGTAGTTTTATTATTACTAAATGGCATATAAAATCCTTAGTTAAATTTAAATACACTGGTGGCTGTTTTAATATTTAATATACTCTATTTTTAATTAAATATTAGAATGAATAAGTTGATATTCATATAATTGGAAAGATCAATGGGCAAAAAGACTCAAACTTGAGCTTCACTCCAGTCAACGTTAATTAAAAGTAAGTACTGGTTATCTGTGCTGGATTTTTATTTCATTTTAGTAAACTATCCTCATGACTTAAAATACTTTACTTACAGGAATATTTCATATATCCCTCATGGTCAAATTATTTGCGTTACTGATGAAAATGTACAGAGAAGTGTAAAATACATTTTAAAATGAGCTAAATATTTTTCTATTTTTCTCTTGATTAACATGAAGATGTTTGTCTAATTTTCCACAAGACACATTTCTAAGAGATTAAAAAAAGAATATTTGACATAATAATGCTTAAATAAGGTTTAATTGACATAAACCTTTGTCATTCAGCGTACAACAGCATCCAAAGGAATCAGATGCAGCGTCTTTCTTTTTTTTTTTTTTTGTGTGTGTAACCCTTTATGTGACGACACACTCCACTGTAACAGACATTTCCCTATGGATTGCCCCCGCATCCGCCCATCTGGATCAGGCATCCCACTAAAAACACTCCAGGTGTTCATGTGCCATTGGGGAAAAAAAGTCTCCAAAATAATTAAGACGCACGCTTTTACAGCAATCTCCGATTCAGCACTGCCAAATAAAGACTATCTTGAGCTCCAAACAAAGAGCAGCGTCAACTTTATTTCAATCCACTTGGGGGATGTTTAAGGCGCTCCAGCACACTTATGCATAATGCACAGCCATAAACCATCCAGGAGTTAGGAGGGAGATGTGTAATTTACCGAGCCCCATGCTGTGCCCAGCTATAGAAGGATGAGATAATTACTGCAAATACTTGGCAAACTCTTACTCAACCAATTCCTAGCAAAAATAAATGACCCACTTACACAGGACAGAGGAGGGGTGCAGGGTCGCTGATCAGTGTCCCCCATCTAAATGGATAGGCTCACAGGGCACATTGTCACATTATGAACAGTTTATCCACTAATCCTTGATCTCCATTCAGGATGTATGATTGAACAACAGGTCATGACATTAGGGTCACAGTCTCTTTGTCTAGGCATCATGCTGTTCAGAAACAATCACAGCTAAAGCATGCTGTGACAATGATTCAAGTCTGCTCGGCCAGTAACAGCTGCATATTAAAAACTCTTGTACTCTTCTGACAGAGGGTGAAACATCTCAGAGCCGTAGCATTGCCTGCACTTGGTGCATGATAGGTCACTGAATAGAAATGCCCAATGACAAAAGCCCGAGGCCCGGAGGTTGCCTCACTTTTTTTTTTCATAATTTGCACACTTTTGTCTCGTTTCACAGCAAATTTCTGCCAACTTCAGTGTTCATTGTCAGCAAAGATGTGAGTGTGGAGTTTTGTTCTGAGAGACATGATGCAACCGAGCTGTAACACCAAACAGATAATGCTGGTAGCTACAGAGGTCTTTTTAGTTCCTTTCTTTAAAATGATTTCTTTTGATATTGTTAAGTTTCACTTTTTTTTTAACTCCATGCGTCCCAGATGCATTTTTCCTTGTAATCTGCACAATAGTGTTGCCCTTTGTCAAACATCAAACCTTACTACTCGTCTTTATTGTGACACAGCTACAGTTTTCTTATAGCTTTATAATATGTATTTTAGATGTTCCTTAATTGTTGCAAGCATATGTCATGTATTATTTAAAACATCAGTTAAATAGCACTAAGTGAAATAAATAGATGCGGTGAAAAATTCACTAACGCCTCTTTGATAGATTTTCTGTGCAGCTAATAATGAGCACCATTGGAAGCTTCCCTCTTTTTAATTAACAGACAAACAGGCAAGTCATAAACTGTCATAAAACTGTGTCTGTTTGCAACAATGCTGCATGTCTCTGCACTCAAGCTCTCCAGGCTGAGAGATCATCCCACTTGACAAGGTTAACACACTGGAAGATTACAAGCAGTGCTGAGTTACAGAGATAAGGAGCTAACAGAGGTTTACAATTACCTAAATGGAGTCCCTTGATTGTTGGGACTGCTGTTAATTGTGAGTAAATGAGCAGCTTGGCAATGGACTTCATTTAGATTGTTTCCCTCATCTTTAATACTTAGATAATGTCCTCAAAAGTTATGCATGTATCGTAAAGCGGCATCAACAGAACAAGTGTTTCAGCTCTAGTGGTTTGTATGAGTCTCCATGGACATGTAAAAGCTTTTTAACAGTTTCCTTATTTTGCTTAATCAGTTATTTCTAAAGGAAAATACACATATAGAAAAAACAAAACAAACTTGGGAATAGGTTTCTGCAGTGTGCCTGTGTGGACAAACCTTGAGTTCACCAGCATGTCTGTGCAACATGCTAAGCTTATAGTTAGAGCAGAGCTGTGTTAGCGGGCTAGAATTCCAATTTAGTCAAATCAAAGCATGTAGATTCAGGACTTCCACAAGGCCAGATGAGAGGAGCCAGGAATGCAGCCTGCAGAGTCCAACTTGATGGAATTTTCCACACATATCAGAAACAGTCCATTGTCAGTGTGCCATCTGCTGGATGATGGGTCAGTTACGGCCATAAAACATGGGTATTCAGTACTGTACCATACAAGTAATGACTACCATCCTTACAAATCTTCTTTCTGACAATATGAGTGTTTGCTCTGCCTTCCTCTTTTCTCTCACACGCCCAGGGCTGCAAAATGCTGGCGTTCCAAGAGCACATGAGGAGGAGTTGTTAAATTTGGGACAACTTCTGCACAGATTAGCTTCAAAGCCTTGTTACGTGTCTCTACATGGATTCAGTTTGGTATCGTAACAGATGTAACCACACTCGGTGTTAGGGAGCTTTATTGCAGAGATTCAGATAGTAAACAAGTGGGTCTTATTTCTTTGCACCACCCTCAATAACGATCCAATAAGAATCACCGGTCTGAATCAACCCCCTTCCTTGCACCGATGTCACAATAGTATCAAACTGTGGATCTTAATATGTTGGGTGTGTTTCAGAAAGGTTATGGGAATCATCCTGATTGTCACAGAGTTCTATATTTTATTTGCATTCTTTTACTTAAAAATGTACCCTTACTCTACAGCAGCAGTTCCCTGTCAAGAGTACATACACTTCTCAGGATACTCACTTAACAAACTGACAGAGAAGTCTTAATAGTTTGCTAAGACTAATCTGATTTATTATTATTAATAATAATAATAATAATAATAATAACAAAATAATAATAACAATTAATAATGTGATAAGACACAATAGTTGAAATAATCAAGCAAAAGTATTGAATAAACTGTTATTGTCTGAAATTAACTGATTAACAGGTGAAATAGCTCAACTTAATGAACAGATACTACATACCAAAAAATATGTGGCCAAACGTAGTGAATAAACATTTGAAATAGTGTTAGCTAGTAATTGGTAAATAGTTGAAATACAGAATGTTAGCTAAAAGTATTTTATAAAGACTTCAAATAGTTTAAACGAATTGAATAGTTCAAATAATCTGAACAGTATTTTAAAAAAACAGTTGAAATGGGTAACATCATCTTAAACTAATGGATAAACAGATGAAATAATTAGAATAGCATTCAATAGAGCGCAGTCCTCTGCCAAGGCCCAACAGTCCCCTTTAATTCTTACAAGCTTTATCCAAAATCAAACTCATAACCCAGTAACCATAATTTACAGGGCAGACGGGTAGTCTATCAAAACATTTAAATCAGGTGGATCTGGATCTTCATTTGGATCCACACCAAATTACACACTCATAGATAACAACCCCCTAAATATGTCAGATTTTCTTTTCATCAAGATATGTGACTTATTCCCTTAGAAATGAAAGAAAATGTAGGGAAAAAAAGCTTAAATCACAATGTTAAAGAAAGTGAAAAAAAAAATCCTGCATCCAACCGGTTATCCAAATCTGCACCAAAGTTTAATGAGCTCTATTCTGGCCCGAGACCCGTCCTCCCACCAGGTTTCAAAGAAGTCTGTTCAGTAGTTTTTGTGTAATCCTGCTGACCAACCAGCCAACCAAACAAACAAACAAACAAACAAACAAACAAACAAACAAACAAACAAACAAACAAACAAACAAACAAACAAACAAACAAACAACCTAAAAAAATAGGCCTATCCACTGTTTGTAGTGTTATCTTAAATTGATTAAAATATCTCAAATGGAAAGTGACTGAAATTAAAACATTAGTAATGGTGGTTTTAATGAAGGGGTATTTAGAGTTCATCTGCCTGGCATGTTTGTGTACCTATGGTAAAGAACTGCACAATTTGTATCAATGTAAAATGTCTCTGCATTTTCTTTCAGCACATTTTTCACTGTGGACATACTTGGAACAATGTTCGGCATATTGGTGACAAATAACACAAAAACACTTGACAGTACAGAGATTTTAAGACGTCATATCACCACTGATATAGGAATAGGAATAGGTATAGGAATGATAAATAGAAATTGAACAATAAGCAAAACAGAGCCCATAAGCCATAAAGATTTCAAGTTTTCCATTTACACTGTTTAGGCAATAGAGGTAACATTTCTACTGTATTTCCATGAACCAGTGTAATCTTCCATCATCAACAAGGCCTGAAGTTGCATAACCAGTTTGAATGCTTTGTTTACAGACCTGCATATTAAATCTGTTAGTAGATGTAAAGACAAAGCACATAAATGCTCAATAGAAAAATGAACAAACTTTGTAGAAACAAAGTCACAGCTAGTGTTTTGTTACCGAGGACTCAGCTCTCATCATATTCCCTCATTGTTGCAGCGCTCCACTAGCTCCTGCACTCTGTCATGCTGTAGCCCAATTTTGCTGTCAACTATATCAAATTCTCCTATGTTGCATTGCTCCCACTGCCAAGTCAAAGTAGGTGCATGCCTCTAATGCCAATAGCTGATACTGGTCTACAGGTCTGGTTCAACAGGAACTACAAACACCCACTGTAGCTCTAGGCCATGGTTCAACGAGAACAAAGCAGCAGCGGTGTACATCCACCGCATCAGCCCTCTGTGTTAAAAAAAAAGAAGATGTGAATGTTTTGTAAATGCTCCATTTCTTACTAAGCGTATATTTGCTTTATTTCCTCACATCCTCACGTGATAAAACTGTTTTCAAAGTTCTAAAACAAGCTCTAGATGAGTTTTCGTCATTTATTTTAATGAGAAATCTGGCATTAGCCCAGATTCAATGTGCATCTAATGCTCACAACCTGTTAGTATATAGGAGTAGTTTCATGTTAGCTTGTTTTGGTTTCCTGCAGCCACTAGACTTAAATCCAACATGGAAACATGGGATTGGCGGGGATGAAAGCAATCCCACCAAGCCCCAGAAGTCAACCGCTTTACCCAAAAAAATAAATATAAATAAATAAATAAAACCTTTGGGTACTGACTCGAAATTGTATAAGAGCATTTTTATGAAATATCAACTTACCACATTAAATGCACACACATTTAAATTGTTAATTTGAAAAGAAAAAAGAAAATAGGAAAACTTTCTTCTGTCCTTCTTTGGAAAATTTCTGAATTAGTTTAGCATAAAATATGTAATTTTAGATTTAATTATTTATGAAACTGACTATATTGTCCAAGCCTACACTCTCATTTATATATGAATCCAGGCAGAGCTTCCTCCTTTTAAATTCTGGAAAAAACCTCCCACTCTTTACGTTTGATAGAAACAAATCAACTCATATAATCGTCAGACCTCATTAATATTCATTTATGCTTTTTTGAAATGGCTTTGATTAAAATGTGTTCTCACTATTGTGTAAACAGCTACTGCTTCTCTGAAGACCAGGTAATGCCAGGTGGAAGTGCTGAAAGCAGAGTGACACCTGTGCTCAACATGTTCACATGATTGTTATCTGCTGCTCATTGAAATATTCTGAGCTTTGCATGCATGGGACTGCATGCATTTCTTGATCTTATCAAAAGTGATTTAACAGAAATTCAGCCTGACAAGTTTCACCAACCGTAGAATAGATTGTTTGTGCTTTAGCATCTGTTCAAACATTGAGGTTTTCAGGGAGTTATAAGGACTTTTGATGCTAAAAAGTGTTTTTTGACATAGGTAAACCACCAGCCTTAGTTTTCAGCGTCTTTTGTGCAGATGTGAAAAGATTCTCAGAGCAATCAACTTCCATAAAAATCAAAAGTGAATCAAAAAGGTCTCTCAAATCACTCACATGCTATCTTAAAGCTAAATGTCTACTTTACATGTTTTACATACTGTAGATAAACCTATGAGAACATTTTTGTTGTTCTCAGTACTCCCATTTGCTTATCAGATGTCAGTTGTTTTATCATGGCCCATGTCTACTGTATGTCCTTTCATGTTACTTTGCATGTTTGCTTTTGTTAATGTTGTGACTGAGCTAATGGTAAAGCAGTATATTGATTTGATCTGTGAGACAAGCAGCATGGAGATGTACAGCTCATCATTATTATTATTTCAGTGCAGGAGGGAGCCAGTGTTCCTGATCTTTGTATATTCCTGTCACTCATCCCGTGGAGGTGTGGAGTACTACAGTTTCCTCCCTGTTTGGTTGACTAAAGATTGATTGTGATACAAGAAGTAAATGTATGTTTATTTGTCTTATTTCAGAGAAGAAATTGCATGAAGATGAATGCTTTTCTATACAGTTTGCTCATGTGAGACAGAGGAATGTGAACGATTTCATGACCAATCCAATTGGTAATAGCAGAATATAATATAATGTTGGATAAACCTGAATATAAATGTTGTAATTAAACTTGGTATTTGTGCACAGTTTTTTATATAACGTCAACTATTTGAGTCTTTATGACAATATATGACAAACACAACACAGATTCACATGTTTCAGACAGTTTTATACTCATATCAACTTCTTTAAAATTAGATTTAATACAAATTTGTTAAGAATACATTGTTTTTGCTTTTGCAGCAATGCTATGATCCATCTTAATTTTTATTGGCAGCACTGAAATATTGTTATTTTATCAGCAGCACAGTATTGACAAACAGAAGAAAAAAGGCTCACCTGTTTTCTGCAGGAAGGAGTGAGGCATGATGGGATCTGTAGTGGGAGTCAGGCGGCAGTGTTGAGCCTAGAGTTCAAAGCTGTGAGCCCAGTTCGGGAAGCGAAGAGGCCTCTTCTGCAGTTCCAAAAGTCTTTTTAATGGTACCAGTCAACTTCTCCACCTGACTATGGTAAGATCCAGAGCACAGAAAAACACAACCTGCCTGATTGTTTTCACCAGAGGTTTATTTTTCTGGCAAGTGGTTAAGATGATCCAGGATGCAGAGTCTGACTGGTGCCCAAGCCTCCCTCTGAGTGGCAGCTAAAGCTGGAGGGATGAAGCTGTCTTCAGTGCAAAAGGGCGCCCAATCTGTCGGAGCAGCTCTGCTGATGCCTCGTGTCTGTCATTGTTCAGCAGGATAGGAATGCTTCTGGAAAGGCGGGCACGGTTGAAGTGAGTCAAGTCGACTGAGCACGCTTGATGTTAGAGAAACGGTCCACAGGGCATCTCCTGCTCTCTGAGCTGATAGGCCGCCTGTACTCTAGCATTCATTGATTGTAGCACTTGGTCACTCTGCTTTTCCACGAATGCTAAAACTGTGGGGCAGGCTCGGTTTTGACAAAAAAAAAGAGGAGAGATTAAACAGCCTGTAAAATAATCCCAGTTTTCTGTCTATAATTCATTTGAAAGAAGAGTCTAAATCCTATTAAGCCTCAGTAGAACTAACCATAGAGTAGCAGTGCCTTTAACATGGAGGAACTCTTGGAGCTCAGGCCATCTGCCAGATCAGAGTTTTTCATATACGGCAAAGACACATTGTTTTCTAAACAGTGCTTTTATACAACAAACATTTCAGTGTCCTATAATCTACCTAAGCTTAACTCAATCCATGGAACGAGATATTGCTCTTTATAACCTGTCTAGTGGAGGGGGTGTTATTACATCACACCAGCTGTCACTTCAACCTGGCACAGCCAATAGGAAGGTCAGTAATGTGGCTATTGGAGAGAAAATTAGGGAGGAAAATAAAATAAAAACTTGGATATGTTGAAAATCAGTTTTACATTTCAACAAATATCAAATAATTAGAGAGGATGTAATGAAAATGTAGTCATTTTTATTTTTTCATTGCAAAACAGGGATAAAGCAGTTTATTGCACATGAATCCATAACGTCAGTGTAAGAGTATCAGTGTATAATCGTTCTTGACACCTGATGGTGAACTCAGATTAAATGAATACACATGCTGTCTGTGCAGATAAGCTTACCTCAGCGGGTAAGGATTCCCAAAGCTCTCACTATTAGCAGCGTTACATGGTACACAGCTTTACTGTGTCAGCATCAGATGCTGCGTTGCTTATGAGTGATGCCATCATTACAGCAAAATAAGAGATGAATGCATCAGAATGTGTACTTATACAAGAAGAGCCGAACATTGGAGGAAGATGAGATGTATATGGGTTTTTGACAGATCTGTACAGTATGTTCATCGCAGCAATGGGATAATCCATTGGATGAGTGGACTAATATTCAGCCAATCCTGCTAAAGCCAAATTAGTCCAACACATTTCCATCATAATTTCAGAATAAAGCAGCCCATACAATCTGAGCTCTTGGGATAGTGACAGTAAATGACCGGTGAGCCCTCAGATCCCTGTGATCCAGGGATAAACTCCTCCTAAAGAAGCTTAAACCTCTGAACTGACACACTAATAAAAGCCAACAACAGGTCACACCGCCTCAGAGGAAAAGTTTGATTACTGTATTGTCCTCTTACGGTCACTGGCAGTAACAGCAAGGCAGACAGAACCTGGGCAACACTGGAGAAAAATAACAATAAAGACATCAAGGCTGACTAGAGTCCACTACATCGACCCTCTCCTACTCTGTGAGGCTTATAAGAGGATGGCTTCTGCAGAGCAGTGTGAGTGACCTTAATCATCAGAGGGATATTTGGGTTTTATTCAGCAGCAATGCGATGCACGCAGTCATCACTGTGTTTGACTGGCAGGCATAAAAAATGAAAGGGGTGCAAGGTCGGTTTGCAAAGTGCAATCCATATCATCCCGTTACAGAGGCTGCGCTGCCGTCGGCCCCGGGCCAAACATTTTGATGCTGATAATGATGTCGGATTACGCTGTCATCTGATGTAATTTCGGCCTGCATCAAATTAACAAAAGGGGGATCAGCCAAATTCTTTATAAGGAAAAAGGAACAATTTATCATTCCAACCCCCGAGATGCGAACTTGATTTGATTTCATGTTTTATTTTTTATTTTTTTTATTTTTTGTCCAGCCATTTCATGTTTCTGGCTTGGCCTTTCTCAAGGAAATAAAAGGTCAAGGATTCACAGCATCTTTGCTCTCCACAGTTTGCCTTGCAGGAATTCATATCAGTGAGGTCTGGAAGTTGAAAACAGTGACCCTACGCTGTCTGCACACGAATGCAACACCGACTTTCTTTTTCAAGAAAAACATGTGACGTTAGTGATGTAGCCTGAATTTAAAAACTATTTATCCATCAATCTAGTGTGTCAATGCCTCTTAAATGATCCACTTCTGGATGTGAGGTCATACCTCCCATAAACAACCTGCTGTACTGATACAGTTTCCTGGATCTCTTCCAGGTCGTCTGTGAGCATGATAACCTTTCTGAGGCAGCAGACCACGGGTATTTATCACATCAGTGAAGGATAATACTTGCTTGTCATTTTCACTTACTTGCTATCAAGTGGATCTGTAATATAACTCCACTACTGGCCTTTGTTGTGCCAACATGGAGCTCATTGGTATCCATGGCAGCTCCTATCAGCTCTAATAAAGGTCACAAGTGTCTTCTTTTTTTTTTTTGCATTAGCTGGCTTTTAAGGGTGAAAGAAATTACACTTCTAAGACAAACACAGGCTATAACAGATGATTCAAAATGACAGCTGAATCAGATACATTCTGTTTGTCTTTCTTCAGCAAACAAACTACAAAATCTGTTAAAATCATCAGGGAGGTGTTTGAGACATTCAGGTATGATTTTTCAATGTGTCAGTTTTCTGTCTAAAGCTGATGTATTAATATAATAATATATATTTTACATATTATATGTTGTCAATTTATCCTCACAATACAGGATTTTTTTGCACACAGTTACATGAAAAACACAGTTCAGGAAATTTTGGTCACTCAGAAAAAAAGAAAAAAAATTATCATTAATCCATAAATTGCTATATAAGGGACAAAATTAGAGGAAAGCAGAGAAAATCCATCTCTTTTAGTACTGTATATATATCATATAGAGTCTTGTTAGTATATTATTACAAAACAGAAACAAATTATATGTGCAAAATACTTTTTCTCTTTGAAACTATTTCAATAATAAGTCATTTTTATGAATCTCATTGGAGTTTAACACTAAGTTTAGTTCACTGTTCCTCAGCCGTGACAACGTGAAACTAACACATTATTTCAATAGTAGTGAAATGTCAAAAAACAAAATAATTTTGGTCATACTGGAAATTAAAAATGTCTATAAGTATCTAATTATCATGGCCTAAGCTAAGGAGAACCAACACTTACATTTCATGACATTTCCTGTCCTTTCTTGGATTTATATGGACTCAGAGGCGACAGGATGAAGCTCCGTCCTTCAGTCAGGAGGTGAGGATCCAGTCAGAGATTCAAACTGGTAAGGTTCCTAACCTCCATGATCTTCTTCATTATTAGGGCTGGGGTGTGTTCTCCATTTCATATCATTCCTCTAAGAGTTGTCTTTATGATGCTTTAGCTAAAAGAGGTCAACGTGTCAATCTGTCTCCATCTGCTGTCCTCCATAGTGTTCAGACCTCCTGTAATGTCACACACTACATTACCAAACCTAGGCCTGAATCTCAGCTTTGCTTTTTTTAAGATTGTTGAGTAGACAGTACTTGCCGCCCTACAAAAGTATGTAAATATGGACAAAAGTCTCCATGAACTCTCTCCAAGCTGCTGTTTAATGTCTGTCTTTCACACAGAAACCGAAAATGCTGACTTCTGTTCCAAAAAGAATACACCGCTTGCACAATGCCATTTAAAAATAAAGCCAATACCCATCACATTAGCTCACCTGCTCATCCTTTAAGAAGATCATAGGGGGATGGAGCTGATCCCAGCTTACATTGGGTGAGAGCTGGGCTTCACCCTGAGGAACTATCCAAATTGTGCAGTGCTTTAAGGTAGCTGGTTGATATTGCTGTTACTAGTTCAATGATAAAATTACTTGAAAAGACATCTGCATCTTATCTTAGCAGGGGGAGGGTTAGGTTTAGGGTTAGACTCACCACTGATCCAACCAGCCACCTACTTAAAATTGTGTCTATAAAAGGATTTATTGCTTATCCAACCTTTGTATCTTACAAAATGATCATTTACACTCAAAGCCTTTTGAACACTTGCTCTGCTTTTGATTTTGTATATTCTTAACCTTATTAATTATTTACATTTGACTCAATGTTGTATTTGCGTTGCCATTCTTTGATTATAGACAAATAGTGTATGAATAATTAATGATGTTTGTTGCTCGGAGCAAACTATCAAATTTAGCACGCTTTATAAGCAAACATGAAAAACAAATGGTGGCATCTTTTTGGAATATGAGGGTTTTGGAATATGAGAATAGGAACAGGTTGTCTCTGTCTCTGCAGGTCGAGTGCAGTCTAACACGACTCACATTTAGGAATGTCTCCTTTGTGCTGCTTGTATGTAATTTCACAACACAGGAAAATCAGCATGGTTTATGTTCCAGAGATGCAGGTCTACATGTTGTCTTTACCTCATAAGGGAACAGACACAGAAACAACTAGGATCTCTGCATCCTGAGCAGAAAAAGCAAACAGGAAGTGGTTCAAAGTCTTACTTTTGGCTGTTGAAGATTAATTTATTGGGAGTTGTTGCTTCGAAAAATGTTGAACTATCTATCTATCTATCTATCTATCTATCTATCTATCTATCTATCTATCTATCTATCTATCTATCTATCAATCCATCTATCTATCTATCTATCTGTCTATCTATCTATCTATCATCTATCCTTCTATCTATCTATCTATCTATCTATCTATCTATCTATCTATCCATCCATCTATCTATCTATCTATCTATCTATCTATCTATCTATCTATCTGTCTATCTATCTATCTATCATCTATCCTTCTATCTATCTATCTATCTATCTATCTATCTATCTATCTATCTATCTATCCATCCATCTATCTATCTATCTATCCATCCATCTATCCATCTATCTATCTATCCATCTATCCATCTATCTATCTATCTATCTATCTATCTATCTATCATCTATCTATCTATCTATCTATCTATCTATCTATCCATCCATCCATCTATCTATCTATCTATCTATCTATCCATCCATCTATCCATCTATCTATCTATCCATCTATCCATCTATCTATCTATCTATCTATCTATCTATCTATCTATCTATCTATCATCTATCTATCTATCTATCTATCTATCTATCTATCCATCCATCTATCTATCTATCAATGTCTTATCCTTCCACCGTGTTTCGTGAAAATCCGTCCAGCAGTTTTTGCGTAATCCTGCTGACAAACCAACAAACACACAAGAAAGACACACAATGAGATCGTACCTCAGACAAACACAAAAGGGCCTAAGTGATCAAATTGAAGCTCTATATCTGCGAGCATATCTGTTCAATTATTCTATTACAGTGTACCTTATAACCAAACTGTAAACATACATTATCTAAATCTACAATAAGATACACATAACCATGAGCTGTGAAATCACAAAGTTTTATATTTACTCATATACAAATGTATATTATACAAATCAGCAACAGTATAAAAGGAAGAGAAGCAACAAAAATGTTAAATATGAAGAATATAATAATAATAATAATTATTATTATTATTATTATTATTACCATAATAAATTGATACATTATTGGAGAAATTCTCTTGCTCATTATGAAAAACAGTTTCCTGTATCTGCACCTTGATCCCGATCTGTGGGATTTCCCCATCCTAAGGGTCATCTCTCTTCTAAATCTCATTGCAATCTGATGAAAAAAAATTTTTTTTTAGATATTCTACAATCAAACAAACAAAAAGACAAACAGTGATGAACATGATTTCTTTGGTAGATTTAATAAAACACAATCTTTTCAATTTAACACACAGGTTTTTTTTTATTAGAGTCGTCTTTCATCATTTATTATCTGTTGTTAATGGTGACCAGTACCAGCTATTGTAAGCCACCTTTAGGTAGCTATTACTTATACCTCACATAACTGAACCAGTTTTTCCACCTCAGTTACTGTTCTTTATTTGATACTGCTCAGTGCTACTGCTTCACTGCATTTTACATTACAGCAGCTTTTGTTGCAAGAGTAACTTGTACAGCAAAAGGCTAGGTTGGAATCTCTTACCCTATATGGCTAAAGCAGATTAAACACCACTGCAATGCTAATTTATTTTTATTTCAGCAACCACTACTGACCTCCTCGGCATCCAGCTGTTAGAATAAGCCTGCAGGCCTCTGCTTCCTACAATGAACACTACTCTGCTGTGGTTTTGGCTCAGAAAAGATCAACTATTTGGTGATTAACTTTTGTGTCTGTTTTATATTGTTACTCAAACTGCTGTGATGTCTGCAAGTCTAGGTTTTTGGTCGATAAAATCAACCAGACAAAGTGCTTAACTACTCTGTTGTTGCTGACGAACAGACTGAATCCATTTTCCTCAGAGGTAAGAAAGTTGATAATGTTCATTGAAAAAAATAAATGCCATATTAAATGGCAAACCTCCAGAAAAAACTGATTTCAGGATACAGCATCAAACCCCTGCTGCTTTAAAATCGCTTCAAAGATGCAGCATGAAGCTCACAAGTATGCATCATTTATGCTAAAACCTTTGCTGTAGGCAGGGATTGTCGCTGTCTACCATTTTAATACATATTTACATGCTAAAACATAGGAATTAGAATTCATTAGTGTAATCTGGAGTCTAGATCTAGATTGGGAGTTGTTTGATTAGTAGCTTTGGGACATTGTTTTTGTAGTGAGTCTGCCTGTCTCCTACTTTTGTTTTTCCTTATTTGGCATGACTCTGTAATATGGCTGTGCTTGAAGACTAATCTCTGCTATCTCAGCTCTAATTAACAGCACGTACACAGTTCCCAGACACATTTGCTGTTTTTGTTTTTTTCAGCAAAGTTCTTTGTGTTGTTTTTGTGCAAAGCACCTGGACTCGCCTTCCTATTGACAATGATTATAGTGACTTACTAAATGACATTACCAACAAGTTACTAAAAAACATCACTCCAACTCGTCTTTCAAATAACAGGATGTGACCTGCATGATGTTAACACTGTCATCATCAGACACCTATTCCTGAAAATTAGGCCTTTTTGGGACTTAGACAACTAGACGATTGTTTTTTTGTTTTCTTATTCAGCGTTTGGATGCAAAACACATGCTTTCACTTACACTTTTATGAGGAAGTACACTTTAACGGTGCAGCTGCTGTGAACAGTGTTTGAGGTTTACCTACATCAGAGGAAGCGGTGTGGGGAACGAGACAGTCTTACAACCAGCAAATAAAACAGGATATCCGATGCTGGAACAATTGAAACATATATGACATGTGTGCTATATTGACTGTGTTTAGTTGAAATGAGTAAGATTAATGTCAAAGTTAGATCAAACTCACATTCAGTGTGAATTATCTATCGTGGTGAGCACTTTTCTTTTCATATGTTTCGGTAAAGTGAGGATAAAATTAAGACCCATCATATCACTGACATGCGTAGCTACAATCCCTGACTGCCGAACATCAAAGAGCTCTTGATTTCCTCTTACTGAGCATGTTAATTGGTGCTTGATTGATAACTGCAGTTCACAGGCGATGCCATGTGTCATCTAAACTGTTCCAGGGTGTCTTTTTGGAATCAGTGGAAGAAGAATCACTGGCGGGCCCAGTAAAAAATTGCAAGTGTACACACTTGCAAATAAGCTGTCACACATTACAAATGAGATTACCTTTCTCAGTGTGCCCTGGAACTTTGAGATGAGGGGGTGCAGGGGAAAGACACTAAAATAGCTCAAATCGTTTGGTTTTTATCAGCGCGCTCGATCTGCAAGTGCTGTTTATGCTTCCTCAATGCACGTTGGGGAAAAAAAAGTTTATTCACAGCTTGGAGCACAATGTAATCAGTTGCAGCATAGTAAGAATTATCGGTTAAAAGATAGGGTTCAGAATGAACCATTCCTTTTTTACATTTGGCTTCTAAAAATAATGACGAGCTTTAATTTCTTGCATATGTTTTCACTAAACTTGCTCATAGAAACTAATCAGAAATTATATCATCCCTTCATTCATAAGAGATAAAAACAACAATGTCTGAATGTGTTGGCATGTGCAAATACATGACACGCACAGTGTCAGTGTTGTGAATGATAACGCTGTCATACTGTATGAGAACAGAATCCAGGGTGAAAAAGCAGTTATTGTATTTGCATTCAATCGTGAGTATGCAAACTAATTGTCTAGTTTGCATAGAAAAGATCACTGAGGTCAGGTGAAGCCCACATGAAGCAAGAGCTTTGTTGGACATCTGAGAGTGGCGTGCATTTGTCAAACATATGAAGTGTTTTGAACTTTGATAAATGAGAGGCAGCAGAACAATTCCAAATTCAAGTGGAGCCGAGGATAAGGAGTGAGCTGAATCATTTTATACTAGAACATGTTCATCCAACATTCAAATATTTATCAGGAATTTCACTAAAAATGTGAAACTTCTTTTTTAACTAACTTAATTAAAGGTGCTTAAGATAGCTGTCACCACAGGCCTTTTCAGAGTTACATTGTGACTTATTCCACTAACTAAGCTTATGTGGAATAGATACACTATATCTAGCAGAGCCATGTTAATGTAACACATTACCCCAGTGCTTTTCCTGACATTTAACACTCTGTGTCCTAATTCTATACTATATGTTCATTTTAAGCTGGTTTTGAGAACGTTTAGCCATGTTTCAAAAATAAGTCTAAAGAAAAAATTATGCATAGCCCTACCTAAAAATATTAATTTTTTTAGTTTGCTGGTCTTCCAGGCAATGTAATATCGGAGCAAATAAAACTGCAAAAAAGTATTAAATAAACTGTGGATGGTGAAGGCACAGCCTCACAATTTGAAAACAAACAAAACAGTGCTAAAGCTTCTCTAATCACTACCTAGTGTACACAGTGGGTTTAATGACTGTAATGTAAGGGGATGCTTGTAACAACAAACCCACAGAAAATGATTGTGGTACTGCAGTTTCTTCTGGGTCATTGTTTTGGTTTTATGGCCCGCAACTTTACTGTTGTGATACTTGTTTCAAGTTGCAACAAGAAGTTGTTTGTAGTGAAGATGCTCTAATAAACCCAATGTATGCTACCAATTCTTCACCAGAACACAAAAAGGAGAAATTCCATATAACATTGGAGGCAGAGCCCAGTTTACTCCTGTGAAAGCTGCTCAATGGCGCATGAACCCTAAAAAGTTTGACTTGCCACATACAGTATATGTAAAAAAGATTAATCATAGAACTAGATTCTGGACCCAAAGATTTTGCCTTTTCAGACCGAGAAATGCCTGTGTGGTGCACACCCAACAAAACTTTTCTTTACTTCTTGATATGGTAGCCTAGAGCCCACTGAGTATGCACAGTGGTGTTTGTCCCGCTGGCCTCGTCTGTGACTTCCTTGTTCAGCTCATTTACATTGTGATGATTTCAGAGATTTTCAAAATGCTTTTCTTGGCTTGATGAAAGAACAAACAAAAAACATGGATGAAAAATGCATAATATAAAGACTCATAACTGACACTGTTTGCAATTAAAGGCCACAAACTTATCAATCACCCCTCTTAATTAGGACACGGTCATGACTCTGGTGATGGAGTCACTGGAACTGTGCTTTCCAATCTAAAGTGTACAGTACTGGACAAAAACATGAGCTAAGCTCTTTTTTTTATCATATTTTGCGCAATTACTTTTTGTTTTAGTGAATAAAGGAAAAAATAAAATATAACAATAAAATATAAAAACATGTGGTGTGTGTCTCTGTTAACATGTTTGACATTTTTTGCAGGTCTTTTCTGGGGTTAAAATAAAGCAATTTTTTTTAAAGATGAGACAATTCAATGTTGATTTTTACTGTTTTTCATGTGTGCAGGATTTTAAGAGAATGAACAGACCAAAACGTCAGGCTTATTGACTTACACTGAGCCTAAGTCCTGGACTTTGTGCCAAAACCTTATTCACCTCTGTGATCTCTGTGTACCCACTGTGTCTGAAGAGTGAAGCTGTTATTTTTGTTTCAAAATGTCTTTAAAATGTCTACATTTCATGAATTGTGATTGAGAATTGAATTGAAATCAAAATCACCCTGGAGTGATGAGTAACATGAGTAACAAGATCAGGAGACAAATTCATCCCAGAATGCCTCGCCACCACCAAACACAGAGGAGGTGGAATTATGGTATGGGGGAAGTTTTCTGCATCTGGTATTGGCGAGATGGTGTGATGCAAAAGTCCGTTCATGTGGAAGAGAAACAAAAGATACTACAAAGAGGGTTGCTTCCAAGTATGAACAAGTTATGTAGAAGAAATGAAAGACAGGATGCAGTTTTTCAACAAGATAATGCTCAAGCACAACACACAAAACAACACAGTCATGGTTTGAGTGTCATTCTCTGTCAATGATGTTTAAGCCTGGTCAGTCACCAGATCTTAACCCCATAGAGAACATATGGACACAGACAATATCAAGGCCAGACTGGTGTAGAAGATTTGGGGGCACTGACCAGTTGTGTGAAGCAGTCAGGGATGAAGGAAGAGCATTGATGCAGCAAACTGTAAAAGGCTGTCAGACAGCAAACAGCTGTTTTCTGAATAAAAGCAAGGGAGAAGCTCTCCCCTGTACACAGACAATGCTACACTATTGTGTAATATTGTCACTTATTTCACTTGTATTTGTTCAAATAAAAGAGCATTATAAAAAAATATGACAAATTGTGTTTGTGTGTTTTTGCCCAAGAATGTGTTCCAAATGTGATTATTTATACTTTTATACTGTCATACTCTACTGTAACATGATCATATGATGGTGGCAGACTGGTGTGACAACTGATAAATACTCATTCTAGCCAGTCAGTCTGCAGTAAGTGTTCAATCTATGGCTATCCCCTAATTAAAGCCCATCATCAGTTAGTCAACTTCTTGAATCTCTATCATTTTATAGAAAAGACCGTGATTAGAGATCTATTGTTCACACTACCAGTGTCCTGTTTGCTTGCATGCATGTTTTTTTGGGTGGTTTTAACATTTAAGTCAGAATTACTTTCACTATTGTCTGTTATTACATCTAATACTTGAATATATGAAAAGTAGTATTCAAATATTCACTTTAAACAGAAATTCATTCATGACAGCATTAGAGCACTGCTGCATGCAACACAATGTGTGAATTTGAATGTTAAAATTACATCATGTGGTCGTTCACACTTTATTGTGTAAGTGCTCTACGAATGTTACAACTGAAACTCTGATGCCTCCTTTTTAGCCGGCAACTTGACATTTCAAATCCTCTTGTCCTTTTTATGTGTTTTCAGCAGGAAAAATACCCTTTCTTATAAAAGAGGCTCTGTAATATAAGTGTCAGTCATAGAAAAACAGCATAACACACAGCAAAAGACATCAGCCTTCACTAACAATGATATCTGCATTACCATGAAATGGAAATTAGTAGTTCAGAATAACCTCTCTAATAATTCCCTGTTCTTGGACACTGGTGCGTACATTACACCCATAAAATATATATTTCAGTGTCATAGGCCTATGTGACATGACTCAGATTGCTTTATTATGGCATGATCAGAGGCATGTTGGCATGTTGATTAAGTTATATGTTAATTTGTCAGTCCATAGTTTGAGGTGGAGTTGTCATACATTACACGTGTCTCCTTTATATGCTATAGTTTTTTTCAGTGTGTAGACATTTAGGTAGGATATTTATTGCACAAACAAGAAATATAACTGTTGATATGTTTCAGATGAGAAATTATTTATCAACCTCTATCTTGACGGTGTCTTATTATGGCAGAGTCATGTGGTTTAATTAAGCGTTGTTAGAGACGGGAAAAATCGTCTCTAAAATACTAAATGTATGATGCATTTTTCTCATTTCCATACACCCTGTCATAAATAGGAGCTGACGGAGGTGTCCCGGGTGCTCCGTGGTGTTTTGGCTGGGTGACACCGCTGGCCTGCTGCCTTACATGGGCAAACTTCTGAACTGACTGAGACGGCTGGAATTTCACAGCGTGACGTCACTGCCTACAACTCTCCCAGAATTTGGATCAAGAAGTTTCACTTTTTTGGTGGGATTTGAACCTCTCTTATATTTCATACACAACGAGGTAAGCGAAACTACCAAACACTCTGCTAGCACTTTAACATATCTGTGATTATCAGGCTGTTAAAAGTGGAATTTAAGTTGTGACTGATAAGTCATTGTTGGAGCAGCTCGTCTTCAATTTGTTCGGCCTTGTTAGGTATGATATGGATTTTACTGTAGTTCACAACGAGGGCGTGGACTCAACGTTAGACTTACTGCTACTTGTGTTACATGACGATACCAACAATGCTAACTTGTCGCTAGCTAATTAGCTAATGCCGAGCCTGGCCCAGTCATGAATGGGAAATATAAGACATTTTGAACCGTCAGGTTTTGCTAAAAGGGTCGCTGGGCGTCTCTGGCGTGTCTGTTTTTAGCCTAGTGGTCTGCTGCTGAGCAATGCGGAAGAAAGGCAGACTGTCACCGCAGAAACACGACAGCCCCTATCTGTGAGGAAATATGTCGCTGAATTTCACATTAGCTCTCACAAGTGCCCATTTACCAAAGTGTCCCATTACAGGAACAACTGCTAGCCAAGAAAGTTAGCGTTTAGCTAGGTTTGGTGGCGTCGTCAAAGATTATGACGTTGTCCTCTTAAATGAACCGACGCACTTGTTTACCACTGTCTTTTCGCCACGTTACTTTAAGTAGTGTTGATAACAGTACTTTTGTATTAACTTGGGGTAAGGATATGTTCCTGCTCAGTATTCAGACTCCGTATCCATTAGGCTTCACAAATAACGATATGACTTATAGCACATACATATATAACTTGTGTTTGTTGCAACATAACCTATACAAATGTAGTATTAACATAACTGTGCAGGTTTACAGTATAATTTTAGCTCAGAAATGCACACACAGGCCAAGTGGGGTTCCGCCCAAAGTTTGAGTCCCAATTTAAAGAATCTGCAGGTGACACTTCATAAAACCTAGACAACCGGTTCATTGATTTGCATCTGTATAACTGATGATGCTTTTAATACCAGATTCTATCAAGATGTTGTGCAGGTAAACAAGGCAGAACAGAGCCATGCAATGTATGGTCTTGACCACTTACCATGCATCAAATAATTACCAAAGACAGATCTGATTGAAGTGACTCTTCCTCCTTGAGATTTAAAGTGTTATTCGTGTTGAATATTGTAGAAGACTTTCTATCCGAGCACATTGTCTGCACCGTTCATGACATCTTCACAGGAGCAGCTACTCACAAAAGGACTAACAACAATGAAACCAAACTAACCCCATTCCTTTCTAGGTATTCCACACACCTCTACACACACAGACATTACACACTTTGTGTGTAAAGTTACTGCATAAAAAAGAAGGGTGTTCCTCTCACAATGTTTCTGCATGCATCATATGTTCTGTAGATTTGTGTTCATGTATGTGCATCTCATATCATTCTTCTAAAGCTTTACATGGGTCATAGTTTGATGCAGATTACTAACTGACTACCTGCCTGAACAGCTTTAACCTCATCAATGGTCTACATCCTTTGTGAGTGAAAGAAGAGCTTTGGTCCTAACAGTGGACCAAAGACAGTGTCCTGTCATAAAATGTAGCTACTAACATGAAAAATAAGGCTCATTTTCTGTTTTTAAAAGACTGAATTCTAAGTGTGTCTTGTTGGATTTCAAATCAATAATACCAAGGTCTTCTGAGAGTGCTGTCATCAAACCGAATACATCTGCGTCTCTCAGACACGTTTTCACTCCGACAACATTAAACAGAACCGTCTTGAAAAGTCTGTGGTTAAAAGAGCTCGTTTGACAGCGTTGATGATGTTAAAGTTAAAAGATGAGTGCTTCAGCTGCCTTCGAGCCCAAACCCCCCTGGTACGTTTAGTCAAGTTATTCTACTGTTTGTGTTTCTTGACATATTTTAATGAGGATGCTCTTTTTTGGAAGGAACAGCAGCCGTCTCCCAGACTGAAAATGCACACCTAGTAGAGTAGAGCTTGATGTCAGGACAGCAGGCTTTCAGTGTGAGAGTTATCACAACTCAGTGTGCATCTCTGTGATATATGCTAAGTGTGGTCTATTGCTACATTTCATATATTAATATTAAATTTGATCATCCAATTTTCCAAACAAAGATATATCTGGGAGTCTTTGACAGATGCTCATTTTAAGACACTTCATGCTATGATGAAGGTATTTCCAGAATATTTGAAGACTATCCAAACATCTGGATGGAATAATATTCCATCTACTTTATGATGAGAAAAAAAAGAAGATTTTTGACCTGTTTTTGAGCCTCATTTTCATAATCTAAACAAAGATGGTTGCCAGTAAAGATATGTCTCCTTTGTATATTTTGAACCAAAGTAAAAGTGTTGGTTTACTGTGTATTGATGCTTCTTTCAGATATTTATATTGTTAAATAATGTTTTAATATTTTTCTTGTGATTTACGAAAATAATAAGCACATATGTCATTTGCATCTACCTGTATTAAGAAATACAGTCACAATTTGAGCAATTAGATAAAGTTATTTTAATATGCAACAGGCAACACATTTGTTTAATCCATATGGTTAGGAGACTCCAAGAAGTCTGGATGTTGATGAATGATTTTTGAAAGATTTGTGGGTTGTTATTTTTTTGGGAAAACTGGATGTTTATGTTTGTGAGTTGAATCTAATGATGAGAGACAAAGATGGAAGCCACCGAAGCCTCATGTTGGGCTAGTTTATACTATATTTATGTGTTTCTCAGGCAGTCATACTCTTACATACCTTATTTGTCCATTGGTAGTGCAACAGCCTTAAATGGGAGAGTGGGAGGTCAAAATCTGAGACTTAGAAACTGATCCAAGACTCTTCAGCACGTCCAGCTAATAATGTTTTATTACGTAATACAAATACGACCAATATGATTTCTTTTCAGCACTGACAAAAATGAGTAGTAATAAATAATCACTGGAACTGATACATTTGCAGTAAAAATGTTGGTATCAAAGTTTAGAATAACCAGTGATTGAATGTACAGTAACAGTGTGCAATTCACTCAAGTACTATACCTACGTATAATTTTGAGGCACTTGTTCTTTGTGTGAATATTTCCATTTTCTGCTACTTTATACTTCAACTCCAGTAAGTTTTGAAGGCTGATATTGTACTTTTTACTGAACTATATTCATTTGATCATTTTAATTACTAGTGACTTTGCATATTTAGATTATTACAAACATAAGAAGAAGAAGCTTTATTTAGTCACATACATTTATATGCAGTACAATGTAGTGAAACTTGTTCTCTGCATTTGACCCATCCCTGAGGAGCAGTGGGCAGCCCAGTGCCCAGGGAGCAGTGGGGGTTCAGTATCTTGCTCATGTAGACTTGGGGAACTGGGGATCGAACCACCGACCTTCTGATAATATATATACTACTACTATTAAAACAATTTTTTGAAAATAATTTTTATTGGCAATCAGACAGATATACTGATAATTGTAACAATGCTGAATATCAAGTTCATTAATCTGCCATGGTGATAAGTGGAGTATCCCTATTTAGATAGATAAAGAAACCAAAATATGCATACAACACAGAGAGAGTTCTGTCTTGTTATAGTGAAAAATGAACAAAGTTTATATTTGATTAGGTAATGACACAATCAAGCATGAGCAGACTTACATGCAGGGCATAGCAAGGACATGTCAGGGCCTGCTTAACATTTGTGCTGACATGCACAGCAACACTTGTCTGTGTTTTACTTCAATCTGCGCAGATTACAAAAAAGTCCAACATGTGCATAATTCCTACATGACTCCATCACAACCACACCATATTCCTCAGGGACTTTTTTGTGAATCTGTAATGAATAAATGAAATATAGGAGTTCATCCTTATACTGGCACTCATTGCGCCTGGGTGCTCAAAGTACTGCAGGGACTTGACATGTACAGTACTCACTTAATGTGAGACTCCCTCCTTACTTTCTGAGATGATATGCATTCTGATTCTTTAAAAAAGATCTGTTATTGTGTCTGAACACACCAACTCATAGCTATCACCGTCCTCAAGGTCTATAGTAGATTTTGTGGCATTAAAAATAACAAGAGAGGAAGATGAACATCAACTAATTCTGCTAAACTGGTGCTTGTCAAACACTTTCCATGAGTGTTGTCTCACAGTGTGTCCCTTTGCCCTATGCTATTACTATCACCAAGAAGTCTTCATCTCCTGTTGTTGGTGTCTTTGATGCAAGTTTCTCTGGAAAGCAACAAAAAGAGGGGTATTTGACATGACATTATATCTTCTAACAACTGACATAAGTATTAGACACAAACTCAATCAATCAAAAATCAAACTAAACTAAAACAAACTGAAAGAGCTTATCAATTCTATGATAATCAACCTACCAAGTAATTGGTTTAAGTGACTTATCAGCCAAAAATACAAAACATCTGCACATCACAGCTTCTCAAATATGAAGATTTGCTGGGTCTGCATGACAAAATAAACTTTGTTTAGGGTAAAGCATGGGTCAGACAAGAACACTTAAAAGATTCTGGTCCAGATCTTGATGGAGGGGAGGATCAAGGAACGTTTTATGACTTTCCTTTGCATTCTTACATGGGGCATTTATTTTACATTTTTTCTGCCTAATTCCCCAGAAATATATCCATAAATTGTGATGTAAAAATCACACATTTATGGTGAGTGTGTGTATGGTTTGGTGTAGATCCACATAATAATCCAGATCTGCTGGATCAAAATGTGTTTAAATGTCTGATCTTTATTTACTGAGTGCCATTGCAGTTATCACCTGACCTGCATGTTCACAATAACACCTGAATGATGTGAAACATAAAGGTGTGTAAGATATCAAACATGAAATAATTATAATTAGGTAAGTATTAATTAGAATAATAGATTGTTGATCATTGTATTACTGCTGCTACTACACTAAAAGATTTGATAATAGTTTTAATCAAAAGGTTGACCAATGTCCTTCATATTAGGTTTGATTTTTGTCTTCGTTCTGATCACTAAATGATTGTAACGCTTGTGAAATATTTTCTGATGTGTCACTTGTAGTGTCAGCATCATTTTCCATGGACTGTATCATTGCATTGAAATATGACTCCAACACGCTGTCATAGGTGCCTGGTGAGAAATGGCAGACTAAATTTCAAACAAACAACTTAGACTCAGGTTCATGCAGGATTTATAACAGCCTGTCCATAGTTTGTCTTTTACCTGATTAATGACATGGTCTTGGAAACAAATACCTGTGAGTTGACAGGACCACTGTACTGTGTTGGTGAGGCCCTGCTCATCACAATTATAGCTATGTAATCCATTTGAGTGATACAGAGTTGTCTCTATTTCTCAATCTCAACAGATTTCAACATACAGTGAAGAGCATCGCTTCAACCGTTCCCCAGAGTTCTCACAGACCTAGAGAGGAGGAAAGGTAAGATAGAATTTGCTTTACTTTGCTGTATTGTAATTTTTCATACATATACTTTATATACTTTTATTCGTGTGACATGCTGTGCATGTGACAGGGAGACTGTTGATACCTTTGGTTGATGCTCAACAAACCAACTGTCAGGAATTTTATCTTGGTTTATTATAAACCGGTAACCATTTCATCCCTAGTTGGGGCTTAAGATAGCTTGAAAATCAAAAAAATTCACGAGGTGTGAAGTTGAGCTCATCAAACCTCTGTAGCCTGCTCCTCATCTCTGCTTAAATGAACTGCCAGTGGTCGAGTTGCATGGTGGGTAACAAATGAAAAGAAGAATGAATTGAACAATAAGAAAATAACTATGTTTTTGATCCATCAGTTTTGATACTGTTTAAAAGTAATGCTTGTGCAGATTGTGCATGTGCATCCAGAGAACACATAGCATGTGGTGTCAACATGTATCCGCTTTAGCTATAGTTGTAAAAAGGACCTGCTATCAAGCAATGGATATGTCTTGTATTCAAGCCTTTAGATCATCTTCTTACTTATAAGGCTATTATTTCTGCACTGACAATGCAGCCACGTTCTGATTTGTAGCTGTCTCTTCAATTTCTTTATTTAAAGTGCCAGGCAAATGTTGCATTATAGTCATGTCAAAGTTGCATTAATTATTATATTCATATTTAGACTGTTTGAGATTGCTACATATTAGAACACACCATATTCAGGATTTAAGGAATTAGAGAAAGTTGTCAAGAAAGCGGAGATTGTATTTAAAATAAAAATACATTAATTATTTTTAAGAATTTGTAAACGTGAGAGTTTCTGTCATTGGATGTCGTCTGTTCCTTTGGGATTCGGATGAAGTGGGTTGTGCTGTTTGAGGAAACGAGGACTTTCGAGCCAAATTGCTCTTCAAAACAATAATTCCATTCCAGGGAGGACGGTGTAATGTTCTTTCTTAGCGGCTTTTAATATTACCGTGATCTCTGCTGACCCACACCACTCATGGGGAGTAATCAGACTTTAATCAGGCATCTTTAATCACTTCAAGACAATCTGTGTGACAAGATAGCTTCTCATAGTAAATGGGCTATTTGCCTTCTAATCTGCTCCTGGTCACCTGAACAGAGAAAGTAAATTATTTCTATAATAACCTTCATTTTTTCAATTGATAGAAATTCCTATGTACAGTTTTAAGCTAACTCCTCTACATTCTGACTGTCTGTCCATACAAACGGAGCTTGCACGGCAGGCTCATAGTGTTAGCCATCTTAGGTCACAGTAAACTCAAACGGATTGTGAAAAGTTCTCCACAATCAACATTATTTTTCTTAGTGAAAGGTATGCACCACAGAACTGGCTCTGTTGAGTGACTGGCTCACAGAGTATGGCATTCCAAGTTAAAAGCAAACCAAACTGATATTGCCCTCAATACTGTCTTCATATTTTCTCCATATTTGGAAATGTTTACCTCCTCATGATGGTTGACAGAGGTTGGATGAGGGAATGTGAGTCATTTCAGCTGCAGAAGGCTTTCTAGGGGTGAGAGGAGACATCCAAGTGACTGCCATTTAGTGAAGCTAGCAGTTTTCTCAGTGCTTCAGTGATTCAACAAGAATCTGTGAGTATGTTGATTTTATTTTGTTCACATGCTATATTTTAGTTTAATGGTAGCAATTTGTCATTGCCAAAATATTTATGCACATTGTAATAATATGATATAATGATATGATGATTTAATCAGTTAAAAGAAGCTAAATGATTGATTCTTCCATGTCTTTTGTTGCATTGTCCAAAATCCTGTATGTACAGTACATACTGCTTGTGGGGAACTGGTGCTGCTGTTTGTCACTGCGTCCTTGAAAGTTTGAGAGTTTTAAAGGTGATGCTGTTGCTATTTCCTTGCACAAGACACAACACGATGTTCCTGTGTGTCTCTCCAAGTATGGAATGGACAGGAAACTGATATTTACTGCTCACTAACTCACCAGATATTTTGGGAAAGTCTTTGTAAAGGTTTGACTAACTCAACACCGCGGTGAGAAATTCTTTGACCATGAGACTGACCTTCGGTACGTCTGTCAATAAGACGAGGAGTTTAGAGATAAAAGTGAATAGTTCTGAAGTCTGTTGTGTCTGACAAATTGAAGGGATGTTGTTGGATAGAAATTGTTAAATATCCCAGTGTGTTTTCCTGTTGCTGGCTTGTGGTTGTGGTTGAATAATTCTGACAAACATCAACTGGAAGTGATATCTACAATGCAAGAGGTCTGACGTTTCCCCTGGCTCTTACATTCACACTTCAAACATGTAGGCTGGTGGGATTATCTCATTACTTTGTCTTTAAGTTATGCTGTGACTATCAACATTCAACCTCAAAACTAGTTTGCCTTTAAATACTGCTCTTGGATACTGTATTTGTTTGCTTTCACATTAATTACCTACTATTAAGCTACTGTAAGCCATTTATCTCTACATAAAAGGACATCTAAACCATATTTTCAGCCACTCTTCACCATTTTTCCTACAATTTTCATTGCACTACTAACCAGTAGTACCAACCAAAAACTAAACCAATACCCAGACATTATCTTCGGCATTGCGTTTTGATATTGTCATTTATTTTCCTTTATACTTGTTGTTTTTCTGGGAACACAGCTCTTCAGCCCAGTCTACCAACACCGATGAAGACTTAAAACATACATCCATAGCATGTCTTTTTAAAATCATTTTTATTTTTACTCTGCAAAGGGTGATTTTAAACTTAAAACTATTATGGTGACCAAATGATTTTGGGCTGTTCTAGTGTAGACAGGCAGCCGTTGATGGTTTTGAGTGAAATGAATTTGGCACTGACATTCATGTCCCCTTGAGATGATGATCCCACAGTTTGCATGGCTCTAGACTTTTGCTTTTGTGATGTGCTCCAACCACTGACTGCTTTTGAAATTAAATTTGGTATCCATTGGCCTTAAAGTGAAGCTACAGCTTTTGGAGATTGAAATGGAACATATTAAAACTATCATGCTTGGTCTTGCATGTACGTTTACATGTTACTAATTGCAGCAAATGTTGGCAAAGATATAGCAGTGCAACTAACTTCACTGAGCCTGTTCAGATCTATGACTTCTTGACTCCTTTCTACTTGTGGCACACATTGCCTGCAAGGCTGTAATGCTTTATTGGGAAAGAGATTGGAGGGAGGTAGTAAGGAGGAGTTCTGTTAGAGCTGACTCTTACAATTAAAACGATTCTCATTCTGTAGCTGATTTGACAAACTATGTTAGAGACTTTGTATAATATGACACAAGATTTACATTAATCATAGATATTGAACCATTACAGCTACTAAGCTAAGTCATTAGAAATTTTATTCACAACCAGTATCAAGAATGTTGCACTGAGAAGTTTCTTAACAAGCACATTAACAACAAGAGGGCTGTGAGATAGCTCTGTGGCTCTGCTAGTTTGATAAGCTGTGAAAGACACCGATCGTTGCTTACATCAGTCTCTGGTGACATCTCCAGCACCCTTAAACTGATTTAATCTTGTCTCACTCTACTTTGCGGTCCTTAATTTCAAGACGTTGGCATCCCTCAGATTGGGAGAGATTGTATGTTTTCAAGACAAGTCTTCCAAATGAATCTTGTCAACAAATTAAGAGACGATTAACAAGAGCAATTACACTGAGGATCCGACTGAGCTGGGGATATCAAGCTAAAGTGGAGGAGATTATCTTTCTTATTAAGGAGAATTACTTTAAGAGTTTGATTGCTTTCTGTTTTTGTGTTTAATTCTTGATTACTCTACACTAAGGGTACCTTCTAATTTTTGCTAAACTGTTGAGATTTATAGTGTAGATTGTTTTCAACAACCATCACCTACCATTGTGGTACCAACAATGATGGAAAATGATGAACAATTAGAGCTTTGAAATTTTTCTGGTTATTTGTTATTAAAATGCAGAAGTAAAAGGTACAAAGTACTTCCACACAAGCATATAATGTCTAGTGATCAAGCTTATTGTGGTCAATGTAAAGATCACAATTACTTTGAGAAAAACTCACTTGCCGTTGATTTCTTTGAATTGTAAAACTAATTAATAATAACAATAATAATAATAATAATAATAATAATAATGATGTGCACATCATATTTTTGGTCTGGTTCTGAAGATGTTGCTTGGTGCTCACCTTTTGCACTGCATGAAGCTGACATGTTTTAGGTCACAGTCATCACTTGCAGCCACTTGAATTTGAATGGCAGGTAATAGCTTCCATATTTTCAACAGTCTCTTGCCTCCATACAGACCATCTAATATTGGGAAAGTTCCCTCATTTAACAAAGGCAATGCTATTCTCACCACATATCTTCTTTAATTGTTCTGTTCTTTTTGTAACCCCTTTCTGTAAATAAAAGCTTAGTAACTTTACAGTGGAGCAAGTAAATGTCTGGCAGTGTGGGACCATGCAATCAGCTGACTTAATGCAGTTTTCAACGATGTGGGTGGTATACAGAATATGCACAAGGGAACCCCTATCGCCAGCATCTAATGCAATTAGGGAATGACCCCGATGTAAACTCCAACGCTGACTGCAGCTCCGTCTGTACAGACCGAAACAATACCGATACCGACCAATACGAGACTTAAAATTTAAAATTTCTTTCCCTTTCCTCCGTTCATGGTCACCAACACTTTTGTGACCAGTGTTAAACTGTAATCTGCAACATTGTCCTAATGACAGTGAAGCGGTTGTCTGCCAGAAGCCACATTTTCTCTGTGTCCCTCTCCTTTAGGATCAGATACCACTAAATGATTAATCTCAGATTAAGCAAAAGCTAAAGGCTAATGGGACACTTTACATTAATTTACTCAGCATGGAGTGACAGATGCCGGCCTCTAAAAACAGTCAAATTACTGAGGCGTTTTGTTTGCTAAACACAGAGCCATTAATAATGTGCCAAAACATAAAAAGTGCAAACCGCATAAATCAGATTAGAATAATGAAAGGATGAAAGATGTCTGTGGACATGCTTAGTGCGACAATTTAAACAGTTTTACTTTTGAATGTCAAAAACAGGCAGGAAAACCAATCAGAGTCACTAAATGGTATCAATCATTGTGGGTGACCGACAAATTCAAAGATGCCTCTTCATTAAATTTTTAGATAAAATCTTTTCACATCAACATTTTCCTTCTACCAGAGGTGTTTAATGATTTAGCTTATTATAACTCTAAACTATTGAAAGTAGCTTTAGGTCAAAAGTCTTCATTATACAAATGATGTGTTCACATTTTATTTCACCTTTGACAGAAAAGACTGTGAAGAGAGCTGGCTATGTGCTTGGTCCAGGTGAAGAGCTCATTAGACTGTAAATTATTATACTATATGAGCTATAATTGGATATCAGCTACTACCAGGGACAGTTTAGGGGTTAAAAAGAATGTAAATGACCCTTTAAAACCGGTGTTTTCCCTCTGGAGTAATTCAAAAATCATTTTGAATTGAACCTTTAAACTTGCAGTTATTTCTCTCGATCTTGTGAGAAAGAATTGAAGAAAAGGAACCTAGGCTTGGGATGCCCGACGAATGTAAACGATTTTATGTCAGTAAAAACTGACATTTCACGGTATCGGTTTTGGACAAGCTGGTGTATAATTTCAGAGCTTTGTGTGTGTGTGTTTGATATTTTTAAGGTAGTGATTAATTGAGTAAGAAGAGCTCTGATTCTCTGCTTCATCAGGCAAAACACTTTTTATTCTTCCACAATCGTATTGGATCATTGTAGCTGTGGGTTGCTTGTGTCAGCAACATCACTCTTTGAAAGACCAATTTCAATTGAGCGGTATTTATCAGTCTACTGGCACACTATACGTAGGAATATTCCAAGTGGCTCATTGGCAGGACTAATGGCCAAAAAGTCCCTTGTGGTCAAGGAATGCAATTACCTACTGACCCCAAATCATTCAGAGTTACACCTAAGACTGAATTTTCTCATAACCTCACACTTACCCCTCAGCTGCAAAAACTGCAAGGATTTACATGTTTTCTTTATTTTGTCTTGGGGTTTTGAACCGATGGTCAAACAAAACAATTCAAATATGTCATCTTGGTAGTCATTCTAGGCCTTTTATTGACTGTATCCATAATCATTCCCTAACCTTAAGAATACTCCACTGAGGTGGCATTGCTCCTCTCTAACATTGTCCGACTCAAGGTGGACAGTTTAAAAAAAACAACTATGAAAATGGATGCAGCAGAACTAGAGAGAACTATTTTTCCTTATTGAAGTGTAGTTTATTAAGTATATATGTAGAAAGAGGTGGATGAGACTTCTACATGCAGTTTGATTGTCACAGCATGAAGGGAAAAGCTGCTTTGTGTCTCTGATATGCATTTACTTTCACTGTTCTCATGTCATATCTAAATACACAGGAGGTTAAAGGTCATGGTCTAGGTCTTAGTGAGTTGCCCCAGAATCAGTTTCATCAATGGATTATCCAGTTGTATATGATGTTGCGTGCATTGTGGATCATGTACCACAGTGCAGCCACTCTAAGCACTGACACACTGCCTATACATGGCTTGCTTGCCATTTGAGCTCCCTGCTTGCTTTTTTAGGTCTCTGGCTGCAGTTTAAGCTGAGGTTGAGAAGGACCTTACATGTCAGGTTTGAGGTCACCTGTCAATAGTGGACAGATCCAGTACATTAGATGTGTTCCCCAATCTCTTAAATCCCTCCACAAGCCCAACTTTCATTTGTTATAGAAGCATCAAATTAGGAAGAAACAAAGTAAAGCCCTAGATGTGTTTTGCCACCTTTGAGCGATTGATTGTATATTTAAAAAGACAGCAGCAACATGATAGGCTGACAGTGAAGGGGTGTCGCTGAGCTATTGGATAGATGTGACCGGCTGGTGAGAACAGCTGATAACAATTGATGCCCATACTGTGATAGCAGGAAAATAAGATTGAGTGTGCATGAGAGGTGTGAATAACAGAACGGTATGAGAAATAAAGTATAGCCCAAGTGTGCAAAGGTCTTCCTGACTGAAATTACGCTAGAGCTTCATTTATCTACTGATAGAAAATTTGGCTATTTGTACTCAGTCTGGAAAAGCTTTGGGATTTTTCTGTGTCTGTCTGAATCTGTCTGAAGGGAAATCATTTCAGGACTCGTTACTCAACAAAGAAAAACATTCAAGTATTTTGTTTTTTGAGCTTATTGTGGTGAAATTTATTCCACTCTACATTTCCTGAATGTACTGACTGAAAGGTTAATGCAAGGACTTGAAGTCAGGTTGCGTATTTATTACAAAGGATCTGTATTTTGAATTCTAGTGGTTGGAGATGAAAATTACAAGACAATGGTTCTTCAGAGAATTTTTCACCCATGGTGAAACTATGTGTATTTACATCTGCAAGAGGTATTATAAAAAATTCAAACTGGGCCTGTGACAGTCACACTGCTGCATTCAGCCTGGGAGCCTCCTCACCTTCCAAGTGAGAGTCGGCTGTATTCCTGGTCCAGGAAGGTCCGCGAAGCGCTCATGAATGGTTCACAGGTCAGGTATAAATCAAATGAACCACTCACTTTCTGTCAAGGTTATTTCCTGCACTCCAGTCTGCCCTCAGGCATATTCCTGTAAGCCCAATAGTACTGAACTGTTCATGCTTAGAAAAGGTAACATGCTCTGCAATGCTTTCAAGAAGTGTTTATAAATACACCATAAAGGACAGGGAAAAGGCCAAGGTGTTTTCAGGGATATGTATTTTTCATTGGTTTGGACTCCCTTTTCAGGCTGTGAACATTAAGGCCCAATCAAACTGTCCTTTGTAAGAGCACTTAGAAAGCATGTGTACACAGAGGGAATGGTACCACCACTGTTCTGCTCTGGTATGACTGTACAAGAATAATCTTTAGGTCAGCTGTTGAAAAAAAGGCATCATGAGTATTCAAACACATCATCTATAAAAGCAGACTGATCCTCAGTGCAGCATGAAGACAGCGATGAGAGTTAGAAGATGAATGTGACGCATGTACACTTGTTTGCAGTCTCCTTCAGGCCCGTCCATAACCTGATAAATAAAGACCTTTTCAGGACCTAAATTACATTTCTTTGACAGATTAGGAGTCTTTAGAAATGTGTTAATGGTCTAATGCTCTTGGATGATCACTTCTGTCTGATAGCAAATTACTCTATCTGAATGTTAAATGGATTTGATGATTTGAGTTTTTCACTGTGTATTTTTCCCTGGTCTACAAGGCTGAAAATAGTTTAACCTTAGTTATCATAATGGATTTGGCGTTGAATGAAATTGGCTCATTTTATTTGACTATCAAAAAAATATGCCTGAACATTTCTGAGGTTTTGTGGTTTGACAGCAGTTCTTTATGAATAATGTTTTTAACTTGATTTATTCTAAATTTAAATACATCTGCCCATCTGCGGGGAATGTACAGCTAATTTAGTGCATACATGTTGTGGGACTCAGTCACTGGCACTTCAGAATCGGTTGTTTATCAGCAATGAACTTCAGCTGTAGCTTCAGGCTGAGAGCATTGGTGTCTCTTTAATTTATTTATTCAGTGTCATTACTGCTTTACAGACATGGCCAAGACTTTTTTTTGTCCTCTCTTGCTTGATTTGTGTAAGCCAGAGGTTTTCAAACAGTGCATGAACTAGAGCAACATCTGTGGCTACATCCATCTGAGTATGCTCTCATTTTAAAACCTAAGCCATCTCCAGGGTTTCCCCTACCATTGTACAGAAAAATCTATACATGTAAAAGAATTTTTTTTTTATATGCCACATATCGTCAAATATTCATTAATTCGAAAATAATCGTTTGCATTTGGGCGTTTTGCCTCCGTGCTGCGCTGTTCTTAAAAGCGCTGTGTTGGGGTGGATGGAGTGAATGATCTTGTCCTTACTTGTTGTGACTCTTTGTTCAACATGGTGGTTCTCTGATTAGGTCAACAAACCGGACAGGTAGCTGAATCCACTGAAGCGTGACACAGTGACAACAGAAGTTAACTAGTGGACTGCTGGTAGTTTAATGACATTCATCTCCAGACATCAGCTGACTAATAGCTCCTGTGTGGTTGCATGAGAGGCCGTCCATCATGATGTCAGCTGGTTCACGTGAGTTAATTAACAAGCTCGTTAGCTAACATGAATTCATCCATCCGATGCCAGGCTGGTAAACTTAAATGAAAGTTGAAATACTTTTCTTTCAATTCAGCTTGTGTAAAGGGTTTCGATGCATGTTAAAATGAGGTACCCCTATTTACCTTTATTTATATTGTAGGATTAACAGTGGAGGTGGTAACATTTACATATAAATATCATCTGAGCCTGTGTTTACTTTGTGCACTGACACAGACTAAAATGAAAGAAGACTGCAGCAGTCTGTAGCTCAGGTTTGGGAAAGGAAGTGAAAGAGGACAAGAGGAGACAGAAAGAAAGAAAGAAGGTGATGGGGTTGATGAGAGAGGAAGAGCAGGTACTGCCCACTGTGACCAGGATAGGATCATGCCCTGAACCCCACTAGCAAGCTCCGCTTTTGGACCTCGGTATGGTTACGATGTGTTTCTTTTATCTGCTGTAACTTCCTCCAGTGAAGTGAAGTGTGGTAGTGTGTAATAAATGAAGTTTATTGAGTCATTCTCTCCTTGTCATCACTTTGTTTTAAGTGTTTTACATGGAAATAAATTACCAAAAATTTGGTGTGCACGTATCAGCTCCGGGCCTAAAAATATTTCTTGGGGAAACATTGACTTGTATTAAGAGTAGATTTATGTGGAATCATGTGAACTCGAATGTAAACTGACCGCTGCTGTTTGCCTACTATTGCCTTACAGGTTCTGTGCTACTGTCAGCATTAGCAAATTTAGAAATTCTGCTTTAAACTTATGGGTTGGTTACGATTGGCGTTTGAGAGACAAACACAAGCACATGAGTCCATGTGACCTTTGCTCTCCACTGTTTCTTTGTCTGGTCTTTCTTGTCTTGATCCAGAGTGAGCTCAGAGACTCTAAGCATTGCTCTGATTATGGCTGTTTTAGCAGCTGCAGAAAGTCCGCCCATGGTGGTATAATACTTTTTGTATGAGGAGGGTTCTGGGAGTGAATATGTGTAACTGCCTGTTCAAGGGATGGAGTTGCTGAAAAATAATAATAGCACTCAGTAAATCTACCCTGGGTAAATAAAGGTATAAATAAAATATCCAAACCACATAACAATGGTGCACAATTTAAGATGATGGCACACATGCAAATAGGAAGTGAGGCATATTTCCTCAACACTTAATAAGGTCCCCAGTTAGCTGTTACTTTCTCAAACTTTTTGTGGGTAAATGGCACAATAGTTCTGGTACATGTAGACACTAGAAGTTTGGCCTTTATGGTGGAGCTAATAGAGGTTTTATAGGAGACTATACAGGTTTTACTCTTTTGTACATTTGGGCGAAAATAAGTCCCAACAAAGTGCTGACATGAGCTCGGAGAAGTATTCTGAATAAATGGGACGTCTGAAAAGGCATGTAGCTGTAGAGTTTTCTAATGTCACTTTTCAAAGCTTTGTCAACAACAAATTCCATTTCTTCTTTTGTATTTGTCTGACAGCTGAAGTCTAATTGGCATTTATCTAAAAACTGCAAAATATGAGAAAATGTGTTCTTCAGGGCTAGAGTGATTCAATTCAATGTCTTTCAGGCTATGGTGAAAAAGTGTCATGTATTCTTTAGTCTGACCACACATGTTAAATTCACAATTGGAAAACAGAGAAAAGCACTAAATCCTCTTATTTGACTTGTCAGAAACATTTCTAATGATCAAATCAACATTTCACTTTTAATTCTTACTCATACTTAGTGTTCATATTGTTTAACTAAAATTCCTTTTAATAATATTTGCACTTAAATGATATTTTCTGATGCAAAGTATCAGAAGACAAGCATTAAATAAACTCAGTAGCACACACTTTTTCACATTCACAAACAGCAGCATTCTCTTTCTGTGTAACTTATAGAATACATGGCTATTTGATGCTCACCACTAAAACTTTCAATTTAAAATGGAAAGTTGAGCAGTTTTTGAGGTAAACATGAAAATGACTCCGTGATTGCGGCTGCGTTTTGAATAGACTGTGTAGAGTGTCAGACTGCATGGAAAGACACCAAAATAGAGTTTGTTCATCAACAACATTTCCCCGGAGGAAAATGTCCCCAGCACCCTGGCTGCTGGTTACTTTTCCTCAGCGCCTCCACTCAGTGCCTCTGAAAATAGGGAGCATATGCTAGAACAAGGAACGCCACTTCAAGCAATACTTGTTCCTTAACATTAGCACAGCGTAAAGACACTGAAGCGAAGTTGAGAAAAGACTTAGTTGTCAGTTGTGTGTTCTCAAAACATTGTATTATACTTGCAAAAAAAGTGAGAAGGAGGAATGGATAACAATCCCAAACGCGCCCACAAGTAATTATGATGTGGGTACAAAGAGATTTTTGCCATTCTAAAGGGAGGAGGGGAGTGTAGGTGCATTAATTCCTATTCCTTCCTGCTTCCTCAACTTGGAAGTTCAGATTTAGAAAAATAGACCCCCCTCCCTCAAAAGAAAAGAAAAAACAAGAACTGTCACATTGACTGATGCCAGTCGAATGAAGCATCTGTGTTCCCACTACTGCTCCCTATAGTATATGCTGCACTGTGGCAATGTGGGAAACTGACAATGTCAATTTATCAGAACAAAAGAATTCCTCAGCAAGAGAAATACACATCTTTGGGCCCTGGAGACAAAAATCATTCCACCCCCACCCTTACCTGTATCTAAACAGAATGTAGGACATTCACAACACCAGAAATAGAAATTTCAGTCACAATTATCATTTTTGAATGTATCCCCTGCAGTCAAAAGTTAATGCTAACTTTCTTAAAGTAAACACCTGAGTGAAATAAGATAAATTAAACATCCGAACAACTGCTTAAACTTGATATTGGACAGTTTAAATACACAGATCTAGATCCATTCTGCCCTAAATGATTGCCTCTTTGTGAAAATTAATTTTATGTATTAGTTTTTTGCTCTTTTAATTTTGGAGCTGTGTAATAATGCTGTGTTTATTTTCAGGTGTCTGTTCCTGTTGTCCCCACCACTACTCAGTGTTAAAAATTTGGGTAAGTACTCAACCTAATTTTTCTCTCCTTTCCACAACAGTACATCACTGTTTATTTACAGACCAGAGCAGTCCCCATGGGTACTGCTGAATTTCCCTGCCTGTTTGTCAAATAACATTAATTTTCTTTTACCTGGCATTATTTCCCTTTAGACAATGTTCATATATATCTTACCCAACAAAGAACTGTTGCAATTGTAGTGGTGGCTTTTATATGTATAGTCAAATATATCTTTCTCTTTTGGTTTTCGACCGATGCCAGATTTGGTGAAAACTTCACAATCTAACATTTTCATTTCACCTTTTCACTTATCCCACATTTGAATTTTTTTCCAGATTTTTTTTTTAAATAATTTTTTTCAGTATTTCACTATGAATATTTTAATAGTATTTTAATATATATTCTACATATTAATATTGTTTTATAATAATTTAAGTTACTCAAGTCCCAGTAAATAATATGAAATTACGTGTAAATTACCTCTGTAATTAAATATTAAAACCTTTATTCACTTGTTCATTGGTTCTCAGGCAAGACAAAAACTTTTTGTGTTTTATATATTTATTTATTGAATATGTATTTATATTATATATAGTATTAATATGTGGGAAATTCATATTTGAATTATTGTATACAAAGATTTATTAGAAGATTGTGACATCTTGGCTTTGGCCGCAAATTTATTACAGCTCCTATTTCCCTGCCTAGTCAATACATACCTGTACGTCTCAGAAAGTTGGCTAAATGACAGCAAGTTGTCCTATGGATGTGCTTCTGTTCCTTTGATGCATTCTTAATTTATTCAACCAGCCTTGGTTATAATAAAAACAAGTCATGTGTTTTTAGAAAATGTGGAAAAAGCTTTGTCCATTCCTATTTAGTCCTCAGATAGACAAATTCAAATTTCTGCAGCTCCATCGAAGCGTTCCCACGGTCCTGCGTAGGTTGCCTCATGCATAGGAATTGATTTATTATTTAGTGGATGTTTAAATATATGATTGTCATAATGTTACTGCTGACTAGATTTGTGGTGATTTTTGTGTGTTGAAAAAACGGGTCACAAGACCTGTTTTTGTCCCCAAAGACTTTGCCCCGTACACAACAAAAGAAACATGTATAAAATAATTCCCAAAACCCTCCCACACTCAGAAATAATGATTTAGGCTCAGAAATGTGGAAACCCTAAGAAGAACAAATTGAAAAAAGACATGACTTTGCACTAAAATGATATGAAGAGCTTGACTTTTCATTAGATTTGTTGTGCAATTCAGTGTCAGTGTCCCAAGTGTCAGAACTAGATCCTGAAGAAAACTGACATTAGTGAAATGTCGTATTTCTTGAATAATTATCAAACTAATTAATGACATCAATGTGATTCCAGATTCTAGGGGTGGGTTTTCATGGTAAAGGAGTCATATTATGAGGGTCAAACTATCATGGGACTATTGATTTTAGGTGCAATAACATCATGGGGAAGCTGAGCTGCCTTGACTGAGGTTTGTACTCTCTGAGTGATAGTCTAGTTTGTATTAAACTAATTAAAGAATGAAACACAGCAAATATAGTAAGACATTATGTTGCACAAAATGTAAATGTGGACCTTGAAATTACCAAGCTCTGAGGTATCATTGTTAAGCAAAGCACACTCAGTGTTTGGATACCAAAATTCAATAGATTTTTGAAACAGATGGGAACCTGAGCTCTTGTTTGCTGTATATAAAATGTTGAACATGTGGTCCAAGAAGCTTCCCTCCCTGCTATGGTTTTCATTAACACTCTTACTTTTCTAGAAAAAATAAGCTGACCTGCCCCCTGTTAAATAAAGGGCAGACAAAAGAGCTGCTTCTTTTTATTGACAAAAACTGGAAACTTGTTGTATAATATAAGAAACAACCCTCTCCACCAACATCATAGAAAACACACAAACTCACACAGTGTGAGTTTGTCTTCTGATGTGTGATCTGACTCGTGTCCAAAATTCTGTCTTTATTAGAGCATGGGTGTATTTTGTGATCCTTTCTTCAGTGGCTATGTGAAACTACCTTGCAGTCATATTCAGATGTGCACATTCTGTATCTCGGGAAGTCGTCTCCACTACTATTACTATCACAAACATAAACTCACTGCTTTCACTCAATTCTTGAGGAGAGGAGAATGTGAAATATCGGACCCGCTCCTAATTTCTTATAATTTTGTGTGTATCTCCTACTAAACGAAGACAGATCTTCAAACAAAATTTTACATAAAACAAACCAAGCAACCTGAGTCAACACAAGATGGCACAGTTTTAAATGATAATTTTATTTTATGTGGCAAAAAGGTTATCCAATACCTAAATCACCAGTGTCAATTTATTTACCCCTTAGAAACTAAATCCAAAAAACCCCAAAACAACCACCAAACTGCATTAATAACTGGTTGCAGCTGGACTAGATACATCCAGGCCTGATTACTACCAGCCCTGTTCAGTCAACTCATCACTTAAATAGGCCATTTTCAGAAGTATGCAGTTGGCTAGTAGGTCTGACCAGAAGAACACTACAGTATGACAAAATCAAGATATGTTCCGCAGAGATGAGGAAGAAGGTGATTGAAATACATCAGTCTGGGAAGGGCTACAAAGCTGTTTCTAAGGCTCTGGGACTCCACGGATCCACAATCATCTACAAATGAAGAAGACTTGGAACAATAGTGAACCTTCCCAGAAGTGGCCGACCTTCCAAAAATTCTTTCTAGAGCACGGCAAAGGCTCAATGAGGAAGTCACAAAAGATCCAAAGAAAACATCCAAGAAACTGCAGGCCTCTTTCACCTCAATAAAGGTCAGTGTTCCTGGCTCCACCATTCCAAAGGATGTCTGGTCATCAGTCTGTCAGTCGAAGTTCAGGCGCAACT